>CAWUFW010002900.1:600000-1102500 GCA_963921515.1 Calotriton arnoldi
AGGTATGTCTCGCTGCAGTATGTCTTCCCACATGGTCATGTATTGTGGCCGGGGGGAGTGTGCGGTGATAAGTAGGTAATTATATAGAAATGATTTCACCCCTTTCATGGAACTTGTGTTTAGGACGAAGGTCTCAAATTTCGTCAGGGGACGCGTGGCAGCCTCTCGAATGTGGGGGGTGAGGGCCCAGTGTCTCAGCTGAAGGTAGTGAAAGTGTTCAGAGTGCTCTAGGCCGTAGTCTCGTCTGCAGTTGTCAAAAGTGAGGGGGTCAGTATTATGGAAAAGGTGTGTCAGCGCCAGGCACCCTCCTTCTTTCCAGGCAGCGAAGGGTCCTTCGTGTAGTGCTGGAGGAAAGGCTGGATTAAAGTGGAGGGGTGTATGGGGTGAGGGAAACGAGATCCATTGTTCGCCTCCTGAAACGGAGTCCCATACTTTCAAGGTGGTGCGGGTGGGGGTGCTAATGTAGGTGTTCGGGGGTCTTTCTCTCTTGGGGCGCCATATGAGGTCCCAAATGGATCTTCCCGCCATGTGGAGCCAGTGTTTCTTGGACTCGCTTTTGGACCACTCTGTCACCACCCGCAGATGGGCAGCTTTGTAGTAGAGACCGATATCTGGTAGGCCCACTCCTCCCTCCGTACGTGGTCGCCGTAATATGGAAAAGGAGAAACGCGCTCTGCCACCCAGCCAGATGTAATGCAGAATCAAGGATTTGACTTTAGGGAGGAAGTCCCTCTCCAGCTCTGTCGGCAGGGCTTGGAATAGGTATAAGAGTTTGGGAAGGAGTGTCATTTTAATGGCGTGAATACGGCCTGGCCAAGATATGAAGAGAGGCTTCCACCGCGCTAAGTCAGTTTGTATGCGAGTGAGGGCGGGTGGAAAGTTTGCCCGAAAGAGCCCCTCTACGCGGGGCGTCAACTGGATCCCCAAATACAGGAGTGAGGTGGAAGTCCATTGGAGCTGGGTGTGTCTCTGTAATTCTCGGGCCTCAGATTCCGGAATGGTAAGGTTGAGTATATACGATTTGCCTAGGTTGATTTTGAACCCTGCCACCTCTTCGAAGCTCGCTAGCTCCATTTGTAGTGAAGGCAGGGATCTAGACGGATCTGTGATAGAAAGTAGCACGTCGTCCGCAAAAAGCGACATTTTATGGTGGACGCCGCCAAAGGGAATACCTTGAATCTCTGGGTTTGCCCTTATGGACATCGCTAGGGGCTCTATGCTGAGGGCAAATAATAAGGGTGAGAGGGGGCATCCCTGGCGGGTGCCTCCGGTGTGGGAGAAGAGTTCTGAGCGAATCCCGTTGACTTGTACTCTGGAGTAAGGTTGAGCGTAGTTAGCCCGAAGCATAGTGAGAAATTTGGAAGCAAACCCGAATTTTGTTAGTGTGTTAAAAAGGAACCCCCAGTCCACCCTGTCAAAATCCTTCTCGGCATCTAGTCCAACTAGCACTGCAGGGATGTGTTTTTTGTGGGCTTTCTCAATAAGGTGAACTATGCGCCGGGTATTGTCATGTGTCTGTTGACCTTTAATAAATCCCGACTGGTCGGGGTGGATGAGATCGGGCATGAGGTCGTTCAGTCGGGTCGCCAGAATAGAGGAATAGAGCTTCGCATCCAAATTTAAAAGGGCAATGGGGCGGTATGAGGGGCACATTTGTGGGTCCTTCCCTTGTTTAGGTATGATTGTGATCACCGCCTCGGCCAGTGAGCTGGGGGTCTCGCCCTCTTCTGCCATTTTGTTAAAGAGCTGGGTGAGGTGGGGGATGAGATCTGGGGCAAAGGTTTTGTAAAATTGGGCTGTGTATCCATCTGGGCCGGGGGCCTTATGTGGTTTGAGAGCTTTTATGGCGGCGGCTATTTCTTCGGAGGATATGGGGGCAGTAAGCTTATCGTTCCACTCTGGCGATACTTGTGGGAACTGTATGGACTGGAGATATTCGTGTTGTTTGCACGTGTCTCGTTGATCCTTGGTGTATAAGGTCTTATAGAAGGAGCTAACTATGGCAGCTTTGTCCTCATCTCTGTGAGTCACGACACCATTGTCCCCTCGTATACCTCCTATATATTCCCTTTCCCGCTTTTCCTTGAGTTGTCTAGCGAGATGTTTACCAATCTTATTCCCCTGCGAGTAAGATAATTGGCGTAGTTTAAGGAGAGTGAATTCAGCCCTATTGTTGTAAATGGCTCTAAGTTTGCCCCATAGTGCAGTGAGGTTTTGAAGTGTATCTCTAGTGGGATTAGTTTTATGGGAGGATTCAGCGGTGGCCAGCTCCGTTTCTGGGGCCTCCCTCTCCTTGGTCCGCTGCTTGTTCAGGGCAGAATTGAGGGCGATGCATTTCCCTCGGAAGACTGCTTTAAACGCGTCCCAGTTGGTGTATGTAGATGTGTCTTCAGGATGATTCAGCTTAAAAAAATCTGTAATCGTTGCTCTCAGTGATGAGCAGTGCACCCTATCTCTTGTGAGGGCCGCCGGGAAGTACCACTTGGGAGCAGTAGAAGCAATGTTGCTCCATGTTAAGTGGACCGCTATGAGGCCGTGGTCCGATAGGGAGATGGGGAATATCTTGGCTGTTTGGAGGGCTCCCATTAGGTTCTGACTGACAAAGATGTAGTCAAGTCTAGAATATGTGCGGTGTACGTGTGAGTAAAAAGTAAAGTCACGTGTCTGGGGGTGAAGAGCACGCCAAGCATCCACGAGGCCTAGATCATGTAGCTTCTGCTTAGTGTCTGTGGAGAAGGAGCCTGTGTCCGCTCGGTTTGGGTGAGTGCTATCGAGGTCTGGTTGCCAGGTGAGGTTGAAATCACCCATTAGGAGCATTGGAACCTCTGCAAAGTCCTGGATCTTCCCCACTAATGTGTTTAAGAAGGCGGTCTGTCCTGTATTAGGAGCATATGTTACCACAAATGTGCATAGTTTGCCTTTTAGAGAGTCTTTAACCATAACTAAGCGCCCCTCTCTGTCGGTCTGGACGTCAAGAGGTTGGAATTTTGTGGAGGTATGAAAGAGGAGTGCCACTCCTTTGTGTTTAGTAAGAGTGGAGGATCTGTATATTAAGGGGTAGTGTTTGTGTCGGAAGCGAGTATCCTCGGCTCTAGCGAGATGCGTCTCTTGGATAGCCACTATGTCTATATCAAATCAAATCAAATCATGGGACATTTGTAAAGCGCTCATATCACCCGAAGGTCTCATGGCACTTACAGGCATCTCCAACTAAAACAGCTGATAGAGGAAAACAGGGGGGTTAGTTGTCAAAAGACCATGTTTTTAGTTCCCTACGAAAACGGTGGTGATCAGCCATAGTGCGGAGGTGTAGTGGCAATTTATTCCAGAAAGTGGGGGCTAAGAATGAAAAATGGTGATCAGTGAGATATTTCCAGACCTTTTGGGAGTTAAGGCCCTTCACGTTCCATGATCCGATAGTAACTGCCATCTAAACGGCGTGGACATCCCCTCCCCTCTTGTCATAGCTACATGTCGCGTCTCTGATCTTGGTCAAGGTCTGTATAGATGAGGCATGGCCCTTGTGTGTGTGTTGCCTAATAAGGGACCAGAGCCTAATGAACCACCATAGAAGGACATTAAAAAGCCGCCACCATCCCATAAACCCACCCCCCTCCCCCGAACAGTAACAAACTGAAACTAACATTACCAATAACAGCGTTTGTGGGTACGCTGACATGTTCCCAGCTGAGGGTTGTGAAACCCCCACAGGAACGGTGGTGGGGCGGTACGACCGAGGTCCCCATCCGCGCCCATCCCGAACAGTTCTTGAAGTTAAGTTTGTCAATAATAGTGTGGTCAACTTGTAGAGCCGGTGGTGGAAATCCATTCTCGTGGGTGTGGCAGCAATGCCTCTGTCTTGTGTCTCTGTGGCGGGATTGTCTGATCCGCCGGCAGGCAAGGTGGGAGCACATGGCAGCGCTATCAGAGTCTGTGCAAGTCTGAGATCCCAGCTCATCCAGTAACTCCCCCCGGTAAGGATCCCGCTGTAAGGTCATGGCTCTTCAGGAGGGAGGGAGCCGTAGCACAAGGGTCCATGGTTGTCGGCTGGTAGAGAAGCAGGGCTGCCCAGCATGCATCCCAGTGGTAGATCCCATTCTCAAGACGGAGAGACCTGGTCATGGACCTCCAGTAGGGTCGTGGGTCGCTGCCATGGTCATGATCTAGGAATAGGCGGACAGCTTCAGATGGATGGCATGTGTGGGCAATGGAGCTGGACGCCACTGGGCATAGATGGTGAAGTGGGTTGGCATCAGGGGTGCCCTGGCGGTCGGCAGCGGAAGTTCGTCCCTGACTTCTGTATCGCCCCTCCTATATGACCTCCGGGGAAGACCGGACTCGAAGAAGTCGGCATTGGTCGTCAGGGCATGTGCCAGAATTTGGATGCCATCGTCGCGAAGAGTGTGAGGCCTTTATCTGCGTCCTCTCCGGGAGCCGGCGGACCATTGATACGCCAGGGGCCCGTTCTTCGATGAGACCTGTGTTTTATTCTGGGTGGGTTCAAGAGAGTCAGAGGGCAGGCCTAGAATGTCCAGCCCTTCCTGTAAGTCAGAGATGTGGCGTTGTTTAATATTGAATTCAAAGGAGAGACCGAACGGGTATGTCCATCTATATCGGATGTTATCGTCCCGGAGCTTCGACGTGATGGGACGGAAGAGCTGCCGCCTGGCTAGCGTAGCCGGTGCCAGGTCTTGGAAGATGGTGCAGGAGTGGTCCTGAAAGGAAACTGTTCCTTTTTTCCTGGCGGCAAGTAGAACGGCTTCTATGGCTTTATAGGAGTGGGATTTCTCCTGTCACCAAGCCACCGACTCGGTGCACTCTGTCCAGCTTTATTTTGATGGTCTGCGGGCTGAGGACCTCGGCAAAGAGACCTTCCAGGAATGCCTCTAGGTCTGGTCCCTCCGCTCCCTCCTCCAGGTCACGGATACGCAGGTTCTCCCTACGTGCTCTATTTTCGAGATCCTCGGCTTTGAGTTGTGTCTGGTGTAGTTGGTCTCGGAGGGTGCAGATGTCCTCGCGCATAGCAGCAGAGTGTTTATCCAGATCCAGGGTGTGCGCTTCCAAATCTACCACTCTTGTGCCAACTGAGTCTACATCTTGTTGTAGGGAGGTGAGTCGCCCAGTGAGGTCGGATTTCAGTTGGTCGATCGAGGCCTTAAGGTCTTGACTCAGTTCATTCCGCAGTTCCACCTTAAAGTCACGTAGCGTGGCTAGAAGATCGGCTTTAGTGAGAGCCATGGCGCCTGCACCCGCTTCTTGTTCAGGTGGCAAGCGTTTGTCTGGTAGGGTGAAGAAATTAGACACTGTATTCGTTGCTTTACTTGTCCCCTTCTTTGGCGGCATAAGGGCAAGTGTGAGCTGGCAGTAGGCAGTGGCCGAGGGGGGGTCGTCTGGTGAGGAGACCGTATTCATAAATAAGGCGTCGTCTGAAGGTCGGGTGTCGCTCGTAGTGAGCCTTGTATCAAGGTCTGCTACTGTCACCATCCAGGTGCAGTTGTTCAGGGGGCAGCTCACCACGGCGGCCGTCGCGGATCTGTGTGTATCCCCTTCTCGGTCTCCCCGTACTTGGCGGGCGCAAGCCGTGGTGGGACCCTGCATAGCGCTCTGCGTGGCGGAACCGGGGTAGTATCTGCAAGGAAGGGTTGCTCCCTCGATCGAGTCGCTAGTAGGCAGCCAGGCAATACGCTTCACTGTCGTGTTCACAGAGTATTGGATACCAGTCACATCTCCCACAGGAGGAACTCTCAAGCTTAGCGGAGCAATGCCACTCGGGTCCCAGTAGGCGCCATTTTGGGAGCACCGGTGAAGTTCTATATGCCGCTCTCTGCAGCGCCAGGTATCGTGCTGTGTGCCGGCCTGAACAGCATTCGCTGGCCAGGTGTGGTGCCAAAACCTGCGTGCTGAGTCGGTATCAGGAGGGCTAAGGCATCGTGTCTGGCGGCAGGAGGAGATCTGCATCGATGGCCCAGCTCAGAGGTTGGCCGCCATGTGGAAGTCAGGCATGGCGCGTGGTATGGGCTATCTCCTAAATATTGAGCTCTCCCGGGCAAGGGGCACTCACACAGGGCTCTGGCGCTGCCAAGGGGACCTCCAGTACACCCCCGACCACTTCCCCGTCACTCATGCGTCTGGTGGGTCTTGTAGAGCCTTCCACCCGTCGCGGGTCCCATTGCCGATAGAGAAGTCAGCGTGGCGGTGCGCTCCCCCTTAGGATCTTGGCGGTCGCGGGAAGGGTGTCGGCCTCTCTGGTCACGATTTGGGGTGCCACTGACAGGGCAGTCAGTATCCCCCTGGCCTCTTCCCCGCACTCCACGCACCGGACGGGGTCCGTAGAGTCGCTCACTCCTTTCGGGGGTCTGGTCCCACGTCGGCGCTGTTGAAGCATGTACCGCTATTACAGCGTCCAGTCGGGCGCAAGGATGGGAGTCTGGCACTCCGGTCATGTCGCATGACACCCCAATGCTGCGACAGCACAACGGGCCTCTCAACGGTGGTCCGGGGCTCCCCTCTCTCGCGGGGTGGTGCACGCCATTTTGAGGAATGCTGGACGCCGGAGCAGGGCTTTTCACCGGGTCTAGGACTCCGATGTCGGAAATCCGAGTCGCTCAGTCTGTACCCCGTAAGGTTAGCATGCCAGCGGTGTGGTTCTCGACCAGAAAATCGCCAGTTGACCGCAGGTAATCGTTCAGGATCCGAGCGCGGACCAGGAGCCGAGATAAACTATGTCTGTTCGGCCATCTTGCCCGACCACGCCTCCCTTATTTTTCTTTTTTAACTGTCTTTCTACATCATCAGACAAGTGCAGCTTGAACGGGTGATTCTTAGCACACACACGAGGGATAAAATGAAGCTCCTTTGCAGGTACATGCTATGGCATGATGCTAGTATCTCGTTGGGTAAATCTCACAGGAATTTTAAAATTGTTTGTAAAGAATGCATGCAAAATTAGTTACCCGTGGCTGGCTCCTTTTGGAAGCCACTGAAAGTTCACAAGTTCAAACCGCACACTTTACATGACAATTTGTGTGTTTTATGAATGACATTCTCATGCACTGTAATTCATTGTCATCAATCTGCATGTATCTTGGCCCATAGAAGCGATGAGTGACATGTAGCAGGAGAGAAGCACATTGAGCAAGCAGAATGAAGTCACCTTGCCATTGACTGTTGGCTGCAGTATTTACCATTAGCGGAAGTAAGGCAGGATACTGGCATACTTACGGTTCATTCAGTTAAGCGCTGCCGCCCACGTCCGGTGTGACCATCTGTTCCCATACATGGCGTGTCACGCAGTTTGGTGCTTACTTTCCCTCCATGTTAAAGAACAGTATATGTTTCAGCACCCAGGCTAATGTGCTGCATAGCTAAATACATATAAGATCCCAATGGCGAGACCGATTGGCATTGCCAATGCTTGTTAATCTACCAGCTTGTTAGTATATTATGTAAAAGAAGGCAGGCTTCTCTGGGAGTGGGACATTTTCATGGGGCAGGAGAACCAAGAGAAGAAGATATTTAGGAATTCTATACTGATGTTTTGTATGAGACAGCATGAGGAAGAAGTGGATTAAAATGAACTAATGCTTTGGTCATGATTTTTGAGTTAAATTTGGAAATATCGTGTCTGGACCTAGAGCTGAGGACTGCTAACGTGGTAAGATTTTGTGGATAGAGGAGGAGAGAGAAAGAACAACAAAGTGATTTGGTCATGAGAGGGGAAGTGGGGTGCAGACTGAGGTGCAATCGTACTTAGAGAAGGCAGCATCAAGAAGATGTGAGTTGGAGAAAAGTTCCATAAACAAAGTCCGAGAGTTTGCAGACTCAATTAGTTCGTTGGAGTCAGAGTTGCTCTTATCCTTGAGGTAAAAATTCAGATTACCCAGTGAAATGAAGTTAGAGTATTTTAGAATGTAGAGAGAAATATGTTTGAGAAGGTTACTACAAATGTTAGTTTTGGGGCAGGGGACATGATATATCAGGGTGCCTGAGAGAGAAAAAGATGGTTAACTTGTATGCAGTTGGCGCAGACAGACTTGCCTTTATTGCCCATTTCATGCACCTTCTGTGCAGATACGCAGTAGCATCTCTAAAGTAGACCACCATGGCTAAGGGGTTGGCTCTTTAAGAGCTAGAGCATGAGCTAGGCTGCACCTCGCTGATCAAAATAAGTGGCAAATGTAAATGTCGCTTGTCCTGAGTAAAGCGATTGACTCCCCAAATGCTGTCTCTATTTTGAACATAAAAATAATCAAAACAAATGTGAGAAAGTACATGTGAAGGGTTAGGTTAAAGTATACATGCTATGCTTAAGTTCATGTGATGGTTTAGGTTTAAAAGTCCCAGACAATTCCCGAAAGTACAAGGAAGTAAACATTCCTGCAGGAAGTCAGGTAAGGAGAAAAAACAACTGATCTGCAGTAACCTAAGTCCAATGACTATGCACAGTAGCATCTCTGAAGTAGCCCTCCATATCTAAGGGGCATGGCTCTGTGAAAAACAAAAGCAGGGCGACATTGGGTTCCGCAGAGTAAGTGGTTAAAGTAAACAGACTGCAGCTTAGCAGCTTCTGACTACAACGATTGGCTCCCCGACTGCTGCTTCAACTGGAAACATAAAAATAATTAAAAGAAATGTGAGAAATATAAATAGTAAAACGACTTAAATGCACAAGTGACAGATCAGATGTGACATTACTCACCCAGAATATTAGATCTTTTGGCTGTAAGGCTGTCTCTTATGCCGATGACACACAATAGATGGGGTGCACCATGAATTGTGTACCAACAATATCGGTAGGACAGAATATTGAGGATAAAATGTAAACAAAAATATCGAGAAACGGGTAAGTCTAGATTTTCTATACCTAACACCATATGTGTACCTACGTGGTACATATGTTCCAAGGTACATAGATGTGAAGTCAGGAATAGTAAATCTATACTATCCCATATGCACTTACCTTTCAAGATTTTGTCCCTCAATATTCTGTCCTCAATATACTTGTACCACAATATTGTTGGTGTCGATATTCAGAACTACAATCACAATTGTTAATTCCTTATGACCACTTGGTGTCTGCTATGATCTCTTCCTGCATAATTATCTCCCAGGCAGCCAAGACTGTTTGACTGGCAATCTTTGAAACTTATCCTAATAAAAATGAGCTGCTGCTTATGGCCTACCAAAGACTCAGACTTGACAATTCTTTCTGGCCAGAAAAGTTGGGTTCTCTTGCACTTATCTCCCCAAGTTAACTCTCTTGATGTTTACCTGGATTTTTCCTTTATGAGACAGATCAACTTTGCCACTCCCTCCTGTTACCGGATTGTGCTATTAAATGCTGAGCATTGAGAACATTGCTGTACGTAAACTTTTCTGGTTAAACAAATTTGAACATGGTCTAATGTCCACAGACAGCTCCAGTGTCTGCTGGTGGCTCAAAGGTTTATGGTTGAAAATCCAAGTAAAATGCACATCATTGTCCAATGTTTCTGTCTGTGTGACCGCTTGAACTTTGCGTTCCAACTTGTGCCCTTGAACATTTCCTGTGTCACATGAACTCTCCTGTGTAGGTGTCAAATCCTGCAATGATTTGACTTCGCCCTTGGGGTCCACCCCGAACGAATTGCTCTATAAGAAATTTTAAAAACATTCCTTTTGGCTGAGCTAGCTAGTGTATCTTGTTGTTTAAGTTGCACTCCTCCTTCAGTGGCAAGATGACTTTCAATATAGACATCATGCTTTACAATATTGAATGAAAAAAAAAAAATATGCATTGCAAGTTGTCAACTTGCACAATATCAACAGGGTAAGTATTCATATGGGAGTGTAGATTTTCTGATTATTCATAGTTACCTTTACAATATTGTACAGGACTATGCCTTCCATTCGATATTCTTATAGGTGTTTATATAAATGTTGATTTTGTTCTATTGCACCAAAAATATTAGGGAAGCTTGGGCTGAACCTGAAACGTTCCGAGGTTGGGTGCTTCTTTGTAGTTGTGATTGAGAATCAGGGCTCCCACCTTTATTAATGTATGAAACAGCGCTTCTATATGAGCAGCGCCCATTACCTACATGTGGAGCCCTGCCAGCTGGTAGATGTCAAAGACTACTATGCTAGAGATAAAGTGTACTAACGCCAAAGCTGTGGGTCAACCCTACTCTGTGTCTATTCCCTATGTATAAAAACAGCCAGCCTCACCTGTCTATGTCTGAAATAATGCCGACACCTTAGACATTTGCTGCAGTTCCTCTTTCTTTATGAAACAGGGCATTAAGGATCAAGGGGGCCCTACAAAGTCACCAGTGGAGTAGCTATCAATAGTGCAGCAGGTACAGTGGCACCAGGGCAAGAGGTCTAAAGGGCCCACTGTACTCCAATTAAAGCTATGTTTTTGCTACGAAATCAGGAGGTGGATGCCCATTTGCCTAGCTGGCATTAGGGCCCATGGCACCCTTCGTACAGCCCTTAAATCACCAACGTTCTTTGGTGCACATTGATGGAATTACCCTTTCAATCATTTTGAAGGAATCCATTTTTCATTGTATAGTTTATTACACATGCTGGTCTGTTTGGTCTTCAGAAGGCACAAATGAAGAGTAAGACAGTGCCAAGGTAGTTTCAGCCACTTTCAGAATAACTATTCAATTGAACACATATGCTGACCTGTCACATGGACTAACATTAATGCATTTTAGAAGCACTGTTTAAGTACATTAGTTTCAGAGCAAATGTACTTTTAGTAAACTTGCACACCACTGCTATTGTAATCCTCCCATTCATTTTCTTTTTTGTAATCTCTTCACGAATGAAAATGGAGAGAGCTCGCCATAAGAGAAAACTAGCATTGGCAAAGTCAATAAACCTGGTTTTAATATGCTAACGTATGCAAACCGGATCTACAAACACATGTTTATGTACACACACATATATAAAAAAACAATTTACGTGGTTAAGGCATGCATGGTTAAAACCTGCATAGTTAAGACTTACTAGTGGTTAAGACTGCGTGGTTCATGTAATGCATGCTTAAGACTGCGTGGTCAAGGCTGTTTCCCAAACCAGAGCATGCACAAAATGCGTACAGGCTATTTGTGCCATGTTGCCATGTACCCTGCTTCTTTCTCTGCCTCCTATGTCTGTGTCTTAGCTATTATTACCCAATCAAGTGGTGCTGTATGACAACAGCAACAAAAACTTGGGCAATAAAATACAAAATTACAACAAACGAGGTGAACTTAAAATAGTATGCAGGCATAGGAGTCACAGTGGAGACTTACAATGGAGGCTTATCATATATTCCCTTTACATATAATTTACAAACGTTTTTTAACTATGGGAATTGAATGGTCCATTGTCTACTCCCCCATAAATGTAGGTAAGTGCTAATCAGCACCCTCATAGCTGGAAGATTATATGCTTGAAATATTGAAGTGAAATATGCCCAATAGGTAACTGGAAAAATATATAGGATAATTGCTACTTGCTTTAATTCACTCCACCTATGAGTAAGGTATGCTGTAACATAATACTCAAATTTAAACTAATCTTTTCCTGATCCTGGCATAAGTGTTTATTTTGCTTTTAGCTTCCCATTTTTTAAAACTATGACAACAGAAATGTGTGTTGTGATGTACTGAAAACTATCATAATGGTCTGTACACTTTGAGGCATGAATATGCATGCATCTCCCTTTCAAGTGCCTTGCTATATGTCCCATGAGTGCCCCTCTCTCTCTCTCTCTGGAATTATTGGCCTCATATTGTAAAGGTACGTAGCAAAGACCACTACGTTTATCAAAGCAGGGTACTAGTCTTTTGACTGGACAAAAATGACCTGATTATTTACCGGTAATCGTCATTACTCTTAGTTCTACTCATCCACATAATAGCCATTACTCATGGAATTACTAGTTCAAAGGAGGAACAAAGTTCAGGAGAATGCTAAAAGCAAATCCTCAGTCCATCCTAATGAACACTTTAAAAGGCTAGCTTTCCTAGAATTCTTCCTAACCTCTCGAAACCACCTCAAAGGGTGGAAAAGTCAAGGGAGGGTGGACAGGCCATAATAACTGATGAGGGTGAGTAGGACTAAGAGTATTAAATTGCTCCTCATTTGTCCCTTAGGTTAGGAACCTTCCAAAAGAAACTACAAAACGGAAGAGAGAACGCACTGAATAGATGACAGTGAATAAATAGCACACAAATGCTGGAAAACTTACATGTGAAGAGAATAATGAGCCGATTTAGACTTTGGTAGATGGGGTTTTATTCTGTCAGGGAACAGGAGTAAAGTACTCCATTGCTCTGACGGAGGTCCTGCCTGCCAAATTTGAAGATGTCTGCCAGCCCAGCGGACATCTCTAACAGTGGCAAGAAGTGCAGTGATGGCAGTTGCTGTCAATGCATTGTAAGTTTGACCGACAACTCCGTCAACATGACTGAACCACATGACAAACTTTCAATGTTTTTTTTATATTCTAAAACAAAAACCTAAAGTGTAATTAGCTGACATTTGGACAGGTTGAGAAGAAACCCATGTTGAGTGAGAACATCCAATAGCCTCAGAGCCTTCCCTGGAACCCATTCATGCAGTAGCCAGTTGCCTAGATATGGAAATATAGAATATAGGCCAGCCTTAAAAATGAAGAAGGCCTACAATAGGAGCAACAATCTTGATGAACACTGTAGGAGCAGAGCGGAGACCAAATAGCAGCACCAGGAACTGAAAGTGTTCTCCCTGAATGCAGGACCATAGAAACATGCTACTGTAGCAAAATTGAAGTAGGCACCCAGAAGGCTGATAGTTATCAAGTAAGCACCTTTTGGTATAAGAGGGATTATTCAGTGTAGTGTCTCCATCATGAAATAAATTGTCCTTATTCAGTGGTTGACTCTCCTAAGGCCAATAATCAATGAGAATCCTCTCATAACCATGAGCACTGGAAGTAAAATAGAGTAAATTCTGGTTCATTTTCACTCCCTGGTTACTAGTACTAGGGTCTGCTTCTGAAACAGAGCCATAACTGCTTGAAATATGGGTAGTTTCTTATGCTGAGTATGAGGTCAAGGCATAGGAGTGGCCTAGAAGCTGAAGGAAGATTAGAGAATTCAATTTAGTATCTCTCCTGTGGAACCTGCGAGAACCAGGTGTCTGAAGAGGACTGTTTCCAATTTCTACTACAATGGTGGCTCCATTCTTCATCTGGCCAGTTGGGGTTACCAGTGGCATAGTAAGGACCACTGAATCTTTCCTGGAAAGGAAGGTTTTCATTTCTGCTCAACACAACCATTAAAACCTCCTCCTTGACATTTGACAGTGAAAGTCTTGTCGTTTGTCTAAAATATGTTTTTGTTGAAGCACCAGAAGCAGAAGTCTGAAGATTCGACAAAAATTAAAGTCGTATCTGTGTCTTTTAAAAGATGATGGTCTTCATCCTTTAGATTGGTAACATAAATTCTCAAAAGGGAGACTAAGAGCAACATACTTTTGATAATAATCCATGCGTCAATCCATTAAAAAAGGTTACTTTAGACAGCCACAGCCTGAGCAGCAGAATGACCCACATCAATAGAAATATCCAATAAGAACTCCACCTCTAAAAGGGCGAAATACTCAGATTCCCAACATTTAAAATCAGGAACTGTGAAGTAAAGGCTCCATAAACACCAGCACGCCTGACCAGATGAAAACATGTATAAAACCTTTTCACTGTGAAATGTTCCTTTTTGTCAACAGGATTCTTAAGAATAGTTTCTTCAGCCATCCAAGTATACCCCTCAAAACTGGCAACAAAAGTGATCAGACAATGGAGCAAGGAAGCGTGTTCTATATTTTCTCTTTGGGATACTTTCTCTCAGAAAGACATTGTGCACTTGCATTGTATAGAGGCAAGCCTAGCTTAGAACGGTTCACTGACAGAATATCGAAAACAAAATATCGTGTGGACAGAATATTGTGTCCAAAATATCGAGGACAAGAATATCGAGTAGGTAAGTGCAAATAGATGGGTATCAATTTACTATTCTTAACTCCAGATCTACGTACCTTGAAGATATATATATCGTCAAAGTACATATATGTGGAGTTATATATAGTAAAACTTTACTTACCCATAGAAAATGACCTTCACGATATTCTTGTCCTCGATATTTTTGACACAATATTGTGTCCGACGATATTTGTGTTTTCGATATTTTGTCCACCCACCGCTTAGAACATGGTCACAGATCCTTGAAAGAATACTAGTTAACATATCTAAGTCTATGAACTTGCCCTTCCAATCAACAAAATGAATCTCGTCGCCTCCATCTTCAGAGTTAGAGGATCCAAGTGATAAGTCCTTGTGACAGTAGAAGAAAGAGGAGGGGCAAGAATGTGTAGAGCTGCTACAGCTTTAGCAACCATGCAGCACAGCTTAGAATCAAGATCATCATGCCTAGTGACTTCCTGGCATGTTTTCCTGGAGACAAGGAAAAACAGGGGACAGCAGGAAATATTTACCCATGGAACCAATACCAGCCCAGTATAAAGCAGCTTTAGGAGCAAAACAGGTAAACTAATTAGTTACCAATCTTCAGCAACTTCCCTGGTCACCATGCTGAACTTAAATGGGGTTTTGAGGTACCATACTGCCATTGGAGTTGAAAAAGAAAATTCTTGTCTGTGTAGAAACCATAAATACAGAAAGGATTCACCACACATGAGTGAAGGCAAGAAATCACTCACCTCCCATGGACAGTGATAGAAGGATCTGACCCAGTAGGTATGCAGGAACTACATTACATGGAAAAATCATATGAGGCTGAAATAAAACAATTGGCAACTATCATTACAGAGTGGATGCATAAAGATAGAAAAGATATCTTTACTGCAGCAAAAGGAGAGCATCCATTGGCCATGTCCCAGGTCATGTCTCCCTAGTCCCTCAATGCAATGGAACCTTTCTAATCCTCCATACCTTATTTTTTTGTAATTTTCTTTTTAGAGTTTTATATAGCGCGAACTAGACCCGAGAAATCGGGTATCAGACAGTAGCGGTCCGTGGTAGGAGTGCCGGCCGGGCGGTGACGTGGGGTGGGGGAGGGGCAGGGTGGGGGGTAGTAAACCACGGATTACGGCCGAATACAGGTAAGTAAACATTTAAATAAATAAAACGAATTTCGTTGTGAGCGCTGCATCGCCAAATGCGATGCAGTGCGGCACTTTGGGCACTTTGCCACTGCTGTTTAGTGCCAAAGTGCAAGTGCTCCCTTTGTAAATTGTTGTTATGGATTGGTGTTTCAATGATTGGTTTATTTGGTTTACTTTAAGTCCCTAGTACAGTGCACTGTGTGTGCCCGGGGCCTGTAACCCAAATGCTGCTAGTAGGCTTGCAGCACTGATTGTGCCACCTAAACAAGCAGCCTTGCAACACGTTCTCAGGCCTACCATTGTGGTGCCTCTGTGCAGTCTAGTACTGCCATGTCCACCTGGCAAGTGCACCCACTTGCCAGGCACTAACCTTCCCTTTTCTTACATGTGAGTCACCCCTGTGGTAGGCCCAAGGTACCCCTGTGGGCAGGGTGCAGTGTATGTGAAAGGTAGGACATGCCCTGATGTGTGTGGCATGTCCTGATAGTGAAATACTGCCAATTATGTTTTTTGCTATTGTAAGGCTATCTGTCCCGTAGGATAGAATGGGGTGTGTGCTCATAACATCTTAGATGTGTCTCCTGAATAGGGAGTGATTCTGTTCTGGGCTGTGGAGGCTGGAATCAAAATAAACTGTTCATACAACATGTGCCTCCCAGACCATAAATTATAATCGATTTACAAAACTAGGAACCTGCACCTCGTTCCTATTGGTGTCTATAAATGGGTTATCTTTTAGAAAACTTTTTAAGTTTAGTTGCTATCCCGAACTTTTCAAACTTTTTTTTTTACAGTTGCGATCACTTGCAGTTTGTTTTTTTACTTTTTAGGGTTAGGTCTGGGGACCCACGGTTTCAACAGTCCTTTATTTTCTGATCATTCTCCCTCCTTCATGCCCCCAACACACTCCCTTGCATGCTACTATGCCTCTCCTGTACTCGCTTATTTGTGCAAGTCGTTTCTATGCGTTTACCTCCTGCCACACACCTTATGTTCACTTCCCTTATCGGACAGGTACATATACCAGGCCCTTATCAAGGAGGCCGAGACAGGACGCATCGCCCAGCACCATCCATTTTACTTCCACCCACGTTCCCTCTCAAGACTTCCGCATCGTGCGGTGCGCCATTATTGGAAATACCGGTAATTACAACTTATTTTTTATTTTTGGCTGTTGCTTTTCATCTAATGATCATTCCAAGCACTGTTTTGCCGCACTCATTCTTTCACCCCGTCTTGAAGTCTACCATATATATCACTTTTCCTATGCATGGGGACATACCCCACCCTTGTCCATTTTCCCTTCCCCTTCCTAGTCCAACTCTCTGCCTCTGGTCCTGTCACAGCAGGACAAGCTACGGCCCTAGTTCTTGTACTGCAAACATACACATTGCTACTACGGTCTTGGCAAGCATTTGGGATGTTTTTTGTCCACCTCAAGGAAAACAGACTCTTGGATACATGGCCCAGCATTTTCCCTAATGCCGGCTCCGTTAACCAGTTCTCCGAAACTAGGCCTCCTTCTAGGGTTTGGGTACTTGAACAGCATCCTGCATCTTCCGAATGTCATACACAGTTATAACACACTTATTGAGGATCACCAGGGTCCCATTTCCCCCGTTCTTGATTTTCTGTGATTTCTGTTATTTTCGTTTTTTCATGTTCTCGCTGTTTCTCGTAATTCTTGTCCATGCATTTTTTGGTTTGTTATTACTTTTAAGTCTTGTGTAGTTCATTGCAAGCTCGTTCTCTTAGTTTTCCATATTCTTCCATTTCTGTACATATGTCACATGTTTTGTTAGTTCTGTCACTGTGTTTTTGTCATGCATATAATCATTTATTTATTTCTTGTCTTGTGCCAATTTGAGTGTACATGTATATTTATTTTTATTCATATTGTAACCTTTCAGCCCTGATGAAGTTCAATTCCATTTGAACGAAACGCGTTGGCTGGAACCTACATTGTTTGATGTCATTGAAATAAAGAAATTCTTCTTATAAAGGAACTGGTCAGTCTCTTGTTATCAGGATAGGCGGCCTGTAGTGCACCACTCCACGAACATCCAGTATCTTTTCTGCGTTGCAGTTTGCACCCAACCACGGCAGGTGCAGGTGTCGCATGTGCACACCCTTACTAAATCTTCATTCCAACTCGTACAAAAGGAACTTAACGGTGAAGTGCGGCCATTTGGGTCCGCCGTTGGCCTGTGCTTGTCTTTTGACTTACTGGACCAGCCAGCACTCACCTGCGCTTCCAACAACTGGTCGACGATATGCCAAAATTAATAGATAGAAGAGAGGAGCTTGCGCAAGACCTCTTCGGAAAAGGATTCAGTGCGGCATCTGTCGCACCACCCAATGAACAACGGAATACTGGACTATGCTCATGCTTTATCAAACTGGAGAGGGTAAAGAAACAAGAACTGGCCCGCTGGTGGGATGGCGTAAGCCTCCAGCAATATATGGACAACAAAAAGATCCCACGAGGCTTACGCAGCCTTATCTTTCCCACTTTTGAGGACTTGAGTGGGGACCTTTTAGGGGAATGGGAACATAACCTGGAAGGGGCATCATACTATGATGAAGATTTTGGTCAAGCATGCTAATGAGAAAGGGCAAAAATTACAGGCAGAGATAGATGATCTAGATAAACAAATAGAGGCTATGGAGTGTAAGTATCTGATAGAAAAGAATTATGCTATTTTGAACACAGTAATAGAGGAACACCAATAGTATCTCAGAGATAAAATAAATGCGCAAAATCAGGAGAGATGACCGAGACTACAGGGATGGCAGGATTTACACATTCGCAAAGAAATATGACATCCCCAGTAATGCTGAGGAATGAAAGAGGGGCAGGGAAGATAGCTTTGAGAACAAGTCAGCTAGCAGTATTTCCTTGGCATCCAGCGAGAGTAACAGTTCAAATCCTGCTCACTCAGAAATCCCTTTAGGCGAAGGAGCTACCAATTTCCAGAAGGAATTGGAAAGGTTGCGAATAGGCGACAGACAACTAAAAAAGGGCCCAAAAAGACAAGGAGAGGCGGGAGGTCAAAGAGCAGGTGGAAGGGCAGACAGCCATTCGATGCTACTCCGCTCCAAAAAGAACTAGACAGCACTGTAACCCAAACGCAGATAGGGGTTCATACCACGGGGGGCACCACCAATCAAGCAGAAACCTCTACTACAGATTTGCAAATTATTAACCTCTCAGGTAGAGTACTTGATGAACATGAATGTAATGTTCTAAAAAAGGGCTGGGCTTCTGTCCCACACAATTTGGTGACCCAGTTGATGTCCATATTGATTTGTATAAATTTCTCCATGTGCTCAAATTAAAAGAATTTTTCTAGCAGCAAATACCTAAATCTTTCATGAATGTTTCTGATGTGCCAACTGTGCATAGAACAATTGGTGAGATACGCGATGTCCAAACGCTACTCTCTATAGAAAATGATTAAATTACTGATATGCGCACTATCTTGCATGATCTGGACATTAGCGAGAGCTGCAACCATGACACTGGCCTCAGGTGCAAGTCTAAGTTTGTGCCACACAGTGGCTACCATCCCAATATAGACGAATTTGGTGATAAAATCACACAGGAACTGCGCCAGTTAGAGAATATTAACAAATATACATCACAACATCCCTTCAATCTATCCAGAAGGGAAAGGGATGCCCTCCAATGCTTACAGAATGATGCCACCATCGTTATAAGAGAGGCTGATAAGGGTGGGAACGTGGTAGTGATGGACATACATGATTACATGGGGGAGATCTCATGCCAATTAGACAACCACCAGTGCTACGAACCAGTCATCTATAATCCAATACCGAACTTACAGACCGTCATCAACACCAGACTCTCAGAGTGGAGGGAGGAAAGCCTACTAACCGATGATGAGTACAGATACCTTTATGTAGATAACGCTCGTTTTCCCTGTATTTACATTTTGCCAAAAGTGCCCAAGGGAGGCAAGTTCCCACCGGGCAGACCAATAATCTCTGGGGTGGGTTCACCAACGGAAAGACTGTCTGAATTTGTGGATCTCACATTGCAGAAACATGTCACCAATTTACCATCTTACATAAAAGACAGTAAAGATATTCTTGTGAAGTTTGAGGGGTTTCCATGGTCAGAGGAGTTAAGATTTGTCACCTTAGATGTAGTAGGACTGTATACTTGCATCCAGAAAACCTTTGGTATGTTGGCAACCCGCCACTACCTGGAAGAGGGGGCTGACCACTACTCCTACAATAACATGATCATGGACATGATCGACCTCATTCTCACCAATAACTTTTTCAAACACAATGAAAAATGGTACCATCAGCTGCAGGAGACTGCGATGGGTTCTAGGTTTGCTCCTTCTTATGCCGGACTATTCATGGGCTGGTATGAGAGGGAGCATGCCTGGAACAAATGTGCCTCCCCCTGGACCAAATACATTGGGTTCTGGGGGAGGTATATTGATGACATCGTTTGTCTCTGGTCAGGCACCGAATCCAAGTTGACTGAGTATCTGGCACACCTTAATCACAACCCCTTCAATGTACAGCTCACAAAGCAACATCACAAGGAACATATCGATTTCCTTGACATCCACTTTTACATCAGGGAGGGGGTGGTCCACAGCACCCTTTTTAGGAAGACGACGGCAAGTAATAGTGTTCTGCACGCATCCAGCGCCCATGCCAGCACCGTCATTTCCAATATCCCTTATGGAGAAATGGTACGGACAAGATGCATTTGCAGTGAGGAGAACAGATTCAAGGAGAACATCTCCAACATCAAACAACATTTCCAACAAAGGGGGTACGATCAAAGAATCCTGGATAGAGCAGAACGCAGGGCACTCAGCCTCCCCAGGTCTGAGACATTAAGGAATACCATGTCAACCGATACACACAAGTCACATAACAGGGGGCAACGGAGAGAGAAGGTGGCATTCTTCACCAACTACACAGCACATAGTGACAAAATCTTCAAGGCTTTTAGGAAGCATTGGCATCTGTTGCAAGACATTCCCGCATTGCGTCCTTACATTAATGAGAATCCATCAATAGTTTACAGGAGGGGACGCACACTGAGGAGGTCACTATGTCCCAGTTACATCATCACTGAGACAACCAAGACCACCAATTGGTTGCCCACAGCAACTATAGGCTTTTACACCTGCACCAATTGTAACATCTGTGTTTTTGGTCAGAATAGACGCAAGGATTTCTGTTTCAATACCAACCGGGTACACAGATCAAACATTTTATCAATTACAATACACGGTTCGTAATATACATTCTGGAATGTCCATGTGGCATCATTTACGTGGGCAGCACTGTACGCAGTCTCAAAATGAGAATACAAGAACATCGCCGTGCCCTAATCAACCACGACACCAGGTATCCTATGACAGACCACTATCGCATTGCACACGCAAGAAACACCAGTTCCAGTTCATAAAACTTTATTTCGGCACACATGGCCATAAAAGCGTCATTAAAATACAATAAAATTTATACAATTTAAAAATAGATGTAAGAAGAGTCAATCTTCCTATTTCTAGAGCAGCTACTCCCCACATCTGCCTTGATTATAAACAGAGCGATACCAAAGGGGATGATGGACGGAGCGTTAGAGCAAATCAAACACTCACCCCCAGTCAACTGATCTGGGTTTAATCCATCATCATTCTTTAGCTCACTCTACAACCCCAGTTCAGACATGGCCATATGCAAATCAGTCTTACCCTGTGCCTCATGGGAACAGTCCAGCCCGAACTGCCAAGCCATGTCTTCCCTGGACCGGAAACAAGCATCCTGGGACGGTTTCGGGTTCAAAACCCTCATCAGCCAGGCTATCTTGAATCCAGTGGCAAAGTGAGCAAGGGACCCACGTCTGGGCATACCCTGCCAACTTAGGGCGAACAAAGCGATACCAAAGGGGATGATGGACGGAGGTTTTAGAGCAAATCAAACACTCACCCCCAGTCAACTGATCTGGGTTTAATCCATCATCATTCTTTAGCTCACTCCACCACCCCAGTTCAGACATGGCCATATGCAAATCAGTCTGACCCTGTGCCTCATGGGAACAGTCCAGCCCGAAGTGGAGTGAGCACCAATTCTAGGCTGTAACTATTTTTACTTCCAGGAACTTAGCAGTCAGTCGGCCCGCAGTGAGCCTCCTCTCGTTGTGCACATTTGCATTTCTTTCAGGCCCTCAGCACACTGGTAGAAAGGTGTGTTTAGCTGTCTGCCTGGCTTCACAGCACAAAAGAGTCCCTGACTAACACTCCAGCCAAAGCATTTTAACTACCGGGCTGTCTTTTTGCAAGATGAAGAGCGCGACCCCCTTCCCATGACTCCACGGCCCCCCTGGGGGTCGTGCCCCACAGATTGAAGACCTCTGCTCTATGCCATGATTTGGTGTCTATCATAATGTAATCAATAATTGAAGTATGCCCCGGTCTGTTGAAAGTATGTTTCCCCCGGCTATCAGATGAAGTGCGTCCGTTACATGCTCTCAGTGAGAAGTTTAATGTTAGGGTACATATCTGCAGTACTAACGGTGTCCAGGCCTTCGCTGGAGGTATATTGGGCTCTGGAATGGACCAGTATCGGTCCTCCTCGTCAAATGTGCCCATAACCAAACCATTCAGGGGCTCAAATTGGCAATTGAAGTCTCCGCCAATGATTACCCCACAGTTTGGAGGAATGGTTGGGAGGAAGGTACTTAGTTGGTCAAAAGTAGTGGACTCTTGGCCTCGGAGTACTGGTCGCGAATATACATTTATTAGCATAATGCTTGTTTTTGTATGAAAGGATAAAAGGACACAGAGGTTGTCACGTGAGGAGCTCTCTAGTTGATTTGCCTCACAGCCCAGCTGTACTCCTACCCAGGCGCACAACCCCACAGATGGTCTGCCCTTCCCCGCATGGGTGGCTGGAATGCTAAATGACGCATAACCCACTCTGTGTGTTTCATCCCTGGCCCATGTTTCTTGGAACATACAGATCTCATGATGCTCGATAAAAAGTCCCCATTCCGGGCTGTCCAGTTTAGAGACTAGTCCAGCTATGTTCCAGGAAAGAAGCTTTAAACTTGGGGAGTGCACTTGATTTATATGACCGGGGAGCTTGATGATATCGCTCTCTGAAGTGTCCCTGGGGGGTTGACAGATCTCCTTGGGCTGAGCTGGGCTTAATCTAATGTTTGGGTCATGTGGGCCCTTTACAGTAGAAGGGGGGTTTACTACGTCCCACAGAGCTGGATTAGATATCTGCATGTCCTTTTGGGATAGATCAGGGATCAATGTGCCAGTAGTGTCTAATTTCTGTTTGCCCCTGGGTAATCTATTTTTTCTTCCTTCATTTACCTGGACCGGTGCCACAATCTGCTTCAGGGTGCCTCTCCACAGTTCAGTCTCCCTCAACTGGGGGATAGGCTCTCTACGATAATCGGGTTTTTCTAGTGGAGGCTCTATCTTCGGGAGTCAATGCACTGCCTCAAGGGGGTTAAATCTATTAAATACAGGAATGTTATAAAATAAGGGAGATGGTTGAGCCTGGACTAGTGGGGGGAATTGATTTTTCTGCGGCCACTCCCTCCTCAGTTGGTCGTTTCTTCTTCAGGCCAGTGGAATCTGGTCTGGGGGTAAAAATATCCTAATGGTAGTGAACTGATACACCCCCTGACCCTGTGATGGTGACGATCTAAAAGGGATTCTGCAATCGCTGTGTTCCTGAAGTTAATCACGCCACAATCGCCAGTAATATCTTTTGGTCTCCAGACCACCCAACCCACCCTACGAATCATAAGAATTTCACTTATATCTCTATAAGAGAACTGTTTGTGGTTGACTAACCAGTGTAGGCATTTGTTTCTTAGATCAAAATAAGATTCTCTACTCCCCTCTTTCAACTCCGGGACTCCTGCTAAAATGACTACATAAGGGGTGGAGGCCGGGGGAAGGTTAATACACGGAAAGGATAGCCCTGAATCATAACTTCCCTCCTGTGGAACACTCTTCTGTCTAGGCCTCTCGCAAGGAGAGTTACTTGCTTGAGACCTTGATACAGATGGATCGTTAATTCTCCCCGTCTGTGCCCGCTGTTTATGCCCCTGGCCATGAGTACTGTTTCCTTTTCCTAGCCCCTTTGGAATACTCAATCGCTTTCCCTCACCCTCCTGGTTGGGGTGAATTACCATGCTGGGGGAGGGCATATTGTCAGTTGTTAGGGGCTCAAGGTTAGATCTTGTGGGGTTCACTGGATTGATCGGTTCCTTTTCCCTCGGAACCACCTCAGTCCTATCCACCCATCGTTCGACCAATTTGGTGAGCTTGTCAACCCGTTCCCACAAGTTTTTTAGCTCATCCCTCAAAATTGTCCTTACTTGGACCTGCATGTCCACCACCACATCCGTGACCCAGGCTGGCTGTTCTAGTCCTGCTTGTAGTGATGTTCTTAGACCATCCTCCCTCACATCACGAGGTTTCTCGTGGGCCATGGTTTGTTTGTTGCGTTTGGGCCCCATTGATGCGGCGAATTTAGTCTTCCCTTTTTTTGGGCGGGCGCCTTCTAGATATGGCTCATCCACCCTACTCGCTGCACGGGTCTTTGGGTTGGAGATTGGGGGTTCCTGAGCAATGGTCAGTGAGGATCCTATTTCGTCGTGGAGACTAAGGGGTGGGGCTAAGTCAGGGGTGAGTGACAATCGTCTTTCAGTTAGTTCGATCTCTGTTGCCACTACACCAATAGCTCTCTGTGCATCCTATCTATTGAAGTAGGTTGAAAAGAGGAAGCCGGTTGCGCTGGTGCTGCATGAAGTTTCCCCGCACCAGCTCGTCTGCCCATGGTTGTAAGGGGGTCAAAGTGATACCCTAGAGTATTATACGCCTGTCACTTAGATTCACTGACCTTAGAGTTATTGATGTTGGGTCCGAACTCTTAAGATCCGTTGGTCACCCCTTGGAAGGCTTAGTGGGGTGGCCCGGCCTCCTCCGGCTGCTGACGGGCTCAGACGGGCCCGCCCTTGGCCCGGGCTTTGCCCGAGCATGCCCGCGCGCGTCCCGCGCTGCAGGAGCCCTTCGTTGCTTTTAAAGCGCGCCTCGGGGCACGAAAGCCTGATCGCCCCACTGCCTGCTGGGACGTGATGTCCTGGCCATTCCCCTCACGGCTGGCGGCAAAGTACAAAGTCCTGGCCGTTCCACTCACGGCTTGCGATGATATGCGAGAGCTCCCCGCGCTGCAGGAGCCCTTCGTTGCTTTTAAAGCGCACCTCCGGGTGCAAAAGCGTGATCGCCCCACTGCCTGCTGGGACGTGATGTCCTGGCCGTTCCCCTCACGGCTGGCGGCAAAGTACAAAGTCCTGGCCGTTCCCCTCACGGCTTGCGATGATATGCGAGAGCTCCCCGCGCTGCGGGAGCCCTTCGTTGCTTTTAAAGCGCGCCTCCGGGCGCGAAAGCGTGATCGCCCCACTGCCTGCTGGGACGTGATGTCCTGGCCGTTCCCCTCACGGCTGGCGGCAAAGTACAAAGTCCTGGCCGTTCCCCTCATGGCTTGCGATGATATGCGAGAGCTCCCTGCGCTGCGGGAGCCCTTCGTTGCTTTTAAAGCGCGCCTCCGGGCGCGAAAGCGTAATCGCCCCAATGCCTGCTGGGACGTGATGTCCTGGCCGTTCCCCTCACGGCTGGCGGCAAAGTACAAAGTCCTGGCCGTTCCCCTCACGGCTTGCGATGATATGCGAGAGCTCCCCGCGCTGCGGGAGCCCTTCGTTGCTTTTAAAGCGTGCCTCCGGGCGCGAAAGCGTGATCGCCCCACTGCCTGCTGGGATGTGATGTCCTGGCCGTTCCCCTCACGGCTGGCGGCAAAGTACAAAGTCCTGGCCGTTCCCCTCATGGCTTGCGATGATATGCGAGGAGTCTTTGACAGTTGCAGTCTGTTTGCTGTGCCAAGGAGGAGGTCGGAGGGACTCTAAGGTCCACAACGCACCGAGGCAGGAGCCGCCTACGTCATCAGGGCCGCTGCGCTCTTAAGCGCAGACCGGGCTCCCGCAGCGTGGGAGTCTTTGACAGTTGCAGTCTGTTTGCTGTGCCAAGGAGGAGGTCGGAGGGACTCTAAGGTCCACAACGCACCGCGGCAGGAGCCGCCTACATAGATCCTCTGACGTCCGGATCGAGGCACCAGGAAACCTATAACCAAGGTACTGGGCTTATACTTTCTACATCCCCATAGGTACTGAGGTTACAGAACTATGGGCAAACGAAAGGAACTATGCGCACCTCCGGGGGGGGGGAATTGCAGGGACTTTAGACACTTTTCTAACAAGGGCAGAGTCGATTCTAGCTAAAGAAATTGAGCTAACAGAAAAGCGACTCTCCTTGGACACCCTTGTTATCCAGAAGCGCTGCTCGCTAGGAGGCCTAAGTACGGCTAAATCACCTGTGTCCTCCCGAGTGGAGCGCAAGATTGCTGAATCCTTAAGCATGACGGGGGCTGGGGTTGGGGGACCAATAGATCTTATACCAGCATCCATGGGTCCTGGCTCTACTATCATAGATGAATCTATGGGTACTGACTTTGTTTTGAAGGGACATAATGCCTTATTATTGTCGGAAGTATCTTCCTCGCAATTGGCCGCATCTTTGAAACCCCCTGCAATCTTTGTACCCCCCACACTGTTAGTGGCATGCGATCCTGATGGTAGTGATATTTCCACTAGATCCAAGAAGTCTTTGAGGGGGGGTTCGTCAAGGCCGTCCATCGCAATTAATAACGAACCACCTGCTAAACGGAGTCGGGGAACTACTTTACAAAAGCATAAGGCCAGATCGAAGCAGCAAACCACTAAATTAAAGAACACTGAAGTAATGGTTTCAGAAAACGATCAAGGACCAATATTATTAACTAAGTCCAATGGTAGTACCCATATCCCATCGGACTTCGAATGTGACTCTGATCAGTGGAAAAGACTGGAGACTTTGGTTACTGTTTTATTGAACCCGTTATTAAGCAAATTATCGTCAATTGAGGAGAAACTGTCACAAATAGAAAGGCCAGGGATATGCAACTGTAAATGTAAATGTCTAGACCCCAATCCAGCAGTAGTTTCTGAGGGCTCCGAACCATCTGTAATTAGAGGGCCCTTGCTAGGGATACCAACCACAGAGGGCTCTAATCTATGTGTGGATAACTCTGACGTATTGGCAATAAATGGGAACATGGGTGGAATCACAAACACTAATATAAATCCCAAACCAAACCCCGGGACACACTCTGTAGCCAACACAGCGGGAAGGGTTACTAATACCGGTCAACCATTGAAGGTGTATGGTAAGGAGACTGGCACATTGCAGAAAGGTGTGGACCCACGGCAATGCAACACCATGCGCCAGTCACTATACCTGCCGGAGGCATCATCCCCACTCGTATTGATCCTGGGGAATGTCCCACCCCTGAGAGAGGATCAGACGGAGTCTATTGCCCAACTAATTAACAAATCTTTGCACTGGTTGACACATCAGGTAAACATAAGAGGGATTCAGGGGGATTCACTTGGTAACCAAATTATAATGGCTAGAAGAGTAGAATGGCTAGGACCAGCCCAAAAAAAATTGGGGGGAGATTGTGTGGTTTTAAATTTTAACAATCGACTAACGCCACGATTTCTTGTAGACCAATTGTGTTGGAATCCACGTGATGGTACCGAAATTAGAGCATTGCCCTATGCGTTCTTTTTCAAGTCACCAAATAGTTGGGGTAATGGAACTGGTGGTATTGGCTGCCTACGGGGGGGAAGGGACCAAATTATGGTGTCCTAGGCAACCCTGGCGGTATGGGAGTAAGCATAGAGAACAGATTTGCACCCCTTAGTGGTTTAGATTCTGTGATTGACTAATGCCCGAAGAGCACCCTAATCTACAAAGCAACAAAGGGCCAGTTGATTATCAAACCACAACTGAAGTTGAGAGGAGTAAGAATGATCCACCAAATAACCATTCTAGCAGTTTGGATTTGTCGAAGCAATAAAGTCCCGTACCGATATCTTACATTTCCTGGAATGTCGCGGGACTGCAGTCTAAGTTAGAGTCACAAGACTGGCAGGAACTAATAGAGCATTATGATATCTGCATATTTCAGGAGACGTGGTCTACCAAACCTTTATATCGGTTGGGATATCTTAATTTTTTTAAACCGGCAATCCAAGGGCAGAAGGGTAGACCCTCAGGGGGCCTAACTATTTGGGTCAAGCAGAATTTGGGTTTTACCACGTGTATAGTCCCTATTGAAAGTCCAGATATCATGGCCATACGCCTACAGGTTAACCCTAATACTCAGATAATCATCGTTAATATCTACGCAAGGGGTCTCACTGGGGGAAGACAATCTAGCACAGTTGATTGTCTAGAGGACTTTCTGGGCGGATTGACTGATGTCCCCAAAATAGTAATTGCAGGGGATTTTAACACCACCTTTGAACCCCTTGGTAATGAGGATTCCAAATTGACTGAAGAAGAAGATGCGATATGGAGTGTCCCCACTTTAGAGTTATCCCCCCATTAAGCGATGGTCTGAGGCAGCCCTTCAACTTAAGGCATTGTGTATGGAGGGGTGCTTAGAGCAGTAAATGGTCGTTCACCCTCTGACAAGCAGGGAGCCAACACCTATAATAATGGTGTGAGTGCAAGTCGGATTGATTACATACTCATTAATTTGGAACACTGGTCCCTATTTTGCGACATGGAGGTTTTGGAACGAGTTGAAAGTGACCATAATCCTCTTTCACTAAAGATGAAAACCATGGGCCCAATGCAGCTACTAATTCCATCACTGCCTCATTCAACCAGAGAGGTTCAGCTTTGTAGCAGTATGAGGAGGGTAAAATGGGACAGCGTAGTATGCAGCGAGCAAACACTTATAGATATAAGGGCTGCAGTTTCTAAAACCTTGGAAGAGTTACGAGCAATCACAATACAATCCGAGTTAAATGATAGAATTACGAAGCTGCACGAGGATCTGTTTTGCAAAATTAGTACCTTTTTTTTAAAACCAGTTAGTAGTTCGAGTAAGCGGAAATGTAAAGACGCTAATTGGTATAACAAGTATTGCAAGGTCGCCTACAGGACATTGGCTGCAGCTATCAAGCAGAACGACCATACTGCAGTCAAGCTCACCCGGCAAAAATATAAATCTGTACTAAACAAAACCAAAAAGGATTGGGATGAACAGAGGTGGGCAGACCTCTATCAGGCTAGTGAAGAAAGTAATTCCCAGCACTTTTATCAGCAGGTAAAATGGGGGAGAGGGGGGCAAGCTCCAGCGCCCTATAATCATGTAGCCCCGAAGATGTGGGTCTCCCATTTTGCAAAACAATTCGCCTTGGAGGAAGGGGATGAAAATGAGGATGTACACACTACTTCATCTCCTGATATAGTTTTGAATTTTGATATAGGGGAAGTAGAAATAGCACTGGGTTCAGTTGCCAAAGGTCGAGCACCTGGTCCTGACGGCGTACCGGCCGATCTGTTTCAGAATGCTAGGGTAATCTGGCAAGAGTATATACTCTTGCTAGTGAACGCACTAGCTAGCGGCGCAGTTGTTCCAGATACATGGAAAAGTGCAGAGATTTTGCCAATATTCAAAAAAGGTGATCGTTCGTGCCCAGGTAATTACCGACCAATCAGTCTCATAGATGCCATTCAAAAAATTATGGGTAGAATGGTACTAAACAGGATACGAGATTGGATTGTTGATAAGAATATACTAACCTCATTACAGGTAGGATTTCGTACTAATGTGAGCACGATAGATCAGGTCTTTCGGTTTGTTCTGATTTATTGGCGTGTTGTTATGCTGGCTGGTGGTACCATTTACGCAGCCTTTGTGGACCTAAATTCCGCTTTTGATTTGGTTTCTCGAAGCAAACTTTGGAGGGTCTGCAAGGATTTGGGGATGCCTGCAGAATTGCTATCTGTTGTGGAGCACCTACATGCTGGAAATTATGCCCAAGTACGTTGGAGTACCCAGGGTAATAAAACAAACCCATTCCCAGTATCTAAAGGGGTGCGTCAAGGGTGCGTGTTGGCACCGACCCTATTTTCATTGTTTATTAATGGGGTTGTAGATTACTTTTTGGCTTTTCCGACTGACGCACCGTCCCTTGCAGGTGTTAAAACCCCCATACTTATGTTTGCAGACAATACTTTAATCATTTCTAAGACACAGAGTGGTTTGCAGAGGGACTTAATAAGGTTTGAGGGGTTTTGTAAAGATCGTGGGTTGGTGATAAACGCAGATAAAACAAAATGTATGGTTCTCCATAAACATAGAACAATTAAGGGTAGGGCGTCTCTAAACAGCGAACTATTGGAGCAAACTGATGTTTTTAATTATCTGGGGATTACGTTGGGGAACAAATTAAATTGGAATCCACAGATAGATACAATGGCCCTAAAGCATTGTCGATTAGCTGGCGTTCTGCTGAAGGAATATAAGACCTCATATACCCAACCCATGCACCCCTTACTTAAGATTTACAATACCAAAGTTATAGCCTCTGTAACATATGGCGCCAAACTCTGGGGCTTCAATGATTTAAAGCCATTAGTCTTAGCACAGAATAAATTTGTGAGAAGTGTTATTGGTCTACCACAGAGCACTCCATTAAAACCAGTCTTCTATGACATAGGTTGTAGTAGACTTGACGAGGTTGCTAAGTTTCGCCCAATTGCTTATTGGCGGAGACTATGGACTACCCCTGAGTTATCGCAGTATGCAGCTGCTCTAAAAGATGTATGGGTCTTAGATACCTCATGCAAGATTAAGTGGCTGCAAGATGTAAAAACTACATTGGTTAGTATGGGATTGGGACACTTGTGGGATGAGCCAGAAAGCCAACAATTTCCCCCTAAAAAAGAGATGAAAAGATTCTATTGGTCTATGGTGGTGAATAATAATATAATTACCTCAGAGTCAACATCACTGACGGGCACATTTTTAGAGTTCAAGCCCTGCCCACTATATAAGCATTACTCGGATATCATCACTAAACCAAGGGATAGACGTCTATATTTTCAATTTCGGGTAGGCACATTACCTGTAAAGGCATTTACACGCAAGTGGCATAGCGAAAATGACAACATGTGTAAGTTGTGTAAGGAACATGAGGAAACTTACTCGCATGTTTTATTTGTTTGTCCGGCATACCAGGCTCCACGGAAAAAATGGTTGCGCCCATTATGTAAGAACATGGGCGTTAGGAGCAGTGCTATTGCATTGGGAATACTGCTGACCGACACTAGTGCATCATGTGTAATAGCTGTTGCTAAATGTTTGAGTTGGACGTGGACAATCCGGGAAAGAAACACGACAAAGGTTGTCATGTCCATCTAAGTTTATCCAAATCAAAGTTTGTACATGAAATTAAATGAAGTAGAATTGGGTAGGCTGGTATCATGTCGGAACATGGCTATCATTTCAACATAAGGTGGAGTTTTCCTTTATTACTTTCAAACACATTTTCTGTATAAAATTGGTGTACATTTGACAAGCTATGTACCTGATCTTTAGTGCCACCCATGGTTGCGGATTCCAAGGTCATTTTTCTTGTTTAGAAATGCAAATTGTTTTATAGATTAATTTTATGCCTTTTATTCTAATATGAATCTTAACGTGTTTTAGCAAATCATTTGAAATTTTTAATGTTTGGAATTTCATAATGATTGTATATTAATTTCATATACCCATATTATAATAAGATTTTGTAACTTTTAATGGTGGGGACGAGTGCCTATTTACTGTTAATTGTCTTTTATGATCTTAACAGATCGAAAAAAAGATTGATTGATTGATTGATTGATTGATATGCGAGAGCTCCCCCTGCAGGAAACACCACCTTCAGGTTCTTTGGCATCGACCACATTCCTTCTAATAAGCGGGGAGGTGACAGAGAACTCCTTTTGCGACAAACAGAGTCTAAATGGATATGTAGACTGCAGTCTGTCTCAAAAGGACACAACTCAGACAATGAGTTTCATTACTTTCTGAAATAAAGCCTATACACCCCTTTTGACAGAGAGTTGTTGTCCACCAGGAACAACTACATGGAGGCCCTGCCCCCCTGATGCAGTAGTGTCTCATAGGCTTTCACTTGTACATAGTATTTTGGAAATATAAACCCTTTTTCTGTTATATTCCATTTTAATATCCTGAGATCTTTCCATTTTTATTTTCCATTGGTACCCATTCCCAACCGTCTCCTGTGTGGGTTTTCCTTCAACATCACGGCTGGCAGTAGGTGTGGTTTCCCACAAACTCCCATTGCCCCTCACAGCGCCCATATACATATATTTATTATTTTTTACTATCCTCATCCCATGCCTGCTTATGGTGATGCCGGGGATGAGCCGCCCAATGTGATTTATTTAAAGTAACTTCCTTTTTCCACAATGCCACTTTACTCTTTGCATCACCCACACATGGTGCTAACTCTGTCTCACGCTCGTGATTTTTTGAACACCCCACAGAAATCTCTACCTTACCCTTGACCCTTACATATGGCCTATTTCACATTCCAACCTTTGCAGCTCCCTCCATCACACACACGGATTGATACTATTTAGATTCCATTCGCCCCATTCCTGTTTCCCTCGGCCATACTCCCGTCACTCTGCGGCATTTTTTTTTTCCCCATTTTTTTTTTCTCATTTCTTCTAGTGTGTTCACGATCTTGACACACTCACTGTTATCTGTGTTTTATACTTTTCATTTATTCATTTCTTCTTGGTCCTTTTATATTCTTTGTTTACACTTTTGCCCGTTCGTGTTCTTGCAGCACTACACAAGGGTCGCCAGGGCAACCAGGATCACAGCAGTGAGAGCCCACGCAGGACTCAGAGTAGAGAGTGGAGTCATCAGGGTTTCCACTAGCCACTGGGTGACCCGGGTCATCTTTCTTCCGTTTCTCCCCCTTGGTTTCACACGTATTTTGCTGTACTTATATACAGCGACTGGGTTACTGGGCTGGCTCTTATCATGGACCCAGGCTTTTGATGCTGTAGACTGACGACCAAGGTATGTTATTTAACCATGTCATGCACGGGCCCTGGCCTGCGTAATATTCACTCTCGGAACCCATGCTGTCTCGCCGGGGATTGCATTCCCCTCACCCTTGCAACTATTTTTGGCCACTTTTTTTCCCTGCCGGGCACACGCACAGTTTGCCGCTTCTCGCCCACCAGCAGCGCCTCACAAAGTTTGCCGCTATTTCTTGAGCCCAGAAGCTCATTCGCCCAACAGCACTATTAATCGCCACCTCCTCCTATCTGCCCTTTTGTTTCCTATTTTGAACACACACCCTCAACTAGGCTTACCAGCCATGTTTCTGGGAGGATCATTACCTGCCTGCACGGTTGCTTCACACCGCTTCACCCCGTGCACCCGCCATCTCGCATGTACGGCTTCTCCTACCTCGTCGTGTTCACCTGCTTTGCCCGTTTTCTTTAGTATTATTTTATTTTCTTCATTTTTACCCACACCCTCTTTTATCTCACCGCCGCACCACCAGCGCATTTACCCACCATGTGCCTCGGTTGCGATCCCTGCTTTTCGATCAGCCGTTTTCTGTCCCATTTAGGTCTGGGGACCCACGGTTTCAACCGTCCTTCATTTTCTGATCATTCTCCCTCCTGCATGCCCCCAACACACTCCCTCGCATGCTATTATGCCTCTCCCTTACTCGCTCATTTGTGCAAGTCATTTCTATGCGTTTACTTCCTGCCACACACCTTATGTTCACTTCCCTTATCGAACAGGTACATATACCAGGCCCTTATCAAGGAGGCCGAGACAGGACGCTTCACCCAGCACCATCCATTTTACTTCCACCCACGTTCCCTCGCAAGCTTTCCGCATCGTGCGGTGCGCCATTATTGGAAATACCGGTAATTACAACTTATTTTTTATTTTTGGCTGTTGCTTTTCATCTAATGATCATTCCAAGCACTGTTTTGCCGCACTCATTCTTTCACCCCGTCTTGAAGTCTACCATATATATCACTTTTCCTATGCATGGGGACATACCCCACCCTTGTCCATTTTCCCTTCCCCTTCCTAGTCCAACTCTATGCCTCTGGTCCTGTCACAGCAGGACAAGCTATGGCCCTAGTTCTTGTACTGCAAACGTACACATTGCTACTACGGTCTTGGCAAGCATTTGGGATGTTTTTTGTCCACCTCAAGGAAAACAGACTCTTGGATACATGGCCCAGCATTTTCCCTAATGCCGGCTCCGTTAACCAGTTCTCCGAAACTAGGCCTCCTTCTAGGGTTTGGGTACTTGAACAGCATCCTGCATCTTCCGAATGTCATACACAGTTATAACACACTTATTGAGGATCACCAGGGTCCCATTTCCCCGTTCTTGATTTTCTGTGATTTCTGTTATTTTCGTTTTTCATGTTCTCGCTGTTTCTCGTAATTCTTGTCCATGCATTTTTTGGTTTGTTATTACTTTTAAGTCTTGTGTAGTTCATTGCAAGCTCGTTCTCTTAGTTTTCCATATTCTTCCATTTCTGTACATATGTCACATGTTTTGTTAGTTCTGTCACTGTGTTTTTGTCATGCATATAATCATTTATTTATTTCTTGTCTTGTGCCAATTTGAGTGTACATGTATATTTATTTTTATTCATATTGTAACCTTTCAGCCCTGATGAAGTTCAATTCCATTTGAACGAAACGCGTTGGCTGGAACCTACATTGTTTGATGTCATTGAAATAAAGAAATTCTTCTTATAAAGGCACTGGTCAGTCTCTTGTTATCAGGATAGGCGGCCTGGTAGTGCACCACTCCACAAACATCCAGTATCTATTCTGCGTTGCAGTTTGCACCCAACCACGGCAGGTGCAGGAGTCGCATGTGCACACCCTTACTAAATCTTCATTCCAACTCGTACAAAAGGAACTTAGCGGAGAAGTGCGGCCATTTGGGTCCGCCGTTGGCCTGTGCTTGTCTTTTTACATTTTAGGGTTATGTACATTTTTTGCTGTTTCAGATTATATACATTTTTACACACACATGGACACATTAATTTACAAATTGCACCACAAAGACATAATTAATTTACAGGTTACACCATAAAGACATCAAACAACTGTGTTTTACACGCCATGTTTGTCTTTGTCGTATGCACAACAATTTAATTGGACAAATAATAAATTTGGGGGGACACAAATTAACGGACAATACAAGAAAAAAATAGTTGTCTACAGGACAAATTTACAAGCTACTCACACCTCATTATTTTTTAGGGTAAATCTACAATGTCGCAACCTTCAGTTGCTGTGACCTAACTGGTGTCCTTAGGGACATTTAACTTGGGACCTATGCCTGGGTCCTCTTTCTAATTTGATTATCCCTATTACTCTGGGGCCCTATAGAGGTCAGAGTTCTACTAATCTTTCGGGGTAAGTTCCCAACTTGCTTCTCCCGTTGTGCATTTTCACTATGCACTGTGTATAACAATGAATGAAAACTCTTGGCCTCAAAAAGATTTGCGCCGACGCGTTTTGACCTTCCGAAGTGGGCCTGTGTTGTTGATTCGAAGAAGGTCTACTTCAGGGCAGGTGTTTTCTTAGGACAAGTTTACCTGGTTCGTGGGGATACTTCTTTTGATATGTGTTGAGCTGGTCCCCTCATGGGGTCCTATCTTAATGTATATGCCTCACCATGTTTATTGGGCAGTGGAATGTTCTGATGGCGGCAACTAAAGCTTTTCTGATGATTTCTGTAACTACGCCTGGCTGCCTCGGTACGTGCTATTCCTTGTTAGGCGCTATTCCTTCCAATGGCTGTGGGGCTGTGAGGCCTCTCTACCTCTCCGTAGTCGCGTTCGTAGCCAGTCAACTATGGAACAAGATAGGAAAATAAAGTTTAATATGCCTGAACTCAGAATGTTAAGATGCATCTTTTAGTGAGGGTAATTTTTACATTCTGGGTTTGAAAATACCACTTTAAAAAGTAGGTATTTTCTTGCCTTAAGCATCCAGTGTGTCTCTGCTAGGGTGTGTATTGACTGTCTGGCTTTGGAGTGACAGGGGCTAGGGATGTGCATTCTGTTCAGACAGCCACTTGGGGGGTTGAGGTGTGTCCTGTCTTTCCAGGGTGAGTCAGGGCTGGGCTGAATAGACCTGGGCTGCATTCAGAGTATGGGGAGGGGGATTTCTTTCACACCTGAAAGGGCCTGGTCTGCCAAGGACAATGCTGTCTCCACCTCCTGCTAGGAAGCTGCACCAGTGAGGACAGAACTGGTTTTGGCTGTTTTGGCTGTTCAAAGAGCTTCTCTGCGACAGAGAACAAAGGATTTTCTATTATAAAAAGAGGGGCCCAGACCCCAGATTTTTAGATCACTTCTGGGAAATCAAGAGGAACCTTTGTCAAGGAGAAGAGATGGAGAAACTGAGGAGGAATACTGCCCCTGTGCTGTTTGCTGTCTGGGGTTGGGCTGCAGTGGCTACTTTCTGCCAAGGAAAGGTAAAGGACTTTGCTGTGTGCTGTGTCCCCTGCTTGAGGAAGATCTCCAGGGGCTTGAAGAAGAGCTTGCCTCCTGTTCGGAAGTCTCAGGGACACAAAGAAAATGAAATAAATGAAATACCAGCATTTGTAAAGCGCACAGCTACCTCTGGAGAGGTGTCCCGGCGCTGGGTGCCGTCGGGAAGATTAGGCGAGCTATTGCCCAGAGACACAAGGTGCTGGGCTAACCTGCCACCGGCGAGGGGGATAGAAACCGTGAGCCCCCGTGTTCCGGAGTCAGCCGCCCTGGCCGCTGCACCACACCTCTTCCCAGCTCCCCTGAACTTCCTTGCTGGAAGTTCTGACCTGCCAAGAGGTGCCTGTAGCTGTTCTGGGCCTGGGTTCTGGCTGTTGGGTGCTGGAAAAGCAACTCGACGATGAGAAGCATGACGCATCTGTAACTGATTCCGATGCATCGCCGAAGAAACCGACGCAGTGCCTTCCCGTGGCTCGAGAAATCATCGCACGCCGCATCGGGTGTATCGATCTCCGAAGTCCAAGATCACCGCACTGATTCAGACGCAAGCCCTGCGGTGTGGCTGCAAGAACCCACGCATCGTCCCAGATCGTCGCATCGCGGCACCAGGTCTGTCGCATTGTTGGGGGACGCAGTAAGAAACCAACACATCACCTCCCCACACAGTAAGAAACCGACGCATCACCTCCTCTCCGGTAAGGAACCAACGCATCACCTCCCCGCACAGCAGTAAGGAACCGATGCATCACCTTCCCTGCGTGTCAGGAACCGACGCATCACCTTCCCTGAGACCCTTTTTGTTTGTATGTGCGACGCATCCAAGGTACTTTGTGTGAAAAGTGTTGCATCTGCAATTTGCTTAGAACTGAACTATTTCTTCCATTTGAAAGTCATATTTTTATTACTGTATTGTGGATTTTTGTCGTTTTGGTCTTGTTTGGTGTAGATAAAGATTACTTATTTTTCTAAACTGGTGTGGTGTCCATTTGTAATGTTTTCACTGTATTACTGTATGTGTTCACAAATACTTTACACTGCCTCCGAGATAAGCCTGCCTGCTCATGCCAAGCTAGCAAAGGGGTGAGCAGAGGTTATCTTAGGAGTGTATCCCCCTTACCCTGACTAGGAAGAAGGGTTCCTACTTGGACAAAGGTATCTACCTCTGCCAACTAGAGACCCCCATTTCTAATAGCTGGGATAATGATTATTGACATAAGGGTAATGTCTATCTTCTCAATTCTTTGGGATTTTTATGAAGGCACTAGAGGAGTCCCAAAGACGCCGATGTACTGGTAAACATTCTGTATGCAAATTTTCTCAATGCCAGATGATTTGTTTTCTTCATTCTAATCAAAATGTATTGATGCCAGAAAGGAGCAGTATGCCATTTATTTACAAAACCACTTTTTGTGAATCCTACATTTGGTTCTGCCCTTGAAAAACACTCATAGTTTGGGAGCAGAGGGAGCAAGCTGTAGTCGCAGGAACAGTTACTCTCTTGTGCATTGCACTCTTCAAGGCTACATCAAGTGGGCCATACAATTAAGATTCCTGTACCACAACCCCTTCTTTGGTCTAAGTTATTCAGAGTTTCCAGTACCCAATTCATTGTCAGGTGTGATAAACTCTACACCCACTATTTTCTTAAGTCAATTTTGGCTAGTCAAATCGGCAAAAATGTAATTTTAGAAAAAGGTCTGATAATTACCATAACATAAGGAATTCAGTGTAATAGGCTTTAAGTCCACATGTATAATGGACTTGTGAGTTTTAATTCAGAATAGGATCTGTAACACAGGAGCTGATAATTACCTGTCCCTGCTCAGACAGTCTTTACAAGGTCCACTTAAAACGTCATGTCCCTCTGCCCCACCTGTGATTGTCGCCTTAGTCATTTCAGTACTCAGTTCTCAATCAGCCACCCTCTCCTCACAAAGTTAGGGCCCACAAACATTATGCTAGTGGTTGGCAGAGTTTGCCACATAGTAGTGGTATATTTGATGAAGGATACTCATGCCTTTCAAGGCCCCACTCCATGTACCTTCACTAAGTACTGCTTGTAGGCAAAGTATTCCTACTTGTTTTCAATAGACTGGGTTAAGTTTTGAAATAAATTGTTGTTATTTATGGTGGCATACTGACTTGCGTCAAGGGAAAAAAGTGTAAATATGGTGAATGTTTCTCAGAATGCGTCTATATTATGTTGATGTTTTGTTATTTTGGCGAAATCTTTCATAATTGGTAAACTTTGCGTTACCCAACATGTGCCAAATATTCAATATGCAATATTTTCTCTGATTTGTTGCTCAGAGCAGGCTGGATCCAGAAGAAAATGTCTCACTGAGAGATATTTTCTTCTTCAATGAGTTATACAATGCTGTGAAAAGTTTCTCGAGGTAGTGGCTAAGCCTGTTTCACCTGAAAACCATATTTTGATTATTTTTACCCATATTTCGCACACCACTAAAACAATAGATGTGAATCACAAAAAATACTGTTTGCTAGAGTTACCATCTGAAAAATATCTTTTTCTGAATGAATGCGAAAAAGGTCAGCAGTTAAGTGACTTTTTCTATTTCTATGTTTCTCGTTTCCCATAGTTCTTAAAATCTTCGGGGCAGATTTAAAAGCCCCATGCGCCACCGTTGCGTCACTTCTGTGACGCAGCGGTGGCTTAAACCATGCGCCACGTTGCGCCTTATTTACAACGTGATGCATCTAGGGAGATGCGTCACGTTGTAAAGCCCTGCGCCACATGAAACCTGCGTTAGGTTTCTTGTGGGCGATCCGGCGCAGGAACGCTTCGTAAAAGTGACGCAGTGAAATCTACAAGATTTCACTGAGTCACTTTTATGTCCATGCTGCGTCAATACCCTGCACCTGCTTGAAGCAGGCGTAAGGAGTGACGCAGCATGTTAGGCATAGGGTGCCCCTGAGCATTGCTGTAGCCGCGTCGCGCTTGCAACACGACTCCAGCAATGCGCCGCCCTTACGCCACAGGATGCGACACGCATCGCCCTATCCTTGCGCCACGGTGCGCCGCATTGTAAATGCGACGCATTTGTGGTGGCGCAGGGAGGGAATTGCGTGTCGCATCTGTTCTGGCACATCCCTGCTGATTTGCAGAGATGCGCCTTCATCTTTATCTTTGGTGATCATTTGAGCTTCAGTCAGTTTACTCAATAAAAAGGGGGAAGTCCTACACTCTTCACTTGTTTTTTTCAAATTTTCCAGCATCTTTAGTGTTGTTTTTCACTGTATATGAAAGGAATTATTCAGTAATTACTTACTTCTCCTGCAGATTAACAAGCACTCTAATCAATACGAACATCCTACCATCCTAGCTTCTAAACTGCTATTCGTTTGATTTGTTGTCTTACTTCATTATTTATGATTTATTTAGTGGTTTTATATAAGCTGATGCAACATGGATTATTAGTCGTTTTACACAGACCAAATAATCCGTATACAAAAGAACTCAGGTGGAGGAAAAGTATTCATGTTATCAAGTCATGGGTGTCTAGCAATGCGTTTGAGCAGAACAGAGTTGGCAACAGTGGATTCTGCGGGGTTGAATACCTAATGCACCACAGGAGCAGCTGGAAGAGGTGTCTGTTAATTGATTCATTGAATATGGCTGTCAATATTGACGATTTTTTTCGCATGCAGATTTGAGAGCAAGGTACTGGTAATGGATGCCGTTGTAAAATTATGCCTGACAGGGACCATGAGACACTTTGAGCAAATTTACATAGAACTCGTTAAGTCTCCGTGGCCGAAACCACTTAGCAGTGAACAATGGGAATGCAAATAGCTTTTAGGTTCCAAGTTTTAACTTTACAACTCTTGTGACTCATAAAGTCAACAATCAGACTTGAGAAGGAAATGTGGCAAGCTAAACCTAAAGTGAAGCCAATGTTTTTACTGCCTGAAGGACAGCCAACCACTGTGCAGAGTAAAATTAAAATAGGGGGCTTTCTGTCAGTTTTAGTACTTGAAATGGTGTGATTTGTGTTCCCTCCTCTACATTTGTACGATTTGATTTGTTCCTCTTTTCGATCATTGGTTTGATTGGCTAAATTGGACCCGGGAGAATTTTGAAGTGTTCTAGCACTTGGCTGACAAATCTATGGTATTATTGTTGAGACTTGACTGGGAATAGGACCAGGGTTTCCTTCGTCAACCCAAAAAGTATCCCCAAAAATATTTGCCTTTCTATTGGCTAGACGATGCTCGTCCCTGCTTGGTAGATACTTGTGTCAGAAAGCGTAACAATGCAAGAATGTATTTGGGATACAAAGGGCTGAAATATAAACCACATGTTGCTCCGTCCTTGGGAAACAGTGTCCTGATATGTCGCATGTTTTTACAGTTGATGCTGCCTTGCTTCTCTACAAGTTTATTTGTTACGTGATCGAGAATTTGTGAAAATTATCTTATTTATTCTTAAAAGAATAACAGTCTGTGAAGAGCCCAGGAAGAAAGACAGTCATTGGGAGAAACAAAATCATGGGGCCATACAAAATTTACATTTTATTCTTGTAAATAACCACACAAAAGGAATGCCCGGTTACTCACCGGTAATATTCATTACTCCGAGTCCTGGTCTTCCCGTCCCATTCCTTAACAGTGAGCAGCTAGTCTGCTCCACAGAAACCTACTACCTAGCAGAGCTTTCGCACTTCCCCCAACATGGCGCCACCATCAGGTGAGGATAAAAGGGGGAAGTGCGTCACAGAACATCCTGAGAATACCAAAGAAAACCCAGAAAGGAAACAATCACCAAACACAAAACTCAGGGAGGGAGGGAAGGGCTCAGGAATGGGACGGGAAGACCAGGACTCGGAGTAATGAATATTACCGGTGAGTAACCGGGCATTACCTCCTCGTCCTGTCTTCCCGTCCCATTCCTTAACAGTGAGCCCATACCCAAGCACACGGTGATTGTAAGAAAACAGACCAGAAATGCGAAAAGCAGGTCCATTTAATCAACACAAAGCAGTACAAAACATAAACCATGTACAGCAGACAAAACATGGGTGCCAAAGGCAGCCGAGCCCGCCATCCCCAACCGAAGGCGATAACGGGAAACAAAAGGATGGGGAGAAGCCCATGTGGCAGCAATACAAATGTCCCCCAAGGAGGCCCCATTGAACATGGCCCAGGAGGAGGAGACACCCCTGGTAGACCGACCCCGAACCGAAGAAGGGAGAGGACAGCGGGCGGACTCGTAGGCCGAAACAACAGCACCCTTGACCCAACGAGACAAGGTAGACAAGGAAGGAGGAAGACCCCTCCCAGAGAGGCCGCAGGTGACAAACAAGGAATCAACCTTCCGGAAACCACCGGTCCGATCCAAAGAGATGCGGAGAGCCCACAGCACATCCAAAGAACAGAGGACCAACACCTCCGGGGATGCAGGGTCCGGAAGAAAAACAGGGAGAACAAAAACCCCCGACAGGGACAAGAGGACAAAAACCAGGGCAGAAAATTTGACTGGGACGGAGAATGACCTCGGCAGCGTAGAAACGCAAAAAGGGGGGCGAAGTAATCAAAGCACCAAGCACACCCAACTCCGCCCAGAAGCAAGGGCCACCAGGAAAAGAACCTTAGCAGAAAGGAACGTAAGGTCCACCGAAACCAAAGGCTCGAAAGGTGGCCCGTCAAGGCCTGGAGAACCAGGGTAAGACCCCAGGCCGGCACAGGTGAGAGACAGGTCGCTGAATCAAGAAACCCCGCAAAAGGCGAGCCACTAACGGGGAGACAGAAGACACAGAGGAACCCCGAAAAGCAAGAACGGCAGCCCAAAGCGTACAGAGCGAAGAGACAGCGAGTCCCAGGACGAACCCATCCCGCAAGAAGTCCAGCACCCTCACAGCCTCACAGGAGGAAGAAGAGAGACCCTACCCAAGACACCAGGAGGAGAAGGTCGTCCAATGACGGTCGTAGGACCTCAAGGAGGAAGGGCGCCGAGACAACTGGATGCACTGGGCAACCCCAGCAGAGCAACCCTGACCCAACAAACTCAATCCCACAAGCGCCAAACCCCAGCCGGAGGCGGCGTAGGGATGCAACCCTGAGAAGAGGAGCCCGCAGAGGGGAGGGACACAGTGCGGACCGCCAAAGGGGGCATACTGACAAGGACAGAAGCAGGGGAAAACAAAGGCCGACGGGACCACTGCGGCACAACCAGAAGAACCTCCGCCCGGTCCAACCGAAACCACCGGAGGACCCGGGGAATCAAAGCAAACGGAGGGAAGGCAAACAGGAGCCCCAGCGACCACGGAACAGAGAAAGCGTCGATCGCCCAGGCCAACCGGGAGGGAACGAGGCCGCAAACCCTAGGCAGAAGGGCAGAGTCCTCCGAGGCAAAAGATCCAGCCAGGGAAGGCGGAACCGGAGGACAATCAGATCGAACAGAGCCGGGGACAGACACAGCCACAGAGGAAGGGAACACTCCTCTCGGAGAGTCTGCAGGCCCAATCTCCGTCCCCGGAAGAGACACAGCCGCCAGAGATACCGGTCGGCCCAAAGACCGAACACCCTGGAAAGGAGAAACAAAGACCAGCACATGCCCCCAAGGCGAGTGACAGAAGCCCGAACAACCTGGCAGTCGGTCCGAACCGAGACAGCATGGCCCAGAAGGAGAGGCGCAAACCACTGAAGAGCCAACCAAACCACCCGTAACTCCTTCCAGTTCGAGGACAGGAGAGACCCGAAACAGGACCACCGACCCGAGCCTCGGAAGCACCCAGGACCGCACTCCATGGACAACACAACCACATTCCGAGGAGGAATAAGGTGGAACCCCCGGGAAAGAGACGGAGGGGACAACCACCACTGGAGAGCATCCCGAATCCCCGGAGTGACGGGAACCAGGGCACCTTAGACCAGAGAGGCAGGATCCCATTGCGACAGGACATGAAGCAGGAGGGGATACAAATGCAGCCGGGCCCAAGGGAGGAGAGGCAGAGTGGAAGCCAACACCCCTGACTCCGCAACCAGAGACGGGCAGACACCCGGGACTGGGACAGAACCCAAGAGAGGTGACGGAACAAAGTCAACTGGCGCTCCTGGGAGAGGAACACCATCCCCAGAACCATGCGGAACAGAGCACCCAGGAACCCCAGAGTCTGGGAGGGCAGCAGGGAGGACTCCCGGTGAATGACGAGGAACCCATAGGACCCCAGAAGACGACACACCCGGTCCACATCCGACAGACGCAGACCTCTGGAATGGAGAACACCCACCAGAGGGGCCAAGAGCTGCGCGAAAACCCATGGCGCCGAGGAAAGGCCGAAAGGAAGCACCTGGAACCGGAAGTGCCGGGAACCAACCGTAAACCGGAGAAACCGCCGATCCGCAGGACGGATCGGGACGTGCAGATAAGTAGCCATCAGGACCAGGGACGCCAGGAAGCCCCCAGGAAGCACCCGAGGCAGGATGGACAACAAAGCCACCACCATGAACGTACGGCGGGGGACGAAGAGAACGACCCACACCAGATCTAAGACAGGGCGCAGATCCGAAGCATCGTACCCGGAGACCAGGAAGAGAATCGAAGAACAACCCATGCCCCTCCCCAGAAGAGGAATCTCCATGATAGCCGCCTACTCCAACAGGAGGCGCACACCGACCAGCAAAGCCTCCCGCCGTAGAGGAGGACGGGGCAGGGGGACACCCGGAAGACCAGGGGGGGGAGGAGAGGAGAACACGATCTGATAACCCCCGGACACAGTCTGCACCGCCCAGGCATCTGGAACCGCTAACCACTGGGGCAGGAAACAACGATGGCGACCCCCAACCGGAAAAAGCAGACAGTCACAGCGCAGAGGCAGGAGCGGGGGCAGCACCACCGGCAGGGGCACGGGACTAGGCACCTCCAGGGGCCCCCCGGCCACGACCCCTGCCACGAAAGGGCAGCAAAGCACCCCGAGCAGAAGGCCCCAAGGCACGGCAGGAGCCAAACCCACGCCCCCGAGAAGGAGGGTGGACAGGAGCCACAATCTCGCGGCTCCCTGCCGACAGCACGATCATGGCCACCAGTGGAGGCCCGAACACCCGGGACAAAGGGCAATTTAAGCAGGACCGACTACTGAGAAGACCCAGCCTTCCAGGAACGCATCCAGATAGGACGCCTCGCAGCAAATGAAGCACCAGAAGCAGCCGCAGCGGCCACACAGTGTCAAACGAAATGCCAGACAAGCAGCGCACCTGCAACTCCAGGAGGGCCAAGAGAGGAGGCATCCTCTCCATCCCGCAAAATAATAGCCAGGGCCTGGAAATCTGACAGAAGGGAACGGACCATGTAAGTGGAACAGGCCGTCGCCGGAAAGAAAAGTGGGAAGCAGCATAGGAACGCTTCACCGCCCCCTCAACATGCGTATCCACAGTGCCAGAAGGAAGGGTGTTGTCAGACAAAACCAAACCCTGCGAGGAAAGGTCAGCCATCAAAACGCCAACCAGGACGGATAGGGGAACTCAGCAGCAAACCCCTCCAGAGGAGAACGCTTAGACAAAAAGCGAGGAAAGGCAGACTCGTCCACCACCCACCAATCACGAACCAGCTGCGTACACCCCAAAGCATCCCACACATGGATGAACAAGTCAGAGAGCTCCGCACCCTGAACAAAGCTGCCATACACACACCCCTCACCATCAGGGCCCACCCCGTCAAAAGGAGCGTCAGGTGCATCTACAGATCCTTGGCAGGAGGGCCAACAGCCTCCCGAGCCCGGAAGGCAGCAGCAACCGCTACATTAAGAAGCAGGCGCAAGGAATCCAGAGGAGGTGCGGAAGAAGAGGCACCCTGTGCCATGGCAGCAACGCAAGAGAGGATGAAACAAAACGGCCACAGAGGACGGGAACCAAGAAAAAGAGACCCGCCTCGAAAGGCACGAAGTCCCGAGGCCCCGTCCTCACACGGGACCAGGAAAAGGGGGAGGACGCTAAAAAAGCGGCCGGCCGCCCAAAGAAATCCCCAGGGAGCTGCGCACGCTGCAGGAAACACCGCCGAAGAATCCCCGCCCGTTAAAGCAGGGCGGATCGGGACCGGCGTGGAGAGCAACGGCCGCTAGAGCAGGCCGAGGAGGCACAGGTGAGCAGCGGCAAAAAAGATGCACAAGCGGCCGCTAGAGCGGACTGCGCAAGTGATAGGCCCCCCCCCACATAAAAGTACACAAAGGCGGAGCCACAAAGTGCAGGGATCGAACCTCCGGTAGTCACACATGCAACAAAAAAGAAAAAAGGCGGCCGCTAAAGCAGGCCGCGCCAAAAACAAAAAAAAATGGAGAGAAAACTTACCCCCAACAGCTCCTGCTAGGACATCAGTAGACTGCGAAGGCAGAAAAAAAGAACAGGATGTTCTGTGACGCACTTCCCCCTTTTATCCTCACCTGATGGTGGCGCCATGTTGGGGGAAGTACGAAAAGCTCTGCTAGGTAGTAGGTTTCTGTGGAGCAGACTAGCTGCTCACTGTTAAGGAATGGGACGGGAAGACAGGACGAGGAGGTAATGGTATGCCCATAAGGTGACCTTGGGGTCATAAATCAATGTACTCAAATACTAACCAACCACCATGCAATATTGCGCATGGGTAAATCCTGCTGGGGGGATGTGAAGTTGGCGTTCCATGGTGTTTATTTCCTGGAAGGTTTGGGAACACCTATATACTTGAGAGTGTGTGGGTGTTTCCACAGTCCTCTCTGACCCCTTACAACCTTGAAGTGGCAAGAGATGTACTCCTGTTAGGCAAAGGGTAATTTTATTTCTTTCAGAGGCTCTCCTACTCGGGAGAGCTGACAATATGGTGGGGAGCCGGAGGGCTAATCACAGGGCCAGGGCTTTGTGCCAGTGGTGCGGATTGGGCCAAGTCAGCGCTGTCCGGGGAAAAGCGGCCCAAGCCCCGCCCCAATTTAAAGATCTGCACCGCGACGAGTGGGTCTCTTTGTTCCTGCTCACCACCCAGGAACAATGCGCACTGCACAGTCCCCAATGCCCTCGACCACACAGCAATCCCTGAGAGCGCCCCCCCCCCACCTCGATGCCCTTTAGAGTGCTTTTGGTGCAGGTTCATTCGTTTTTGGGCATATTTAAGCTCTTTTAGAGTGCTTCTTAAAATGTTTTGTGGGCAGACTTGAGCTGTTAGAGTGCTTGGGTGCTTTTTGACGGCAAGTTTTCCCGTGAGGTAGTCTGTGTTACTGGGATGGAACGCGGGGCTCTAGCCATTGGTTTCTGGTTTTTGAAGAGTTCTTGCACCAAGGGATTTGCTTCAGTTAGGATTTGTGATCCAGGGAGTGCAGGGTGAATGGATTGGATTTCTAGGACATAGTCCTTTACAATTGTGGTGTTTTTTGCCTTGCGAGTGAGACTGGCAGTGGCAAGGGTTTGACCCCAGCTAACCTGATTAAGATCTCTATGAGGATGCCAGGTAGAGCTAGGAAGGGCACCAAGCGGGCACATCCTGCTAGTAGCATGGAGGAAATGATGCTCGCGATGGCACACAGGATGGATGCGATGGATGAGATTTTGGTGCTTTTGCTCCCACTACCCGGTTAACTGGCAAGCAATGGTGTCATGGTTGAATGTTTACAGCAACACAGGGGCAGCTCAGCCTTTGTATGAGGGTTTTAAGAATGGTTTCAGGATTCTGGCTGAGGGTTGTGTGGGCATGGCATACTGCAAAAATCATCAGTCATTAAGGACTAATCCTAGCATTCCCAGAAATAAGATTTTAAAATAGAGGAACTTGGTGAGGCTGGCAAGTCCATTTGATTCCATGCCTTTGGAGTGTTCCCCCTTAGGAGTAGTCCAGAAGTGTGGCAGAAAGGTCAAGAGGTTGCAACACAGGAGGCATTCTCCTTAGTGAAGAAGCGGGTGGCAGAGATAATGAAGAATTGGGTTAAAGGTTTCTTGATTTTCCAGACAATCATGGCAAAGCGATTCCCAAACCTGGGGTTACAGTTGGTGTGCTACCAGAATAGAATATTTTGTGTGCATGATGAGTTTGGAGGCACGGCTCGAAGGGACTATGACAAATAATTTAGGCATATTAAGGCCACTAGACCCACTTTAATGTGGGATCATATCGATGTTAACGCATGGTTGTGCTTCATGAAGCCAGAGAAGGTTGAGGCCGCCCCAAGCCAGTTCTTTCGGGTGGGTTCGGGGGCAACCTGTAATTCAGGGGCGGGGCAAGGATGGGGTCTTGCTGGGACTTCAAGAAAAGATCTTGCTCCAGAGAAGTATGGACGTGCAAATTTAAGCACTGTTGTTCTATTTGTGGCCTACCCTCACACTCTGAGTCCAAGTGTTTTAAAAAGATAAAGGATAGAGGCCCCAAAAAGAAGGAATGTGTTTCCACTATGGGTCAAGGCCCACTACCCGGTTAACTGGCAAGCAATGGTGTCATGGTTGAATGTTTACAGCAACACAGGGGCAGCTCAGCCTTTGTATGAGGGTTTTAAGAATGGTTTCAGGATTCTGGCTGAGGGTTGTGTGGGCATGGCATACTGCAAAAATCAGCAGTCATTAAGGACTAATCCTAGCATTGCCAGAAATAAGATTTTAAAATAGAGGAACTTGGTGAGGCTGGCAAGTCCATTTGATTCCATGCCTTTGGAGTGTTCCCCCTTAGGAGTAGTCCAGAAGAAAGACCCAAGGGAGTACTGTTTGAGCCACAATGTGTCCGCACCCACAGGTCAATCTGTCAATGAGGCTATCAATGGAACACTGTGCTCAGTCAAGAAAGCCTCACTCGATCAAGCAATTGCAATGCTGGGGCCTGGGACTTTGCTAGCAAGCGTGAATATAGGATTCTCCTTTAGGCTGCTTCCGGTGCAACATGAGGATTTCCATTTATTGAGTTTCTAATTTGAGGGTGCTTTCTACTTTGACAAATGTATGTCTATGGGTTGTTCAGTCTCCTGTGCTAACTACATGAGGTTTAGCACCTTCCTGGAGTGGGTATTTAGGAAGAGATCAAGGCACCGGTGGGCACTACATTACTTGGATGATTTCCTGTTCCTATGCTCACCTGGAACAGTAGAGTGTGGGAAGGCTTTGGAATTTTTCCAGGAATTGATGGGAATGTTCGGGATACCTTTGGCACAAGCAAAGACCTATGGCCAGCTACCACAATTGAATTCCTGGGGATTGGATAGGATTCCAAGGCAGGTATGTCTAGGCTCCGAGAGGAGAAGATCAGTAATCAATAAAAGGAAACTGAATAGAGTAATCAGCACCATGAGAATGAGAAAGAAAATTAACAACTCAATCATTGTGCTGTTACAGAGAATATATGCTTGCATATAAGTACAGTGATAGTTATGCTCCTACCTAGTGCTCCCTATCCTAGTGTGCCTAGGGTGGGCAAATCTGCCAGAATCCCTGTAGGGTGTTCTAACTCCCCAAATACCTGTGGGTATGTTTTATCTGGTTTCATTTGGGAGTCCGTCTTGATGTAGAGCTGGGCACCATCCTTCTCAGGAGGTAAACAGGATTCAGCTGGGCTATAAATCCAGCATGGGGCGACTTCGACAGTGTCAGCAAAATGCTCCTTTAACTAGGCAAAGGAGAGATGTTGCTTACTTTCAAACTTTCTGGAATCGAACAACCATCTTCACGATTCTGAATCTGGATTTAGGTCGGGTTATAGCACGGAGACAGCTCTGCTCAAAGTGGCCGAATCGATCCGTGATACCTTAGATCAGGGTAGCTGTGCAATGTTGGTGCTGTTGGACTTGTCCGCAGCCTTTGACACGGTGTCACACAGGATTCTCTTGAACAGACTCCATCATTTAGGAGTGACAGGAATTGTTTTGGCATGGTTCCGCTCATTTCTTGAGGGTCGCTCTCAACAAGTGATTCTTTATCCCCATGTCTCTAGTTCCACCCCTCTGATGTGTGGTGTTCCTCAGGGCTCGGCTCTGAGCCCCACACTTTTTAATGTTTATTTGACTCCCCTCGCGTCAATTGTCGAGCAATGTGGGGTGAAGGTTGTCTCGTATGCCGATGATACTCAATTGGTGTTCTCTTTTAGAGAACACAACGAGACAGCTTTCGCCAATTTTAGACAGTGTCTGTTAAACATCTCATCATGGATGACGGATAGCTGCCTGAAATTAAATACTGATAAGACGGAGGTCTTATTTTTAATCAACCTACTCCGCCTCGATCTGTGCTGTGGTGGCCGACTGAGTTAAATCCGTCTCCGCTACCAGTTCCCTCTGCCAGGAACCTTGGGTTTAGGTTTGACTCTCAACTCACTGGCAAGGCGCAAATTGCTCATGTATCCTCACGGTGTTTCTGGAAACTGAAGGCTCTGCGGAAGATTCCTTCACTTCCTGCCCATGGATTGCAGGAAGTCAGTAGTGCATGCATTAGTCACCTCTCAACTGGACTATGCTAACAGCCTCTACCTTGGTCTTCCAGATTATTTGATCAGGAGACTGCAGCTTATTCAAAATGCAGCAGCCAGGTTGATCAGGAATGTGCCACTACGACATCATATTACCCCCATTTGCGCAGTCTACACTGGCTTCCAGTAAAGAGGAGAGTGGAGTTTAAGGCTCTGGTTTTGGCACACAGAGCAGTTAGAGGGACCGGTCCTCAATACCTGAAGCGGAGACTTCAGAAATACATTCAACCCAGAGCACTCAGATCTAATGATCAGAATCTTCTGGTGATCCCCCGTTTTGCAAAGACTAGGATCGGTGGCCGTGCTTTTTCGGTGAAAACCGCTACCTTATGGAATTCCATGCCTGACCACCTGAGGAAAGCTAACTCGGAAACCATGTTTAGAAAAGCATTAAAAACATGGCTATTCGGCCTGCCCTAGAGACAATGGTCCATCCCGGTCTTTCTCCCCCCTAGGATGGATGCGCTGCTAACGCCGGGACACTTCCGCTGGAGGTAGCCGTGCGCTCTATAAGCTTCAATAATAATAATAATAATAATAATATATGATAAACTTCACCCATGGTGACATGCCGAAATCCCAGCAAGGCTATCATTAATGATTCTAGCCTGATAAATATGTCCCAGAGGAAACAATAATAAACAACATCATTTTGAGCAGTGAACTTTAGCTTTCTCGCAGAATGTTCAAGGCTCTGATAATATGCCAATGAACATCTGCAAATGTAAGCAAAGTTATTTCATGCAACATTATCCATACAACCACGCAAGCAAATGTTTGTCAAATGTCAATGTTCAAGAAATGTTGTCAACTTTAAATGTGAGCATGTACACCTCTTTATGGCAGCTTTCTCCCTGGCATTTTACGGGGCATTAAGGGTGGGGGAGCTGGCTGCAAAGAACAAAACATCGACATGAATGGTGGGCTGCAGCTAGTGGATATTCAATGGCCAAATAGCTCCTTGGTGGTCACCGTTGCCCATTCCAAGATTGACCAAATGGATAGGGAGATCACATACTGCTTCTCCGGGCCCCAGGGAATGAGTGCTTTACCACAGGGGAATCAGGAAAACTTTATGGCCCACCGAGTACATGGGTCATTAGGCCCCCTGTTTTTCCACAAGCATGAAACGCCACTTACAAGGTTTCAGTTTGCCAAGGTGCTCAGCAGGGCCCTAGTGTCAGCAGGTTTGGACCCTGCAGACTATAGTTCCCATTAATTTCAGATTCGCACAGCTACCGCTGTGGCAAACATGTGAATGGCGCGTCAGGCAAATCAAAGGATAGGCAGGTGGAAGTCTGATTGCTACAACCACTACGTGAGATTAAACATGTTGTAAATGTGCCAGTTTTTCTATCTTTTCCATCCTTTACTTTACTCCCTTGTCAACAAAGATGAAGTAAGGTGATGCAGCTGCTGTATACTTCATTGGCACCTGTCAACGCAGCAGCAAGGGGTGTTACAGATGTGGTGGTGTTGAGCCACTCCTACGTGAGGTCTTTTACTCTGCAGGTGATTATACGTCGTGAGAATTGAAATCTGGATATCAGCAGACTTTCTGAATACAAGGGGGGCTACGCTTGTCCCACTGGAGAACTGCATTATATAGAATGTTGCCCAGGAGGCTTCCGCTTCCAGGAATTATAATTGTTCATCTAGGAGGCAATGACTTGACGGTGCTAGGTCGGAGAGACTTATTTTAACTAATTGTCTCAGAAATGTGTTGGCTTTCAAAGAAGTTCCTGTAGGCCTTAATTGCGTAGTCCAACATTGCCCGGAGGTTGAGTTGGAGAGGTGGAAAGTTGGTCAGGGCTCTCAAAGAGTCAGTGAAACATTGAACCAGTAGTTGGGTAAGTTGTTTAGGACAGTTTGTTTGTCGTCATACCTCATGGATGCATCAAGGGTGAGCAGTTTTTCTTACAGGGTGGACTTGTCGAGAGAAGGCAATGCAATGATTTTTGAAAATTTGCTGGCTTGGCTGGGCCAAAGCGCACTGTGCGTTTGGGGGCATATAGTGGAGAACTATGCATGCCTGTGGTGGGAGAGGTTATGATTGGTGGGTACACTTCGGGTCCCTTTACAGCATTCTTTTATACCAAATTAACATTGGCATAATTGGACTCTCCATGGGGGGCTGGCAGCAAGTCAAAAGGAGGTTATAGGGGTGCAGGGGGCTTGAGCAGTCAAAGAAACGCAGTCCTTACCTAATAATCACCCGTGCAGGCACATTTGGGGCAAACTAGTACAGGCCATTGGGGGATGAGGAACTTGGGTGTAGGGGGTTCCCGAGGTAGGTATTCTAAGGGTAGACAGGCCCCCTGCACAAGAGCTCCCAGTATTGCAGAGGGAAGGGGGCCCTCTCATAAGGAGGGATCCATCCTCTGGACAATGGGGTGTAAGAGAAAGGTTCACAGAGCCAGTCATGATCTCACTCGAAACGGTTATGTTTTTTGTTGGTTGCACAGGAATGGACTAGTTATGGTTAGGTGATTCCCATGTACTAGAGTTTATGTAAGGCTAGGTCTCACTTGTAAACAAGATGTCAATAATGTGGTTACTGTGAAAATTATGATGGCAACTAATGTTTTATATGTGTGCAAATAATAAATACAGCTGGGGTTTAACGACCCCTAACCCAAAGAGATGGACTCAGGCAGTGTCATTAACATGGAGCTTGTGGGGAATGGTAAGTACACATGGGACATTGGCGACTCCATGGCCATATATTGAGAGGCTCCCCCACTTGGGAGAGCTGACAATATGGTGGGGAGGCAGGGGCAATTTCGTCCCAGGATCTGTTTTTTTCAGGGGGCGCTGATTGGGCCAGGCCAGGTGCTGTTCCAGAATCACTAAAGCGCTTCTGGGGTTAGCGCGGCCCAAGCCCACTCCCCCATTAAAAAGAGCTGCACGGCGGTGGGTGGGTCTCTTTGCTCTTACTTGCCACCAAAAAACAACGTGTGGTCTCCCAAGCCCACAACCTCACAATAATTCCTGAGAGCGGGCCCCACCTCGACACTGCCTGGAGCCACAATGAACTGGAATGATTTTCCTCACCCACCATCCCCAGAGCAAGGGGCCCAAGGGAGGGGCCATACAGGGGCAGGGTGTTATGTGATATAGGGTGTAGAAATTACCTTTTTGCTTTTGCAGGAGGATCAGGATCTCGTTTTTTTAATGTAATTAATATCATGATTAATGCTTTTCTTCAATCATTCAATGTATTGTGTTTTTGCAGATTTGTCATATTTAATTAAGCTGGTTGGTGGGTGAGCTCATGATTGGTGGGGACACTTCAGGTCCCTTTACAGCATCCTTTTATACCAAATTAACATTGGCATCACTGGACACTCCAAGTAGTGTTGGCAGCAAGTCGAAAGGAGGTTGCGGGGTCATGGGAGGTTTGGAGCGGTTGCTGAAACGCAGTCCTTACCTATCAACCACCTGCGCAGGTGCAGTTGGTGCAAGCTAGCACAGGTCCTTGGGGGATGAGGAACTTGGGGGTAGGGGGTGTCCGCGGTAAGTATGTTAATGGCAGCTGAGCTCCCAGTACGGGAGAGGGAAGGGGGCCCTCCCGTAAAGGAGGGAACCATCCTCTGGACCTGATGGGGTGTAAGAGGAAGGTTCACAGAGCCAGTCATGATCTCACTCGGAACAGTTATGTTTTTTGTTGGTTGCACAGGAACAGACTAGTTATGGCTAGGTGATTCTCATGTACTGAGTCTATGTTTATGCTAGATCTCACTTGTAAACAAGATGTAAATAATGTGGTTACTGTAAAAATTATGATGGCAAAAAACTTTTTATCTGTGTGTAAATAATAAATACAGCTGGGGATCGTACGACCCTAACAAAAAGAGATGGTCTTGGGCATTGTCATTCACATGGAGCTTTGTGAGGAATAAGTACCCATGGGACATCGGCAACTTCCTGGCCATATAGGGTAGGGAGGGGATAATAAAACAATATTAGTGACAGTATAAGAAAAATGGTTCTCTATGGCACAAAACACTTTCCCCATATAAACAATATACAAAAAATTGCCACTGGACAAATGTGCTGACACTTCACGATAGGAAATGTATATATGCTAGTTCTATTTTCCACATTTCTTTGGTTAATGTGGCCCACCCTGCTAAATCTAACCTACCGTTTGAGAGGGAACTGGGCACGAATGGCAAGTACTTAGTTTAATAACGGGAATACAGCAAATGACCTTTAAAGTATATAGCTGCAATGAAGGAATAATTAAAAGTACATGCAATTTAAAACGATGAAACAGATATGAATATCTGCTTCAGAACATAACGAGGACCAATGGCCTTTTTCATCTTATCTAGTTGATCAGATCACCTGAACGAAAGTGGTTCATTATAATGAGGTCATAAACATTCATGCATATTATTTCTAGAGCTGTCTGTGCTCCATGAGTCTGTCGCAAGAGAAGTGCACTCCTACTGCAAAGAGACCATGCGTTTCTTTCATTATCAACTGTCTTTTCCGGGGCCATGTTACAAATTTCCTTCACAGTCAGGCTAAAGAGGGGGTGCTGAAGCAGAGCTTCATTCTTCATAATTCAGGAACAGGAACTGTTACTGCCCTTTGTTGCATTCTTGTTGCTGTCAACTGCAGTGTTTCATGTGTGCTTGTGGTTGCAGGTGGAACTCATTTTTGGGGACCAAGACAAATTTTCATCATTAGACATTGACTCATGCAAGAGAGAGAAAAACAGTAAATGGAGAAAGATGAGGAAGAGAAAGTTAGGAAAACAGATACCGCGAGAAACAGTATGAATGAAAATGAACCTACCAAAGTGAGATAAAGATACATGAAGTGTTGAGTAGTGGAAGGAAAACCATAAAATGTAGAATCAATAGTCACCCTGGGTGTTAGGGAACCCACACATTCAGCAGTGCAGTCAATAATCTGGCTCATAATTTTTTTTTTTTAAACTATGGGGCATATTCTCAATGACTCATCGCCGAGTTAGCGGCACTTTATCGCAGCCAAAGTGGCGATAAATTCATCGCACCATTCACAAGCTGGTGTTAACAGCCCAGAACACCATTTTACCCGCGATAGCATCCGCAAAAAACATCGCCACAGATGACCCCCGCAACTATCGCTAATGAGATGCTGAGTAGGCGTTCCCGTGCAAAAAGGCGCGTCAACACCACACCGCAACATTCACAACGACCAGGCAGATCGGCGATAAGGCCACAAAACATGCGATATAGCGCGTTATCAGCAGGAAACTAACACCTGCTCTGACCTGGTGCAAAGTCAGACCACAGCCTGCACCACAAAATGGAGCCCAGCCCAGAGCCACACCTGAAGGACAACAGATGCCATGGCGCCACTGATCATGCAGCTCGGAACCCCAACAGGGCCACAACACCCACCGCCACCACCCCCAGGACACCCCCCCCGGGCCCCCCGCCCCCAGCCAAAGACATGCCACATCAACTATACGGAACATGTACCAAATAATCCGCCAGATGTCGCACAATCACATTTGGTGGCATGCATGTGTCGTCACAAAAATGAGCATCACACATCCACCTTCGATGTAACAAATGAAAAGTTATTCAAAGAAACACAGAACAGAAATGAAGACACATGGCGGCTCCCCTTGGGACAATCCGTAGGTCACAGCCTGCAAGACAAAAATCATGATGAGAAGGTGTGTCTTGCGCACATCAAAGGACAGAGAGAGAGCGAAGGAGAGAGAGAGAGAGAAAGAGAGGGAGCGAGAGAAAGACGGACAGAGAGGGGGAGCGAGAGAAAGACGGACAGAGAGAGGGAGCGAGAGAAAGACGGACAGAGAGGGGGAGTGAGAGAAAGACGGACAGAGAGGGGGAGTGAGACACAGATAACAGAAGAGATGGACAGGGAGAGAGTGCCCACAATGCGCACCCAGGCCACACTGCCCACCTGCTGCCACAGGTGTGTCTCCAACCACGTGCCTGTATGTAGTGCAGTTCACCAGGTCACACATCTGAAACAGATCCGTCATCTGAAACAGAGTCCAGAGACATGAATGGCAAAGTACACACAATTGCACAAGACATCATCGCCTGTCCACCCCTGTGCACCCAGGCAGATGTACCCCAGCCCCTCCCGCCGCCCAGTGGTGCATGCCCGCCCCTGCGCACCCAGGCCTCACTGCTCACCTTCCGCCCTTGGCGTGTAGTAATGAGGGCCCACCACGTGCCGCTGCAAGCCACATGCCCGGGCCCGCGGACATGGCACCCTCCACATCATGCAGCCCCGCTCCGCAGGCCACCAGGTCTCACATATAATTCTGGGTCTTGATTTCGCCATGGCAGAGGACATACCAGTGCACTGGGCATCATCGCAGGCTGCACACCCGCTCAGCCCTTGAGGTGCCACTAACTCTGTGATCCGGGATGCGACGCCAAGAGGCGGTAGGCCCGCGCTGCCCGCTGGCTCTGGCCTACATTGCGGTCCAGCAGGGCACACAAATCCTGAGCAGTCCGGACAGCCGGGACGGGGCATCATCGCAGGCTGCACACCCGCTCAGCACTTATGGTGCCCCTACCTCAGTGCACCCAAAGTCACCGTCCCATGGTGGTGTGCCTGTGCCGGCCACAATGTATCCGGTGCCACCAAGTCTGTGTCCCAAAGTCATGGTCCCTGTATGATTGGGTATCGTGTTGCGGACGCCATCATGTCACCTCCGGTCCTGGGGAATTTGATGTTGCAGGGCCTGAGGCCCTCATGCCTACATTAACACCACACGGAAGCACCCAGATAGAGAGTGGAAATGGCGTCGAGCACGTGCGCCCGTCCCTTTTCATTGGCAGGGTCACATGTCCCATGACGCGTGTGATGGATGGGTGTGGTGTGGGTGTAAACCAGCTGTGAGGGAGTGGCTGTGGCATGCTGACAACTAGGCCTGTGAGCAGCAGATCACCACAGGAAAGACAGGGGACATGTAGCATTGCCGTCCCCCCCTGTGAGCATAAGCGGAGTGGGCTGGCCTGGCGTATGCCAGTCCAGCGTAAGGGTCTGTATATGACCCCGGGGCCCTGGGCGTGGTTCCGTACTGGGCTGGACAAGGAAGTAACTCATGTGTGTGCCCCTGTTGTTGTGTCAGCGCCACCCGGACCGCATTGGGCAATGTGTCACCCTGTCATCCCTGTTCTACGACATGGACGTAAGAGGAGTCCAGTGAGCCCACATTCATCCATTCTTCCACACTTAAAAGACCATAGACATGACACATCTGTGTGTATATGAATGTTAAATGCACATTCAGTGGAGTGTTGCATCTGGAGCAGTACAGGGCCATGCAAACCCCACATGACGATGTTGTCCCGTGGAGGTCCAGCCAGGGTCCTCCAGGGAATGACAAGTCCAAAGGAGCATGGAGCAGACTGTGGGTGTCCGTTAGGGACCGTGAGTGGTCCCTGATGGGATTTAGACACCCACGTATGGCATCTAGTTTGTCTGCCATGCGGTCGAAGCCCACCCGCACCTGTTCAGCCAGATTCTCCTGGCACCCCAAAACACGGCGTTGGAAGGCCTTGTGTTCTCCGTGGGGGTCCTGGGAGGCAGCAGTGGTGGTGGGTGCTGCCTGCTGTGTGGTCTGTGCAGGGGGTGGGGTCTCTTCATAGCAGCTGGGCTGCCCAGCTCCTGGAAGTGGGCTGCGGAGGCTCTCCACAAGCAGTTGGAGGGCGTCAGAGTCGAAGCTGTGGTCGTCCTCTTCGTCTCCAGAGAAGAGAGGGTCGGACTGCTCTGCAGGAGGCGTTGATTCTCCCTCTGCAATGTGAAGGGGAGATGCAGTTTAACAATGTGTCCACATGTATGTTGTCGCATTGTACATGTTTACATACAGGCAGCATGACTGGGTACATTGCGGCTGTTTGGGAGGAGCTGCCTATTTGATGGGGGACAGTGGACATTTCGACAACATCACGGATGTGTGTTTGTACTTGTACATTATCAACGCACATATCTTGCAATGCCAATTGTGATTGGCCAGTGTCTGCACCCAAGCGGCACCAGTAGTGTCCTGTGTTCTGTTGTAGGTGTTTGGCGGATTGTGTCACATCGTTGTCAATGTAGATGTGCTCTGTATGTGAGGTGTGTGCTGCATTTTTGGGGAGTTGCCCCTGCAGCTCAGATTTTGCTGCCCCTTATCACTTTCATGAGGTGTGCCTCTGCCTTCTGTGCTTGTACAGTGTTGACATGTTGCATACTGGGGTACGTTGGTCTCTTGGTGGGAGTTGGTGGTCTGGGGCATGGTGTGTTCGCAGATGTGCTCAACTTAATTGTGCATGTGTGCCATTGTGCCCATCTCCCCCGTCCCCCCAGGCCCTGGTGGTTACTCACCCTGTTGCTGTTGTGTCGGGTCCTGTTGAGCAGTGTCCGGGCCCCCAACTCCTGCCACCGTCTCCCCACTGATGACTGTGGACACCATTTCCTCCATGTCGTCCAGCTCCTCCTGTGGCGCTGGGCTCCCACCTCCAGTCTGCATTGCTGCCTTCAGGTTGTTGGCAAGTTTCTGCTTGGTTTTGCGCTTGACATCATTCCAGCACCTCTTGACCTCGCCCATTGTCCTCTTCAGCACTCCGACTGCATTCACCTTGTCCAAGATGGACTGCTATAATGTATTTTTTGTTGCCAATGACACAGTGAAGGTGACGAACAGTTGTTGATGGTGTTCTGTCACCTCCATTATCAGGATCCTGTTTCCCTGCGGACTGAACTTCGTCTTCCTCTTCTTCTTGTCCTTGGCCTTCCCTGACCCCGAAGTCCCAGGATGGTCCTCCGGGGGGGCTTGTGGGGTTCTGGCTCTCCTTCGTACTTGCTCCGGCAACGTCCATTGTGCTTTGCTGTTGTTTGGCATTTGTTTGTCTGGTTTTTTTCTGCTTTTATGGTGATTGTTTCCACCTGACGCGTGTGGATTGCAGGCCTGTAGCTGGGTTTCGCTGATTTTCGTATCGCGATTGGCCTCATCGCAGCTTTTTTTGCGCTGGTGTTTTTCATTTTTGCTGCATGGCGTTGATTCTAACGCGGTCATTTGGCGCTTTATCTGGGGAGTATCGCATGGGTCCGCCGTGTTGTGAATACTTGGTTAACAAGGCGTTAATTTCCCGTGATGGACTGCGATATGCAAAGTTGCGATAAGCTAAATTTTAGGTGGTTATCAGACGTTCTTGAGAATATGCCCCTATGTGGCCCAGCACTTATCTTTCTTTTTTAACAAAGGAAACATTACATATGTGGCTATTGTCTAGCTTCTGTGAGTATAAAAATATGGAAATAAACTCATTGGTCACAGTGTCATCTCAGCTATTTGACACTGGGGTGTGTAAAGTTTGCGCAATTCTCTTTTGCATAGTTCCGTGAAATTTCAGAAACATTACACAAAACAATGTCAAATGCAAACCCGGCATTTAAAACTATATTTTAGTGCGAATTGTGGCCTAGAGTTCATTTTTGATGCAAAGACAGACATATTCCACACCAAGGAATCAATTAAATACTACAAGTGCTGTGAACAACAGTTGCTCACATTTTGTTCATTCCTCTTTTTACATGATAAGATTTTTAACCGAATGGACTTGAAATTTCGCTATGTGGAATAATGTCATAATTTTGTGAATATCACAACACAAACGAAACACACAATGCTGGAAATTACATGAGATGATGCCAATGTAGGGTAAATTTCACCTGTGCCAACCTGTTGTTACAAGCATGCATCACCTAAGCTACTATAACGGCTATTAGAAGTGCTTGTCATTTTTTTGTTGACTTTGCTGAAATGGTAGCTTGTGAACAGTCAGTTTTGCAGCCAGTGTCTGGATTCAAACAATTACTCCTAGACTAACACCTATTCTCCCTTGCTTTGAGCTTTTTGTCTCTGAACTTGTCATAAATATACCGTTGCTTGCTTTGATATATTCTTTGAACTTTTCAACCTGGACACCAGTATAGCACTAATATTTGTCATCTGCACTCTAGCACAGAAATTGGTTGGTATTGAGACTCTCAAATTAACACATTTACCAGGTACATTTTATCTGGCTTGGAAGCACCAGATTAACTTTAAATGTACCTTCCTGTTCTCCTTTGTCTGCTTTTACACGTCACACAGGTGTGTCATTACTTAAAATCTGTTCACTGCATACCCCTTTCCGAGGAGTTTATCTAATTTCCAGAGCAAGGACAACAAATCTTGGAAAAATGAGGTGTATTCAGTAGGTGTGGCGGCTTCATTACTAGAAGTGGATGGAACACAACTCAAGAGTTTGCTTTGGCTGCAGGCTAGGATTTGTGCTTCCCTGATAGGAACAGGATGATACTGACAATGCAGAGGAGGATGACCCATGATCTTCATTATTTTGATTCCTCCTTCCTCATCCCAGGTCTTTACAATCTATGGGGCCGATTCCGATCTCGGCCGGTAGGGCACCGAATCGGATTCGGCTTAACCGGATCCGATTCGGAGCCCTCTTTCCCGACCGATTCGAACGTGCGTCCGGGCGAGCGAGTACGATGCGAGCACACGTGAAATCGCCGACCGACTCGTTCGTGGGTCTGGACCACTCCAACCGACTCGCATGGACACAACTCGCACCGCGCAATGGAGACGTTCCCCGGCCGGGCAAGTACGATGCGCGCTTCGAGCAGTCCGACCGACTCGTGCCGTCCGGCTCCAAAGGGCAGTCGGAGCAGGACTTTGGGGGTCCGTGTCGGACCCCCCTGTACGCATAGCCGCGCGAGTCGCACACAGGGGGGAACCATGGGTCCCCCCTACACATGCATGTACGGCGTGATTCGCATCGACGCGTACCCGCTGTAGGGGACGCCCTTGTTAGCCTCTCACCCATTGAGTTAATGGGAGCCTGCGTACGCGTTGTACGACCGGCTCCCATTGACTTCAATGGGAGTCCGACCGAATCGAGTCCGATTGCATTCGTACCCATCGTACTCGTTCGGTCGGGCTGCTAGAGTCCGATTCGGTCGGAAATCTCTCCAGGTCCGGCTCGATCGGAGTGATTTCCGGCCTGAATCGGAATCGGCCCCTATGAGGTGGGACGTAGCTCACCAGCAATATCACATTGCTTTTTTCAGTTTCTTTTTTGCCTTTTCCTCAATTCTTTACTTCTCTGGGTCCTTTACCACTCTGAGGGCCCATAAATAAGGCCTCACCCAAAATAATGTTTTTTATTTAAAGTACCACCATGTTTTTCATGTTGTTAGCTGGTCAGAGCTACATATCTTTTTTATTTATTGCTTTTATTTTTTAAGTGAGTTCACAGTCCACTTGTAGTAGCAAAATCGAGAAGCCTGGCTTCTGGGTGCTACCTAGGACGGTAAGTAGTCTAAATATCGATTTTTATATATCGATGTACAAAAATGTCGAGTTTTATATATCAATGGGAATAAATCTCGATGTTTTGTATATCGATGTGAAAAATATCAATTTTTTAGTGTTTACAAAAATATCGAAGTTCATGATATCGAATGATAAAATGTTGTTATGTTAAAATATCGTTAAAGAATGATTTTTTTTTCTTTTATGTGTTATTAAAAAATGATATGTATAATATATGTTTAGGAGTGCTTTGTTGTTTTATTAGGGTATAAGGGTGGGTAGTGTTTAAAAAATGTTTAGTAAAATATTTTAAAATTTTAAAATGTATATATTTAATTTAGAACTAAAAAATTAGAAATTTGAAATATAATTTTAGGAGAGGGATGTTGGGTTTAAAGGGGATAAGGGTGGGTAGTGTTTTAAAAATATTGTTGACAATATTTTTAAAATTTAACATTTTTAAATTTAATTTTGAAATTACATTTAAGAATTTAGAATTATATTTTTAGGGGCGGGATGTTGGGTTAATAGGGGATAAGGGTGGGGAGTGCTTTTAAAAAAATTTGAAAAATATTTTAATGATTTAAAATTTAAAAATGTAGTTTTAGATTTAAAAAATTGAATTTAGAAATATAATTTTAGCAGCGGGATGTTGGGTTTATAGGGGATAAGGGCGGGGAGTGTTTTAAAAATATTGTTGAGAATATTTAAATTATTTCAAAATTTTAAAATTTATTTGGAAATTAAATTTTATAATGTTGAAATATAAATTTAGGAGTGGAATGTTGGCTTTATAGGGCATAATGTTGGGGAGTGTTTTAAAAATATTAAAAAAAATATTTTTGAATGCAAATTTTTTAAATTTATTTTAGAATTTATAATTTTGAATTTAAATCTAAATATTTTGAGTGGGATGTTGTATTTATAGGTTTTAAGGATTTGGCGTATTTCATATATAGTGTTAAAAATAATTTTTATAATCTTAAAAATTTCATTTTTATTTAAAAATTAAAATTTGGAAGTTATAAATTTAATTTTAGGAGTTGGATGTTGTATTTATAGTCGTTTAGGGTTGTTATTGTTTAAAATATTATATGTTATATTTAAATTTTGTTTAATGTATATACATTTGGTATAAAATTAATATATGAAATTTAAGTTTGGTTTTAAAGTTTTAAAAATTATATAATATTGTAGAGTAATTATTAATTTAATAGTTTTTGTAGTGTTGTTATTCCTATATTTAAATTAACATTTTAGGGGCCCATTAGGATGGCGGGCGGATCGCCCCGCCGGGTCGGCGGTAGCCACCGCCGGGCCGGCGGGGCGATCCGCCCGCCATCCATGCCTGATTGACCCCCGCCATATTAGGATGGCTGGGGGTCCACGGCGGACGGGAAGACCGTCCGCTGCTGTCCCGCCGGTCGACTCGTCGACCGGGCGGGAACGGGCATAATATGGTGGCGGTGTCTGCAAGACACCGCCATCCATATTGTGATGCAGGCGGTGATTCGCATTTCCATGGCGGCGTTGCCGCCATGGAAAGGCATGCGGTTCCTTCTGTTGGGAGCCTGTTGCGGGCCCCCAGGGTGTTGGGGGGGTGGGGGGTGCACATGGGGGGTACCTATGCTACCCCCCCTCATTGCAATGCACTACGTGGCAGGCACCACATGGTGCCTGCCATGTAGTGCATGGCAATGCAGTGCACAGTCCTTTCACATTGCGAGCGGGTTTGCAGCCAGCAGATCCACCCGCAATGTAAAAGGGCCAGGATGCGCCCGCCAGTGTGGCGGGTGCATCCTAATTCACATGGTGGGACCGCTGCAACTTCGGCGGTTGGTCAGTGGCTCCCTTGCGATGGCGGGCAGACTTTGTCCGCCCACCATCTTAATGGACCCCTAAGGGGTCGATTCCGATCTCAGCCGGTAGGGCACCTAACAGTATTCGTCCGGAAAAAATACAAGCCGAATGCGTGTTTCCCGACCGATTCGTACACTCGTCCGGACGAACAAGTACGATGCGTATAACAACCCAGTTTCCGAGCGAGCCGTACTCACCCAATCCAGCTCCTGTTCCCCGCCCGAGCCGGATCCGTGAACACCGAATCGAGCCGCACGGAAGCAAATACACAGCACCTTCCGGCTGGACTAGTATGATGCGCAATCCGTACGCGCCGAAGCCGTCGCTACATCCGGCACGTTTGAGCATCCGGGCGAGCCATACATAATCTCCGTTTCGAGCCACAAGACGATCCACGGCTACGAGACGAACAGGCCAGCGACGAGTACGAGTCGAAGACACGAGAAACCCGAATGAGACGATCCAAGCATGAATCCCATTGCGCAGGTCCTACCTATACTCTACATCTATTACCGGGACCGGCACGGACGCGTACGGCGCAGACGGTAAGTCAAACACCAACAATACAAACAAACTACACGTACCCGAAATAGGTCACACACACATAGGGATGCACAAATAACGTACACTAGCAACAGCAGAACCATAGGGGTGGGATGGCCAACACCAATGCCATACACACCCATAGGGGGATGGATGCCTACCACCAACACCACCCTACCACCACCCCTACTCATGGGGGGCTAGATGCCTGCCACCACCACCACCCCTACTCAGGGGGGGCTGGATGCCTGTCACTACTACCATCCCCACCTTTAGGGTTCTGGATGCCTGTCACTACTACCATCCCCACTCATGGGGTGATGGATGCCTACCACTACCACCACCACTACTAATGGGTGCCTGGATGCCTGTCACTACTACCATCCCCACCCTTAGGGGGCTGGATGCCTGTCACTACTACCATCCCCACTCATGGGGTGATGGATGCCTACCACTACCACCACCACTACTAATGGGTGCCTGGATGCCTGTCACTACTACCATCCCCACTCATGGGGGGATGGATGCCTACCACTACCACCACCCCTACTCAGGGGGGGCTGGATGCCTGTCACTACTACCATCCCCACTCATGGGGGGATGGATGCCTACCACTACCACCACCCCCACTCTGGGGGGGCTAGATGCCTGCCACCACCACCACCCCTACTCAGGGGAGCCTGGATGCCTGTCACTACTACCATCCCTACTCATGGGGGGATGGATGCCTACCACTACTCATGGGAGCCTGGATGCCTGTCACTACTACCATCCACCATCCCCACTCATGGGGGGATGGCTGCCTACCACCACCACTACTCATGGGTGCCTGGATGCCTGCCACCACTACCATCCCCACTCATGGGGGGATGGCTGCCTACCACTACCACCACCACTACTCATGGGTGCCTGGATGCCTGTCACTACTACCATCCCCACTCATGGGGGGATGGATGCCTACCACTAACACCACCCCCACTCAGGGGGGGCTAGATGCCTGCCACCACCACCACCCCTACTCAGGGGGGCTGGATGCCTGTCACCACTACCATCCCCACTCATGGGGGGATGGATGCCTACCACTATCCCCCCCAACACTACTCAGGGGGGGCTGGATGCCTACCACTAACACCACCCCCACTTAGGGGGGGCTGGATGCCTGCCACCACCACCACCCCTACTCAGAGGGGCTGGATGCCTGTCACTACTACCATCCCCACTCATGGGGGGATGGATGCCTACCACTACCACCACCCCCACTCAGGGGGCTAGATGCCTGCCACCACCAACCCCCTACTCAGGGGGCCTGGATGCCTGTCACTACTACCATCCCCACTCATGGGGGGATGGCTGCCTACCACTACCACCACCACTACTCATGGGTGCCTGGATGCCTGTCACCACTACCATCCCCACCCTTATGGGTATGGATGCCTACCACTACCACCACCCCCACTCAGGGGGGGCTAGATGCCTGCCACCACCACCACCCCTACTCAGGGGGGCTGGATGCCTGTCACTACTACCATCCCCACTCATGGGGGGATGGACGCCTGCCACTACCACCACCCCTACTCAGGGGGGGCTGGAGGCCTGTCACTACTACCATCCCCACTGAGGGGGGGCTAGATGCCTGCCACCACCACCACCCCTACTCAGGGGGGGCTGGATGCCTACCACTAACACCACCCCTACTCATAGGACGGGTAATGCATGACACAACTAGCATACTCCCACATAAGGAATGACAGAAAATTACATCCCCCCCAACACCATGACAAGTGTGTGTAGTCTGTGTCAAATGCCTACAACACTGAACATGACATTGAACATACAATGTGACCCCTAGCACATGTGTCACACATAAATGTGTGTGGCCTCCACAATGCAAACAGACCATGGCCACTGTGGCAATGGGCTCGAACACCCCATCACCACAGTGACCAAAAGGGAAGTGTGGTGTCCATAGCTGATGCACATTTTGAACAGTGTGGCAATGTGGCCCAAAGCCCCATCACCACAGTGACCAAAAGGGAAGTGTGGTGTCCATAGCTGATGCACATTTTGAACAGTGTGGCAATGGGGCCTAAAGCCCCATCACCACAGTGACCAAAAGGTAAGTGTGGTATCCATAGTTGATGCACATTTTGAACAGTGTGGCAATGGGGCCTAAAGCCCCATCACCACAGTGACCAAAAGGGAAGTGTGGTATCCATAGCTGATGCACATTTTGAACAGTGTGGCAATGTGGTCTAAAGCCCCATCACCACAGTGACCAAAAGGTAAGTGTGGTATCCATAGTTGATGCACATTTTGAACAGTGTGGCAATGGGGCCTAAAGCCCCATCACCACAGTGACCAAAAGGGAAGTGTGGTGTCCATAGCTGATGTACATTTTGAACAGTGTGGCAATGTGGCCTAAAGCCCCATCACCACAGTGACCAAAAGGGAAGTGTAGTCATGGTAAAAGCTGCCAAAGCCAAACTGCATCGATGAATCCTGGTCACACAACAACAAACACATCAGTGGCATAGTAGTGCTTGTGTCCCATAGCAACATAGATTGGTCGAGGCAAACAGTGCAGTGTCACTGAAACATCGTTTTGGCCATGTGCATACAAACATCACCCATGGGGGCCCACATAGTCAACATTGACAAATAACCCAATGACAGAAGTGACCATCATAATGATGACCCACATATCTGCACCAATGGACACACAAATGCAGATATTCTGTGGAGACTGTAGATGTCAGGTGAACAAATACCATACCATGGCATCAATGGGACATACAAACCATGATTATTGTGCTGACTGATGACCTAGGAGTCCCAGGGACAGCAGGGGAAAGCCACCAAACAACATACAGCCAATGGCACACTCAGGATATGCCAATGCAGTGGTGCAAAGGCACAAACACAAACAGGCAGACTCACACTGCATATCAAACACAACAGGTGATGGGGGGGGGTGTGCCAGTGTCCCCAGGCAACCACACAACACATGAGGAGGCCTGAATTCCAACCACACAGATGTGTATACAGTGCCATACAAAAGTTACTCATGGATCGGATACCCCTATGTGGGCAATCAGGCATTGTTAGATGAGAGGGAGCCCAAATTACACATGTCACACAAGCTTGTAGGAACAGCAACTAACACAGCAAGAGACAGACCCACCACAGCACTACCCCCAGGGACCCCACATTGTGCTGACACTAGCCTGCATGATAATCCCACTGTGATGACAAAGGTAGATGTCGTTCACACTGTGAACCACAGCCATGTGTCCTGAGCAACAAACTACCATCACACCTACACAAGCTCCAATCAATCAGCACGGCCTGCCAGCCAAGGCCAGTATGGAGGTAGGGGTCTAGCCGTGCAACAACTCACTTTTGCACACACTCAACACCACACACCCTGATCTCCACCAATGTGCAGCAGTGAAGCTCACATGGACTGGTGACATTGGACATGCACCCATGACCATACCAGGGGTGGTGGTGGGAACTAAGGTGCAGAAACCCATCACACATGGCCAGTTAACAAGACTCGTGAATGTCTGACACACAGCACAGTATGCCGTACATGGGCATGATGTGAAATCCACCACAATCAATGGGATCCTGGCCATAGTCACACACCAACGAAGAAGCCAAGGTGACACACGAAGAACACACGTACACAACTTCCAACATTGCAGCTCTGACCCTGAGGACTGGCAGCAGTCACACACACAATGTGTCACAATCACTGAAAGCTACCACAAACTGAAAATCACATGACTTGTGTAAATGACAAGTGCCAAGGGGAATCCTGAATGTGTCCCATCTGCGTTTGCCCACATCCCCAGCCCTGACAACAAAGACAACCTGGTATGACAACCTCATGAACATTAGTTTGCCATGCACCCACATCACGGAGAAACCAGGTCCAAGATGCTGGATGAACACAGAACAACTCAGCAAGCATCACAAACAGGAACATCCCTAGGGACTCAGCCTGTGTAGGAAAAGGGAAGGGAACACGCACAGACATGCTTACACAACACACTACACAGGCCCACGCAATGTCACGGGATTACACACTGCCATGAGGGCACTCCACTCCTGTGGAAGGTCCGCTGTGCCAAACCTTGTCTGTGCACAACCCAAACATGTCAGCAGAACACTCCGTAAGTGAGTCAACAACCACAACACACAGAAGCCTCTGCTCACATCAGCCTGGGTACGGGAGTGTCACGTCAGTCATCTGCATACACACAAAATACGTGTCAAGCAAGTTGCACTGTATACACAGATGAGTCCTTCGACATTGATGTGCAAAACTGCATGTCCAGTGGAGCTGGGCACACAGTCAGAGAAATCGGAACATTGAACAGTGGTAAGCCTACCAGATGTGCATCAGTGTAAGACAAAGATGTTCATTTACAAATGCAAAATGTACATCCCTGTGTCAAATGCAGAACATTACACCCTCAGACTGCAGCAAAGGATGCCATAGATCCAGACTACAACAGGACACATATCCCATGGACCACATGGAGTCCATCACAGCAACACTTCATTTTCCTGATATGAACACTATTACAACTGCAAATGCAGGATGCTACTAATCCACATCATGTACATCAAAAGAAAAGCCACAATTAAACAAAAAGAGGCTTTATTCAGAAAATGGCAAGGAAAACTCTGAAGTCCAAAAGAAACTAAGGCCAATGGCCAGTCCAAAATCACAGTCCCAACAGGGTGATAAGTGACAACTGGTCACCCATTGCTTGCCTGCACTTGTACGGACAGGGGACATCCCCCTTGGAGGGGCATACAAGGGGCAGGCCAGGCACCGCAGGGACAGGATCAGGGGATGGCAGAAGGAGGCAGTGAAGGGGTGGTGGGTGCAGGAGGGTCACCGGCAACTGCAGTGGAGGTGTCTGACTCAGGGGGGGCCGGCACCACTGTGGTACACAAGTCAGTTGTTGTGGGTGCTGCAACCACTGCAGTGGGCTGGTCTGATGTAGTGAACTGGGTCCCCACTGCAGTGCCCAAGTCAGACGGGGTGGTTGTGGACTCCACTGCAGTGCATGACTCCAAGGGAGTGGAAGGGGGGCAGATGAGGTGGGCAGGACAGAGGGGGGGGACCCGGTCTCCACACCAGTGACACTAACAGGCAGAGCATCTGGGTTGGGGGTGGAAGAGCAAGTGGCAGGGGGAGGGCCTAAGCAGTCTGGGGATGCGGTATCGGTGTGTGGGGGAACCTGGGGCAGGGTGTGGTGGGGGAACCTGTGGAGTGGTGGCCTGGGGGATGGAGGAGAGAGACTGGGTGGTGGAGCTGCGTGGTGGTGGTGGGGTCTTGCTCTTCCTGGTCCGGGGGACTTCCGAATGGGGTCCTGTGTCTGCCTGCGCCTGGGGGAGGGTGCCCCGGGGTGAGGGGCACTCCCCTCTGTGTGGGTGGACTTCCTCTTCCCCCGGTATGCTGGATCAGCAGGATTGGAGGGGAAGAGGCCGAGGTCACACAGGAAGATCTGCTGTGTAGGTGGGGTAGCAGGTGAGGCAAGGGAAGGGGTCTTGGAGGGAGAGGATTTGGAGGACTGCGGAGTGACACTGGATGCCTGTGTGTGTGTCTGTTCCCCATCCCCTGTGTGTGTGGTATCAGTCCCCTGAGGATGCTTGTGTGCACATCTTGCCTTTCTCTTGGGTGTGTCTGTGCTGCTCGTGTCTGTGTGCTTGGGTGATTGTGCAGGTGTGCATGTGCTTTGGACAGGTAGGTTGGCAGGAAGTGTGGATGGGGCAGAGGTGGGAGGGGTGAGGGACTGTTGGAGGAGGGACACTGCTGCCATCAGGGAGGAGTCCATGGACTTATTGCTCCTCTGTAGGGCAGACATACCCGTCGAGATGCCCTCCATGAACGACACCAGCTGTGTCAACAGAGTGGTGTGTGCATGGAGGACACTCAGCATTGCTGTCTGCCCTACATGGAGCTGCCGAAGGAGGTACACAGACTCCTCACTCAGGGCAGCAGGGGACACAGGAGCAGGGGGTGCGGTGCCTGGCACGAAGGAGACACGCTCCCGAGCATGGGAGCCTCCACGGACCTCAGGAATGGGAGCCAATGGGAGGGCGGTGGTGGTGGTGGTGGTGGTGGGGCCAGACAGACTAGCTGGCCTTTGGTGGCTGCTGAGACCCGCCTCCACAAGGGAGTCATCCTCCGAGCTGCTGTGGTCCTCAGCTGAGGTGGATGGTGCTGAGGACTCCTCGGTGTGGCTCCCTTCGCCCTCCGTGCCACTGGGTCTCTCTGACCACTCGTCGGATGCTGACCCAGTCTGGCTCCGCTGCTCCTCCTGATCCGTGGAGCTGTCCCCTCCTGTGGCCGTGGATGTATCTGCAAACAATTAGGGAAACAGACAAACATCAGTCACCTGCACTGACCACACACACCACAGTAAGTACAGCACATCACAGAGAAAGCCCTGGCATCCTTAGTTGAACATTGTCTAAAGTCCTCACACAGATTCGGGGAAGCCAATTGTCAGTCTGATGGTCAACCATGGGACTCATACCCCTCCTGCCCTTGCACCCATCTGTCTGGTGCCTGTCTGATGGTAAGACCCCAGTGTGGACACATGCAACACCTACACAGTTGTTGGACTTTGCACGGAACACGGTGAAGTATGTGAACATGCACACATCACATCTCTTGCCACTGAGTCAGTGCAGGTGTCCGGATGAAAGGGATGGCCAGAGTCAAAATAGAAATGCATGTGATGCATACCAGCACCAGACACCATGATGCACCCATGTCCGGATAGTCAATGCCACAATGGGGTGCATGTTGCACAGGTCACTCCCCTGCAGGATCAGTCTCAGGAAGTTTAATGCCATGACACAGGAATGCGTGCAAAGTCATACATTACTGTCTCCAGTCACATGGCCATGGCAGCCAGCCAACAACAGTCTGCACTGTCACAATCCGAGGGCATGGGGAATGCAAGTTATGTGACTGACAAGTGCACATGTCCATCCCCCATAAACCACATCATCTGTACTACTATTTGTCCACGTCATACCAACTGGACATATGGGGGACATGAAACACAACTCTCTGAACATGAGCACCTCTCAGTGTGCTGTGAATGAAAAACAGCTGCCTGAAAGTCACAGTCGCAAACACCTGTGTGCACAGTCAAGTGATCAGACACCTATAAGTCACAGAAGTATCGTCTATCATGGTCACATCTCCGATGGCATGCTGAGCCCTAACCGATAAACATACCAGTAGTCCTGGCAACGAAGACACAGCACAATGAGACAGAGGCAGACACCTGAGGGCACATTTCACTGATCACAACATGCCAGATGATACACGGGAGTGGGAGTACAGAGTGTATTGTATGCCCTGGAGTAGGCATGACTGTCCAGCTCCACCTGTAAGAGGGATGAGTCCTGGACAGTAGGCAGGTGGCTAAGCATGTGTGACACACTTGATACACATACTCCTGAGGCCCAAATATTGTTCCCACCAGCAGCATGGGTGTGTGCCAAATTCCACAGGGACATGTGGTGATCCAGATCAGCAAGTGGACCACATATCACAGTTACACCCAGATTACATGTCAGAACTTAGGCATTGTGTAAGCAATTGACCCACCCATGAGTCGCACAACATAGTCACGGGAACAAATGCTGTCCCCCACCTTGAGCAAAGCTAAATGCAATGACAGTCCCCAAATGACACAATTTCCTGACTATAAGGGCCACGCATATGCGTATCAGAGGAGAAGCGGGCATGTCACAAATGAGGGACATGGGTCCTGGACCACATGACTGATGTACTGTGGAAGTTTAACCAGGCCAGAGGAGGGCACATAGCATGTCAGACAAAGTGCACAGTGCAGTCATGGACTCACCCCCTCCTTGCTGCTGTCTGCCCTTCAGCTGCCCATCCAGATCAGGGAAGACCACCGCCAGGATCCGGCGCATGTGGGGGGTCAGGGTCCGGTGTCCGCCCCTCCTGCGAGGAAGCGACAGCTTCAGCTGGACCGTTGCGATCCTCCGGGTCCAGCCCCGAAGGTCCTGCCACCTCTTTTGGCAGTTGCGGATCCTGCGCCTGTAGACCCCCACGGATCTTACTTCCCGGGCGATGGTCAGCCAGATTTCCTGCTTCTGGTGGGCATCAACCTGTGAGGATGACAAAGTGAAAAGGCCATTACTACACATGCAACATATACGTGCATCACACAGTTGGATATACATGTCTCAATCACAGGGGCATATGATGTACACAGGCAGTGCAACAATGGCTATGAACAGTTTGCCAGCAGTCACTACATGGTATCATTGCATGGGAAGTAAACCTAGTTGGAATGCACTGTTACTGCACTGTACCAGTTCAGTGCATGTAATTACACACTTTGGGGTGTGACAACTACTCAGTTAGCATGCTAGCCAGTGGTGTGCAACTGTAAGTCCTGCTAGTCAGACAACATGCACAATTAGTAAGGCAGTGGACAGCACACTCACCTGCTCCCCTGGTTTCCCATACAGCTTGCTGTACTGTGGAAGGAGGCTGTTCAGCAGGGCCTGGTTCTCCTCAAGGCTGAAGGCTGGGGCTCTCTCCACAGTACGTGCCATTGCAGTAGCCAGAGGATGCAGAAACAGCAGCAGTGTTGGTGGCAGATGTCGTCCTGGAGCATGTAGTGCAGGCAAGTGAGCTCTCAGGGGAACAGCCAGCATTATATGTGTGCTGCAGAGGCAGATACTGTCCCATGTGTCCAAAGTGATAGGTCCAAGTTGTTTGCATCTTCTGAATCTGACCAATCCATGGAATAGCAGCACTAATACACGCCCACAGCATCCTTCAAATCTTCAACTTCATGACACCCATGATTTTGCAACATTGTTGTGGCTGGCCAACTGAATTCACTGCATCAGACTCGTTGGAGCTTCGAAAACGCGTCCGTTGCCATGCCAGGCCCCAGCCAATGCGTGCACACTGATCGGTCCATTGCTGTACAACGCGTATTTCGGGATACAACGCGTAGCCACTCCCAACACATGCAATGGGCCGGCCGGGCACACCGATCGGTCCATTGCTGTACAACGCGTATTTCGGGATACAACGCGTACCCGCTCCCAACAGATGCAATGGGCCGGCCGGGCACACCGATCGGTCCATTGCTGTACAACGCGTACCCGCTCACAACACATGCAATGGGCTGGCCGGGCACACCGATCGGTCCATTGCTGTACAACGCGTACCCGCTCCCAACACATGCAATGGGCTGGCCGGGCACACCGATCGGTCCATTGCTGTACAACGCGTACCCGCTCCCAACACATGCAATGGGCCGGCCGGGCACACCGATCGGTCCATTGCTGTACAACACGTATTTCGGGATACAACGCGTACCCGCTCCCAACAGATGCAATGGGCCGGCCGGGCACACCGATCGGTCCATTGCTGTACAACGCGTACCCGCTCCCAACACATGCAATGGGCCGGCCGGGCACACCGATCGGTCCATTGCTGTACAACGCGTATTTCGGGATACAACGCGTACCCGCTCCCAACAGATGCAATGGGCCGGCTGGGCACACCGATCGGTCCATTGCTGTACAACGCGTACCCGCTCACAACAGATGCAATGGGCCGGCCGGGCACACCGATCGGTCCATTGCTGTACAACGCGTATTTCGGGATACAACGTGTACCCGCTCCCAACAGATGCAATGGGCCGGCCGGGCACACCGATCGGTCCATTGCTGTACAACGCGTACCCACTCACAACACATGCAATGGGCCGGCCGGGCACACCGATCGGTCCATTGCTGTACTACGCGTACCCGCTCCCAACACATGCAATGGGCCGGCCGGGCACACCAATCGGTCCATTGCTGTACAACGCGTACCCGCTCCCAACACATGCAATGGGCCGGCCGGGCACACCAATCGGTCCATTGCTGTACAACGCGTCCCTGTACAGGTCAGTTGCATATGTCACCATGCTTGTCACTGGTGAACGTATGCCAGCCACATATACCTGCCAGAGACCCAGGGGCACACCTTCAACACCACACCCAGTCCACACTGTTTCCTAAGGCATGTAAGGCTGCATTTCCTTCTCTGTGTATGGGGGTTAACATGTGGTTTCTGTGGTGGCACTTGTGGGCAGCCACACCCAGGCTGTGCATGTGTTCATGGGGACAGGGTCCTTTGTGTGTTGTGCACATGCCCACTGTGATGTGCAACAGTTCATTTTGGAGCATGTGGCATGGTCACATTTCCAGGTTGTGTATGTGTATGACATGTCACATACCCCCAGTGTCCCATGTGGGAAGGCATGTACGTCACAGGATGACCCATTGCCACAATAGTGATGTCCCTCCACAGTCTGTGTGCATGTTGTGTTTCCGATGTCTCTGATTTCATGTGCACGATGGGAGACAGTCTCCACATCAACGTTGTTTGTGCATGGACTTTGATGTTGTGCGTCACTGGCGTCCATGTCTGTCCTGCGGATGCGACAGGGGCCACTACCTGTGGGAGTCATGTTTCATTTTCTGACGTGTACATGATACGCCATGTCATGCCAGTGTCCATGTGGCAAGACAGTGTCACTGGGAATCTACCTGTCAATGAGCTGTGATGCCTGTGGCGCATCTGTCCAGACATGTCACTGTGGTGTGTGTGTGGAATGTGACAGCAGTAAATGGGTACTGTGACACAGCCTAATGGTTTCCCATAGCACAACCTGGTACCTGTTGTGCACACATGTTGTACTGAGAAGTTAGATGATGGCCATGTAGGTGCGAGTTATGTCCGACAGAACGGCACACACATCAAGTACTTGTGTCACGTAATGATGTTTCATGTGAAATTGTGTATGGTGAATGGCACATATGTGGGGTGACTGACAATCTTTTTTCCTTCAACCTATGCACTGCAGGGCTCCAGCTGTCCATAGACCATTCCCTGACCTGGCAATGATGGTGGAACGTGACAGCATCCGACGGTACCGCTTCACCAGGCAGCTGATTGAGGATTTGGCAGTGCGCTTGGCACCACATTTGCAACCTGGCCGGACGTACCCTACGGCGCTGACCCCCATGGTGAAGGTAATGGCAGCCCTACACTTCTTTGCCACCGGTACCTTTCAACACACTGTTGCGACTGCCGGTGGGATGTCACAGACTATGTTCAGCCGTGTGCTACGCGATGTTTTGGAGGCAATGTTGAGATGCCTGAACCAGTACATCTATTTCCCTACACGTCAACAACTCACTGACGTCAAGAGTGACTTCTATGCCCTGGGGAGGATGCCACATGTCATTGGCTCCATTGATGGGACACATGTGGCTTTGATACCACCACAGGCACATGAGCAGGCATACCGGAACCGTAAACATTACCATTCGATCAATGCTCTGGTGGTATGTTTAGCAGATATGAGCATCACACATGTGTGTGCCCGTTTCCCTGGTTCAGCACACGATGCCTACGTGATGAGGAGTAGTCGCATCCCGAGGATGATGGCACAGATGCAGAACCAGCGTGCCTGGCTTGTCGGTGTGTACTGACTTTGTACCATTGTGTGTGTTCTGATCTGTAGTATTCCACCCACTTTTCCAAATCAGCTAATGTGCACTTGTCTGTCCGTAGGTGACTCCGGATACCCCAACATGCCGTGGTTGCTGACACCCCTCAGGAACCCTGTGACACCAGCCCAGATGCGCTACAATGAGGCACATGGTCGGACCAGGAGAGTGATAGAGCGGACCTTTGGCCTCCTGAAGAGCCGCTTCCGCTGCCTGGACAAGACAGGAGGGGCCCTCCCATATGCCCCAGCAAAGGTGTGCAAGATTGTCATCGTCTGCTGCATGCTACACAACCTGGCAGTGCGGAAGGAGTTGCCTCTCATCCTGGATGATGATGACCAACGTCCGCCACCTGTGGAGGATCCTGGCCTGGACCACGATGCCAGTGATGATGATGATGATGATGATGGTGATGTCCGCACTCAGCTCATCACCAACTTCTTCAGCTGAATGTGAGTATCCAGGGAGATGTAATGTGAATGACGTGAGTTTGCATGATATGTGTGGGTGGTGCTCTGGTGCTGTTTGAGTGTGGCCATGTGCTACTTGAGTGGATGCGTGCAGCAATGTGTCTTTCCAGGTAGTCTGAACTCCCCAACAGTTCTGACATGCTAACTTGGTTTTGTGTAGTTGTCTTGTGACATGTATTGGGCATGAGTATTGCAGTACTGTCCTGTTCTACAGTGATTTTAACTGTGTGTCATGTCTGTCCTTCACAGGGTGCTTAATGTGTACTTTGGTCAACTTGGATCCCCCGACACCATGATTCAGCTTTCAGGGTGGCAGCAGTAGTTTCCCTACAAGTGATGTGCCACACACCCCTGGACTTCATATCTTCTGCACTTGTTGACTGTGTGGCCACTGCCACGTGGGTAAACCTTGCATTTGTAGTGGAAACAACATGTTGCTAATGTGTAATAAACCTGTGCTTCACTTTGGGATGTGCGTTGTCTGTGGTCACACATCTGACTGACATTTGCTTACTGCACCTGTGGGCTAGTTGACACAGACTCTGAATAGGTGTGGTGTCTGTGCATTCCACTGTATTTCCTGGCAACATCACTGTGGGCGATGAGTCCGATGGCCCTGGTGTCTGTGTTGTGTAGCCCTAGTGGTGTGTCTCCCTCATATGTGTCACGTCACCATGACTCACACAACGGTGTTGTACTTGCTGTAGCAGTTAGCATACACAGTGTAATTTGGCAGAACATCATCACCATAACAGTATCCACATTTGAATAACAACAGTGGCAAGTATGGTGTACTAGTGATTTTATTTACAGAAATGTGTGTGTGTATAGTGCACAGGATGGTGGGTGCTGTACATTGGGATTGTGATCCAAAGTTCACAGATGAGTTGGAAGTCTTGGTAGCAGAAATGTCCTGAGTGAAGTCCACAGTCATATGATACATTAGTCCAACTTGAACTCCCCATGTCATGTGGGAAAGTACTGTTGCATTCGACAGGGTGAAACGTTTGCACACAAAGGATAATTTCCGGAACAGGTGTTGGCTTCCTGGGGGATGTACGTGGCCATCAACCTCTCAGTTTTCCTTCCTCGGACGACCCCTCTTCTTTGGGGGGGACCCTCACGTGCAGGCTGCTGCGGTGCAGGGGAGTCTCCGCCAGAGTCCTCCTCCCTCCCTGTGGCGGTGTCAGTTGTTGCAGCACCAGATGTTGTGGGCACACAGGGAGGTGTGGCCATGTTGGTGCTAATCTGGCGGAGGCATGTCAATATGTCCCTATGCACCGCTGTGAGTTCTTGCAATGTGTCCCACTTGGACTCCATGCGAGACATGTGTGTCTCCACACGGGACATGTGGGAGTCCAAGCTGGCATGATGGGCAGCCTGCTGCTGTTGTATGTCCTTGAGGATCCCCACTACCTGTCTGACCTCTCCGGTGCTATCCTGGTACGCATCAGCGATGCGTGCCAGTTGTGGGTCATCATGCAGTCCAGACCCCTCTGCAAGCAGCGACCTATGTCTACCACCCCTCCCACCACCCCTGGCGACACGTGCAGGACCTGCGGTGGCACGCACAGGTGACCCGAGGCCCACTTGGGGGTTGTTAGTGGTGTTGTCATCCGTTGCTCCACGGTGGGCCTGGGGCCCTGTGCTGCTGTCAGCGGTGGTCCTTGGTCTGTCCGTGTCGGCGGGGGTGGTCTGTATGTTGGCAGTTGTTGGAGGGGTGGGTGCAGGGGGTGCAGATGTTGGTCCAGCTGGTGCTGCATGATGACTCACACCGGAGGTGCCAGGTAGGTCTTCGCCATCCGAGGAGGGCAGAGGCTGTTCCACACCAGTGAGCTCTGTGTCCCCCGGAGCCTGGGACAGGGACTCCTCCTCGCCTGCTGCTGTGTCCCCATCATCATCACCTGTATTTGGAAGAGACACACATTGTATGTAATGTTTCTACAGGCATCAATGGTTCACACACCTGACAGTTGTGACTGTACCTCTGGATGCGGGCATGTACATTGCATTGTCCTAAGTTGTCACAGTAAGAGGTTGATATTGGTGTGGCACATTGTCATGCATACCTGGGGCATTTCAATATGAATGTTGAGGTGTGTGCATGGCCAGCATTGGTTGTATTTGGTGGACATCCGGCCATCCTTCTCCACCTGGCCCAGTTATCCCACCATGAAGCATGCCACCCTTGCAGTGGGTTCAGGTTGACTCTCAGGATGTCATTCAGTGGTGTTGTGCTGTTTGTTGGTGCACAGTTCCCAGCATGGCCTTGTGCTCCCCACAGCAGTAGCCAGTGTCAGCCATCTTGTCAGTCCTTATCCACTCCCTGTGATGTGAGCATGGTTCAGAGTGGTGTTGATGGGCCAATTGTGAGGGTGAGCAGTATCTGTGACTCCAACTCCCATCATGCTATTGCCTACACCCCCTTCCCAGCATGCCCGTACTTCCTTCCTTTTGACTCTGCTTCCCTGTGGGGTAGTGTGCCTGTGCTGACAGGAAGGCTGACAGTGTTGTCCTTGCGTTAGTTTGGCTACAAGTCCCAGGTGTGTCCCTGTGCTTCACACAGCATTACCCAGGGTGGTGGTTCTTTGTGGGATCTTCATTTGGTATGTGAGGCATTGCATTCTCCCAGGTGGGTTATGTGGAGTTTGTGTTGAGGGGGTGTGTGAGGTGAGCTGCTTGTAACTATGGTCAGTGCTGTGAGTCCTCCTTCCCACCCAGCCAGATATCCCACCATGCAACGTGCTTGCATTGCAGAGAGTGCAAGTTGGCTTTCAGGATGTCAGGCAGTGGTGTTGTGCTGTTTGTTGGTGCACAGTTCCCAGCAGGGCCTTGTGCTCCCCACAGCAGTAGCCAGTGTCAGCCATCTTGTCAGTCCTTATCCACTTCCTGTGATGTGAGCATGGTTCAGAGTGGTGTTGATGGGCCAATTGTGAGGGTGAGCAGTATCTGTGACTACAACTCCCATCATGCTATTGGCTACACTGACTTCACCAGCATACACAGAATTCCTTCCTTTAAGTGAGCTTCCCTGTGAGGTGGTGTTCTAGTGGTGGCAAAATATCAGGCAGTGTTTGTTGGTTATATTTGTGCCACTGCCTTGCTCTATTTGTTGTTAGGTTTGTACATGTCATGACACAGTTACATATCACTATGAGATGGCATGTATTGTGTTTAACTAACTGACATACACATCTTGGGATGATTATCTTTTGGTTGCTGTTGATTTACTAGGGGTGGATGGTTTGACTGTCCCCTTGACAGTGATGTGTGTGTATTGGCACACAATATTGTGTGTATTAGTTGTGTACTCACCAGGCTCTGGGATGTCTGTTAGTCCATATACGCTCACTGGTGGTAGGATGGCCCGCACCTTCTCCTCCCAGGGCCTGAGGTATACTGGTTTTGCAGGAGGGCCACTGCCGGTGTGCTGGCTCAGGAGGTAATCCTTCTTGAGTAGGTCTCTGACCCTCCTGCGCACATCATACCACCTGTTCTGGATGTCTTCCTTTGTGCGCAAACATGGTGATTGTGCGTTCACCCTGTCGACGATCCTCGCCCACATCTTGGTTTTCTGCGACATGGGGGTCTGTTGGACCAATGTGCCAAACAACTGTGGCTCTACCCTCAGGATCTCGTCTACCATGACTTCCAATTCACTATCTAGGAACTTTGGATTCTTCTTTAAGGGCATGGTGATGGGTGGTGGTGGTGGTGATTGATGTGTGTGTAGGTTTTGCTGGGTGTGTGTGGGGGTGCTATTTGTTGAGGTGCTAATGGTGTGTGGCTTTTGTGTTGGATGAGCTGTGTGCATGTCTGTGTTTGCTGTGTGATGGTGTTCTGTGCTGGCAGGTCAGTGGAATTTGCAAAGGATCATGGTAGGGATTTGTGGGCTTTATGTAGGTGGAGTTGGGGGTGTGTCCTTGTTCCATTTTTTTCACCCCCTGTATTTATTAGCTTTGTCATTGATTGTTTGGCCCTTTTTTTTTGTATTTTTTCATTTGTGATTATTGTGCATGTAGGAGTCGTTCTTCTGACCGAGTAGGATGTTGCAGTTGTCTCGTGCGCGCCTCTCCGAGTCGTTCCCGCTGTGTTTCAGCTCAGTTTCATATGCGGCGTACGCGTCGGTCGCGGAGTATTGTGTTTGTTCGGCTGGGTTTTGTATGCGTGTCGGTCGTACGGCTTGGGCTCCGTACGAATCGGTCTGAATTTGCACCCATTGCATCGTACTGCGCGGGTCGGAGTTCGCGGGTACGTTTCGTTCGGGTTATTTCCTGATGCGTGTCGGTCGGTTCGATTCGCGTGGTTTCCCGGCCGGATAGCTTGTTTCCGTCTGGGTCGGTCGTTCGCCTTGTGTTCCGTACGAGTCGGTCGTGATTCCCATGCATTTCATCGTACTACCCGGGTCGGACGGCGCCGGTAAGTCTTGATAATTTTTTTTTTTTTTGTTGTGTTTATAATTAGATAATTATTTTTTGTTTCCCAGATTGAAATAATTTAATACTGTATGAATTGGGAAAAGTAAATAAATTAAATGTAGTGTCCAGCACCTACCCCAGTTTATTTGTGACTGGAGTGGGAATAGTAAATTAATTTATTTTAGTGTCCAGCACCTAACCCAATTTAATTCTTATTGGAGTGGGAATAGTTAATTAATTCAGTTTAGTGTCCAGCACCTACCCTAATTTAATACTGATTGGAGTGGGAATAGTAAATTTATTAAATTTAGGGGCCGATTCCGATCTGGGTCGGAAAGCTCTCCGACCGATCCGGATCCGGATTGTTTTCCGACCGAGCCGGACCCCTGCAGTCCGACCGAGCGAGTACGATGCGGCCGTATGCTGCCGGACTCGGTTCGGTGGGACTCCCATTGAAGTCAATGGGAGCCGGTCGTACGACGTGTACATGGGCTCCCATTGACTCAATGGGCTACGTTAGCACTAGGGGGCCCCCTGTAGTGGGTACGCGTTGGTGCCATCCGCACCGAACACGCATGTATAGGGGGACCCATGGGTCCCCCTGTGTCCCGACTCGTACGGCTACGGGTGAAGGGGGTCCGGCACGGACCCGAAGTCCGCTTCCGAGAGCTTTTTCGTGTCAGAGGCTCCGACTCGATCCGGCTGTCCGGATCGTGCATCGTACTGGCTCGGTCATAAAACGTCTCCATTGCGCGGTACAAATCGAGTGCGAACGAGTCGGATGGAGCGGTTCGGACCCGGAAACGAGTCGGTCGACGATTTCGCGTTCTATCGCATCGTACTTGCTCGCTCGGACGACTGTACGAATCGGTCGGGTAAACCGCCTTCGGCTCGTATTTTTTCCGGACGAATCGGATTCGGTGCGCTTCCAGCCGAGATCGGAATCGGCCCCTTAGTGTCCAGCTCCTACCCCAATTTAATTCTTATTGGAGTGGGAATAGTAAATTAATTAATTTTAGTGTCCAGCACCTACCCCAATTTAATTTTGACTGGAGTGGGAATAGTAAATTAATTAATTTTAGTGTCCAGCACCTACCCAATTTAATTTTGACTGGAGTGGGAATAGTAAATTAATTAAGTTTAGTGTCCAGCACTTACCTCAATTTAATTCTGAATGGAGTGGGAATAGTAAATTAATTAGGTTGAGGGCCCGATTCTGATGCGGGTTGGAAAAGCTTCCCGACTGAGGGCCTGATTCTGATGCGGTTAGGAAGGCCTCCTAATGGCATTTGCTCCTTCCAAATCGGATCGGGAACGTGTCTTCCCAACCCAGGGCCCAATTATGATGTGGTTAGGAACATATGCTCCCATTGAAGTCAATGGGAGTCCAACCAAATCGTATCTGGAAGCATCCGGATGCATCGTACTCCGTCGGTCGGACTCTCCCGATCCGAGTGGGTCGGAAACCATTTCCAAACCGATTCGGTCGGGAAGCTTTCCAACCCGCATCAGAATCAGGCCCTTAGTGTCCAGCACCTACCCAATTTAATTTTCACTGCAGTGGGAATAGTTAATTAATTAAGTTTAGTGTCCAGCACCTACTCCAGTTTAATCCTGACTGGAGTGGGAATAGTAAATTAATTAAGTTTAGTGTCCAGCACCTACTCCAATTTAATTGTTATTGGAGTGGGAATAGTCAATTAATTTATTTTAGTGTCCAGCACCTACCTCAATTTAATTATGACTGGAGTGGGAATAGTTAATTAATTAAGTTTAGTGTCCAGCATCTACCCCAATTTAATACTGACTGGAGTGGGAATAGTTTATATTAGTATAAGTATATTAAAAAGAAAATTGTGTAGGAAATTAATAAAGTTTAAATATACATTATAAGATGTTATTTAATATAGTGTAATTTATAAAAAAGAAAAAATATATAACTTTGAGTTTAAAAATATGAAATGGCAGACAATAAATTGGACATATTAATTTTGTACAATATTTATTATGAATAAAATGTAGTATGTATATGTAAATAAAAAGTTTTTAATAAATATTTAAATAGTTATAACAGTATAACAGATGTTTTTTATTGTGGAAGTAATAATACATTTTTGTATTGTGTAATTTGGGTAGGATAATGAAATAAAAGTATTTTAATACATCAAAACAATTTGGAACATATTTGTACATACATTTCTGAAATTAGGTAATGTACAGTTACAATAGTTTGTATACATTTTAATATACAATAATAATTTCAAAAATATTGTTAATAATTGTTTAGTATTATTCACAATGTTTACAATAACACATATGTTGGTAATATTTTAATAAAAGAAAGTTTAGACATTTTATATATAATATATACATGTAATCATACTTTCATTTTTATAGAATCATATAATACATTTTAATTAATAATATTAATATATAAAATATTAATAATAATTATTATTACATAAGTTTGCAATTTTTTTTTGTTGCAATGTTTATTTTTATCATACACAAAAAAAATTAGATCAATTTTTTATACATTGTTTAATGTTGGTTTTCATTTTATATATATATATGTTATAATATTTATTATCATAATTTTACAAAGTTTCAAAGTAATGTAATGTTTTTCAAAAAATTATTTATTTGTAGTATTTTAATTAAATATATTAACATTTTTAATATGTAAAATAACATTTTTAAATAATTATTTTTATTTTTTTAATTTTTTTTATTGAAAACCATATACAATACAATACAATAAATCCGAATATACATCCTTTAAAATCCAACCATAGCATTCAAAGGGGTAATAAATAACATCAATTAATCAATACACAACACATCTAATCGTTAATAATTAATAAGCAGGGAGATCTTAATAAAAACACATAGAATCTCAAAACTTGTCTCCATTGCCTCCAACAAAACTGATCAAGTGAACAAAAGTGTACTATCCATATTAAAATACCAGGTCATAAAAAAAAAAAGGACAGATTAAAAGGATAGAGCAAATTATATACTGACTTTAGGGAACAGAGTCAAAATACAGTGCCCAGATCTTCTCAAATTTCTTAAGTCCCCCTATTCGTGAAGCATAGGTTCGTTCGCTTCTTCTAATCTGACCCATTTTCCGAACCCATTCAATTTTAGACGGAATTAAATCCGTACGCCATCTTTGAAGTAAAAGTGATCTGGCGACAGCCATGCCAATATATAAAAGTTTAATCAGCTTCTCAGGTAACAGCAAATCTGGGTCATAACCCCACACTATCAGTCGATCATTAAAACCAGTTGATATTGAGCATTCTGTTGTCAGATACTCAAAAATATTGTTCCAGAACTTCTGGATCAGGGGGCACTGTAATATTATATGAGTCCAGTTGGTTGCAGGGTGAGTATGGCACCGGAAACACTGCCCTGATTGATTGGGATAAACCTTGGCTACAAAACACGGGGTTCTATACATTTTTAAATAATTAAATTGTTTAATTTTCTATGTTTAAAGCTGCCATATTTGTTTGGGCCTTGTATTTTGTAACCGCTCGCTGTTGTTTTGGGTCATTTGGAAGGAGAGAAGCTCGCGGTTGGAAGCTGGTTCACGTCGAGCAAGGTAAGGTTTAATTTCTTTCTTTTAACTACATTTTAAAGTTATTTTGAAGTTAGTTAGAGAGTATTTAGTGTATTTAGACATTTGTTAGTGCTGTTTTTAAGCTATAGTTACGTATTGTTTGTTTATTTATTTTTACGTTATTGAGGCCTGGTTAGAAAGTTAAAAATACAGTGTTTAATGTGTTTTTAAACTACAAAGTTAGTAGTAATGTTATTTAGGGGCCTATTACGATGGCGGTCGGGAAACCTCCCCGACCGCCATGGTAGCGGGAAAAGACCGCCCGCATGTACCGCGACATCACCGCCGGTCGAATTACGATGACCCGCTGTCGAAATCCAACCACGGCGGTCTGATCGCGGGCATTAACATTGCGGCGGTTGCTGCTGCCCGCAGCACCGCCGCAATGCTGAAAGGAGCATGTCCTGCATTTCCCTGCGCTGCGTGGCAGGCACTGTACAGTGCCTGCCACCTGGTACAGGGAAATGTACCAGGTGCACCCACCCCCCCAACACATTGGGGGCCCGCAACAGGCCCCTGGAAGACAATCACCGCATGCCTTTCAAAGGCGGTCTGACCGCTGAGGAAAGGCTGGCTACCACCGGCATCATAATCCTACCGGCGGAGCCTGCTCTGCACCGCCACCATTATCCCGGTCCTGCTCCGTCCGCCAAGCAGGAGTGTGGATGGCAACCGGCGGTAAAGCGGCGGTCGGATTACCAGCGGTTTTCCTGGTTGCGATGGAGGGCGGATGTCCACTGCCGGTACGGCGGGCGCCACCGCCGGCCCGGCGGTGGACATCCGACCGCCATCGTAATAGACCCCTAAGTGTTTTATGTGTTGTTTTGTGTGGGTGCGAATGTTTGTGTTTTTATTTTCTAGGTTTCAATTTAACGAAGTTGCGGGTGCCGGAAGAAGTCGTTTTTTTTTTTTAATGAAGTGTATATTAGTTTTACTAACTAATATTTTTTTAACACTTCTTTAATTTTTCGGGTTTCTTGGATCATTTCTTATTTTAAATACATTTTCGGGGTTTTTATGGTTTCTGGATGGTTGTTTTGTCGATGGAGGATTTATTTTTTGGTACAGTTGAATTTTTTATTTTTTGGGGGGAAACTTTCTATGGATATTTTTATTCAAATTTAATTGGATTATATAAGAAGATGTTGGATTTTAGTACTACGGCAACAAACACGGTAAGTTTATCAAATTTATTTCATTGTGGGAGGGAAATAATGTTATGTTTTAATCTTGTGTTTTATTTTCTTACATATATAATTAATGTGTGTAAATATATTATTATTTAGTTTTAAAAATATATTACACACAGTAATTATAATTGTGAGGAAATAAATACATTTTATTTTTATGCTATGCTTTAAAGGAAAGTATTATGTATTTAATTTGTGTGGATGTTTTAAAGTAGAGTTTTGTCTATCACTCCTAGGTATTCAAGGCCTCTTGTACTCGGGTATAGTTTAACTTGCTGTTCTAGGTATTGGTACATTTGTTTAGTCTGTTTGGATGTTTTTGGTTTCAGTTGAGTTACAGATTGCTCCATTCGGAGTTCCTGATAGCTTAGGGGCATATTAGGATGGCAGTCGGAAAACCTCCCCGACCGCCATGGTAGTGGGAAAAGACCGCCCGCATGGTCCGTGACATCACCGCCAGTCGAATTACGATGAACCGCGTTCGAAATCCGACCGCGCCAGTCGGATCATGGGCCTTAACATTGCGGCGGTTGCTGCTGCCCGCAGCACCGCCGCGATGCGGAAAGGAGCATGTCCTGCATTTCCCTGCACTGCGTGGCAGGCACTGCACAGTGCCTGCCACCTGGTACAGGGAGATGTAGGGGGGGACCATGGCTACCCCCCCAGTGCACCCACACCCCCCCAACACATTGCGGGCCCGCAACGGGCCCCCGGAAGACAATCTCTGCATGCCTTTCCATGGTGGTTTGACCGCTGAGGAAAGGCTGGCTACCGCCTGCCACCATTATCCCGGTCCTGCTCCGTCTGCCAGGCAGGAGTGCGGATGGCAACCGGCGGAAAAGCGGCGGACGGAATTTCCCACCGCCGCGGTCACCACCGCCATCCTAATCTGACCGGCGGTTTCCTTGGTTGCGATCGCGGTCAGATGTCCACCGCCGGTCCGGCGGGCGCCACCGCCGGCCCAGCAGTGGTCATCTGACTGCCATCCTAATAGGCCCTTTGTTCTTTTTGTAGGGGGGTTATTAGTTTTTCTAGTGTTGGTCTGACCTGTGGTTTGTTGGAAGGCATTATGCCATCCTTCAACAGCGTTATTCGTTTTGGCTTGTTGGTTAAGTGTGCTAGTGTAGACGTTCCACCAGGGAATTTGAAATTTGGGCTGTCTCCGGTGGCCTGATCTGTGAAGTCTGCCTACCCAGGTGTCTTCGAAGTAGTCCAGTAGTGGACTTAATTGTTGCTCGTGTTGATGGTAAAAAGGGCTTTCTAGTAGCAGGTTGTAATGTTCAGCAACATCTGTTACTGGTACATAGGCTAATGCAATTAATTTTTTAATTTGGTATGCAAAAGATGTATTAGTTGCGTACTCTACACTGAGGGGCCGATTCCGATACGTGCCGGAAAACATACCGACTGACTCGGTACGGGAATATAGTCCGACCGACACGTACCGGCGCTGCCCGACCTGGGTAGTACGATGAAATGCATGTGAATCACGACCGACTCATACGGAACACAAGCCGACGACCGAACCGGACGGAAACAAGCTATCCGGCCGGGAAACCACGCGAATCGAACCGACCGACACGCACCAGGAATGAACCCGAACGAAATGTACCCGCGAACTCCAGCCCACGCAGTACGATGTAATGCGTGGAAAACCAGACCGAGTCGCACGGAGCCCAAGCCGTACGACCGACACGCATACAAAACCCAGCCGAAGCAACCCAATACTCCGCGACCGACGCGTACGCCGCACAATAAACCTAGCAGAAACACAGCATGAACGACTCGGAGAAGCTCGCACGAGACAACTGCAGCGTCCTACTCGGTCAGAAGAACGTCTCCTACATGCACAAAAAATACAAAGGAAAAAATACAAAAAAAAGGGCCAAACAAGCAATGACAAAGTCAATAAATACAGGGGAAAAAAAACATGGAACAAGGACACCCCCCCAACTTCACCTATATAAAGGCCACAAATCCCTACCATGATCCTTTGCAAATTCAACTGACCTGCCAGCACAGAACACCATCAGACAGCAACCACAGACACTCACAGCTCATCCATCACACAAGCCACACACCATTAGCACCTCAACAAATAGCACCCTCACATACACCCAGCAAAACCTACACTCACACACCCTCACTTGCACACACACACACACATCAATCACCACCACCACCCATCACCATGCCCCCAAAGAAGAATCCAAAGTTCCTAGACAGTGAATTGGAAGTCCTGGTAGATGAGATCCTCAGGGTAGAGCCACAGTTGTGTGGTACATTGGTCCAACAGACCCCCATGTCGCAGAAAACCAGATGTGGGAGAGGATCGTCGACAGGGTGAACGCACAATCACCATGTTTGCGCACAAAGGAAGACATCCAGAACAGGTGGTATGATGTGCGCAGGAGGGTCAGGGACCTACTAAAGAAGGATTACATCGTGAGTCAGCGCACCGGCAGTGGCCCTCCTGCCAAACCACTATACCTCAGGCCCTGGGAGGAGAAGGTGCGGGCCATCCTACCACCAGTGAGCGTATATGGACTATCAAACATCCCAGAGCCTGGTGAGTACACAACTAATATACACAATATTGTGTGACAATAAACAACCATCACTGTCAAGGGGATAGTCAAACCATGCACCCTTAGCAAATCCACAGCAACCAAAAGATAATCACCCCAAGATTTGTCTGTCAGTCAGATAAACACAATACATGCCATCTCATAGTAATATGTAACTGTGTATGTACAAACCTAACTACAAATACAGCAAGGCAGTGGCACAAATATAACCAACAAACACAGTTAGATATTTTGCCACCACTAGAACACCACCTCACAGGGAAGCTCACTGAAAGGAAAGAATTCTGTGTATGCTGGTGAAGTCAGTGTGGCCAAAAGCATGATGGGAGTTGTAGTCACAGATATTGGTCACCCTCACAATTGGCCCATCAACACCACCCTGAACCATGCTCACATCACAGGGAGTGGAAAAGAAATGACAAGATGGCTGACACTGGGTACTGCTGTGGGGAGCACAAGGCCCTGCTGGGAACTGGGCACCAACAAACAGCAGGACACCACTGTCAGCCATCTTGCCATTGCTGTCACACTCACACACAGTGAAGTCCACTCAAAAGGAAGGAAGTATGGGCATGCTGGGAAGGGGGTGTAGGCAATAGCATGATGGGAGTTGTAGTCACAGATATTGCTCACCCTCACAATTGGCCCATCAACACCACCCTGAACCATGCTCGCGTCACAGGGAGTGGAAAAGAACTGACAAGATGGCTGACACTGGGTACTGCTGTGGGGAGCACAAGGCCCTGCTGGGAACTGTGCAACAACCAACAGCAGGACACCACTGACTGACATCCTGAAAGCCAACTTGCACTCCCTGCAATGGAAGCATGTTCCATGGTGGGATATCTGGCTGGGTGGGAAGGAGAACTGACAGCTCTGACCATAGTTACCAGCAGCTTTACTCACACACACCCTTAACACAAACTCCACACAACTCACCTGGGAGAATGCATTGCCTCACACTCTAATTAAGTATCCCACAAAGAACTACCACACTGGGTTATGCTGTGTGAAGCACAGGGACACTTTTGGGACTTGTAGCCAAACAAACGCCAGGACAACACTGTCAGCCATCCTGTCAGCACAGGCACACTACCCCACAGGAAGCAGAGTCAAAAGGAAGGAAGTATGGGCATGCTGGGAAGGGGGTGTAGGCAATAGCATGATGGGAGTGGTAGTCACAGCTCAACATCCCCCACCCACATGGCCCAGCAAGCTCACACTGAAGCATGCACACCTCACAGGGAGTGAAAAGCCACTTCTAAGATGTCTGACAATGGTGCTCTGTTGTGGGGAATACCAGGCCCTGCTGGGAACTGGGCACCAACAAACAGCAGGACACCACTGTCAGCCATCTTGCCATTGCTGTCACACTCACACACAGTGAAGTCGACTCAAAAAGAAGGAAGTATGGGCATGCTGGGAATGGGGGTGTAGGCAATAGCATGATGGGAGTGGTAGTCACAGCTCAACATCCCCCACTCACATGGCCCAGCAAGCTCACACTGAAGCATGCACACCTCACATTGAGTGGAAAAGAACTGACAAGATGGCTGAAACTGGGTACTGCTGTGTGGAGCACAAGGCCCTGCTGGGAACTGGGCACCAACAAACAACAGGATCATACTGTCAGCCATCTTGCCATTGCTGTCACACTCACACACAGTGAAGTCCACTCAAAAGGAAGGAAGTATGGGCATGCTGGGAAGGGGGGTGTAGGCAATAGCATGATGGGAGTTGTAGTCACAGATATTGGTCACCCTCACAATTGGCCCATCAACACCACTCTCAACCATGCTCACATCACAGGGAGTGGAAAAGGACTGACAAGATGGCTGAAACTGGGTACTGCTGTGTGGAGCACAAGGCCCTGCTGGGAACTGGGCACCAACAAACAACAGGATCACACTGTCAGCCATCTTGCCATTGCTGTCACACTCACACACAGTGAAGTCCACTCAAAAGGAAGGAAGTATGGGCATGCTGGGAAGGGGGTGTAGGCAATAGCATGATGGGAGTTGTAGTCACAGATATTGGTCACCCTCACAATTGGCCCATCAACACCACTCTCAACCATGCTCACATCACAGGGAGTGGAAAAGGACTGACAAGATGGCTGAAACTGGGTACTGCTGTGTGGAGCACAAGGCCCTGCTGGGAACTGGGCACCAACAAACAACAGGATCACACTGTCAGCCATCTTGCCATTGCTGTCACACTCACACACAGTGAAGTCCACTCAAAAGGAAGGAAGTATGGGCATGCTGGGAAGGGGGTGTAGGCAATAGCATGATGGGAGTTGTAGTCACAGATATTGGTCACCCTCACAATTGGCCCATCAACACCACTCTGAACCATGCTCACATCACAGGGAGTGGAAAAGGACTGACAAGATGGCTGACACTGGGTACTGCTGTGGGGAGCACAAGGCCCTGCTGGGAACTGTGCAACAACCAACAGCAGGACACCACTGACTGACATCCTGAGAGTCAACCTGCACCCACTGCAAGCGTGGCATGCTTCATGGTGGGACAACTGGGCTGGGGGAGAAGGAGGTCCGGATGTCAACCAAATACCACCAATGCTGGTCATGCACACACCTCAACATCCACATAGAAATGCATCAGGTTGGCAGGACAATGAGCCACACCAATATCAACCTCTGACTGTGACAACTTAGGACAATGCAATGTACAGGCCCGCATCCAGAGGTACAGTCACAACTGTCATGTGTTTGAACCAGTGATGCCTGCAGAAACATAACATACATACATTGTGTGTCTCTTCCAAAAACAGGTGATGATGGGGACACAGCAGCAGATGAGGAGGAGTCCCTGTCCCAGGCTCTGGGGGACCCTGATCTCTCTGGTGTGGAACAGCCTCTGCCCTCATCGGATGGCGAAGACCAACCTGGCACCTCCGGTGGGAGTCATCATGCAGCACCAGCAGGACCACCATCTGCACCCCGTGCACCCATTCCTCCAACATCTGCCAACACACAGACCACCCCCGCCGACACAAACAGACCAAGGACACTCAATGACAACAGCACAGGGACCACAGCCCACCGTGAAGCTACGGACAACAACCCCAGTACCAACCCCCAAGGGGGCCGAGGGTCACCTGTGCGTGCCACGGCAGCTCCCGCACGTGTGTCCAGGGGTGGTGGTAGGGGTGGTAGGCAGAGGTCGCTGTTTGCAGAGGGGTCTGGACTGCATGATGACCCACAACTGGCACGCATTGCTGAGGCATACCAGAATAGCACCGGAGAGGTCAGCCAGGTAGTGGGGATCCTCAAGGACATTCAACAGCAGCAGGCTGCCCATCATGCCCGCTTGGACTCCCACATGTCCCGTGTGGAGACACACATGTCCCGTGTGGAGACACACATGTCTGGCATGGAGTCCAAGTGGGACACATTGGAAGAACTGACAGCGGTGCAGAGGGACATATTGACATGCCTCCGCCAGATTAGCACCAACATGTCCACAACTCCCTGTGTGCCCACATCTGGTGCCCCAACAACTGCAACTGCCACAGGGAGGGAGGATGACTCTGGTGGAGAGTCATCTGCACCGTCCTGCACGTGAGGGTCCCCCCAGAAAGAAGAAGGGTCGTCCGAGAAAGGACAACTGAGAGGCCGATAGCCAGGTACATCCCCCAGGAACCCAACACCTGTTCTGGAAATTCTCCTTTGTGTGCAAACTGTTCACCCTGTCGAATTCAACACAACTCTCCCACATGAACATGGGGAGTTTAAGTGGGACTAATGTATCAGATGACTGTGGACTTTACTCTGGACATTTCTGCTACCAAGACTTCCAACTCATCTGGGAACTTTGGATTACAATACCAATGTACAGCACCCACCATCCTGTGCACTATCCTCACACATGTATGTAATAAACTCACTAATACACCATACCTGCCTCTGTTGTGATTCCAACGTTGTTTTTGTCACGGAGATGATGATCTGCTAAATGACACCGTGCATGCTAAATGCCACAGCAAGTTCAACACCGTCATGTGAGTCATGGCGACATGACACATATGAGGGAGACACATCACTAGGGCTACACAACACATAGACACCAGGGCCATCGGACTCACAGCCTACACTGATGTTGCCAGGAAATACAGTGGAATGCACAGACACCACACCTATTCAGAGTCTGTGTTAACTAGCCCACAGATGCAGAAAGCAAATGTCAGTCAGATGTGTGACCACAGACAATGCACATCCCAAAGTGAAGCACAGGTTTATTACACATTTGTAACATGTTGTTTCCACTACAAATGCAAGGTAATCCCACGTGGCAGTGGCCACACAGTCAAAAAGTGCAGAAGATATAAAGTCCAGGGGTGTGTGGCACATCACCTGTAGGGAAACGACTGCTGCCACCCTGAAAGCTGAATCATGGTGTCGGGGGATCCAAGTTGACCAAACAACTCTGTAAGCACCCTGTGAAGGACAGACATGACACACAGTCAACAGCAATGAAGAACAGGACAGAACTGCAATACTCATGCCCAATACATGTCACAAGATACCTACACAAAACCAAGTTAGCATGTCAACACTGTTGGGGAGTACAGACCACCTGTAAGGACACATCGCTGCACGCATCCAGTCAAGTAGCACATGGCCACACTCAAACAGCACCAGAGCACCACCCACACATATCATGCAAACTCACATCATTGACATGACAACTCTCTGGATACTCACATTCAGCTGAAGAAGTTGGTGATGAGCTGTGTGCGGACATCACCATCATCATCATCATCATCATCATCACTGGCATCGTGGCCCAGGCCAGGATCCTCCACAGGTGGCGGATGTTGGTCATCGTCATCCAGGATGAGAGGCAACTCCTTCTGCACTGCCAGGTTGTGTAGCATGCAGCAGACGATGACAATCTTGCACACCTTTGCTGGGGCATATGGGAGGGCCCCTCCTGTCTTGTCCAGGCAGCGGAAGCGGCTCTTCAGGAGACCAAATGTCCGCTCGATCACTCTCCTGGTCCGACCATGTGCCTCATTGTAGCGCATCTGGGCTGGTGTCACAGGGTTCCTGAGGGGTGTCAGCAACCACGGCATGTTGGGGTATCCGGAGTCACCTACAAACAGACAATTGCACATTAGCTGAGTTGGAAAAGAGGGCGGAATACAACATAGCAGAACACACACAATGGTACAAAGTCAGTACACACCGACAAGCCAGGCACGCTGGTTCCGCATCTGTGACATCATCCTCGGGATGCGACTACTCCTCATCACATAGGCATCGTGTGCTGAACCAGGGAAACGGGCACACACATGTGAGATGCTCATATCTGCAAGACATACCACCAGAGCATTGATCGAATGATAATGTTTCCTGTTCCTGTATGCCTGCACATGTGCCTGTTGTGGTACCAAAGCCACATGTGTCCCATCAATGGAGCCAATGACATGTGGCATCCTCCCCAGGGCATAGAAGTCACTCTTGACGTCAGTGAGTTGTTGACGTTTAGGGAAATAGATGTACTGGTTCAGGCATCTCAACATTGCCTCCAAAATATCGCGTAGCACACGGCTGAACATAGTCTGTGACATCCCACCAGCAGAAGCCACAGTGTGTTGAAAGGTACCGGTGACAAAGAAGTGTAGGGCTGCCATCACCTTCACCTTGGGGGTCAGTGCTGTAGGGTACGGCCTGCCAGGTTGCAAATGTGGGGCCAAGCGCACTGCCAAATCCTCAATCAGCTACCTGGTGAAGCGGTACCATCGGATGCAGTCACGTTCCACCATCGTTGCAAGGTCAGGGAATGGTCTATGGACAGCTGGTGCCCTGCAGTGCATAGGTGAAGAAAGAAAGATTGTCAGTCACCCCACATATGTTGGATTGACCATACTCAATATCACATGATACATCATTACGAGACACAAGTACCTGATGTGTGTGCCGTTCTGTATGGACAGATATGGCATCTACATGGCCAACATCTAACATCACAGTTCAACATGTGTTGACAACAAGTTCCAGGTTGTGCAATGGGAAATCATTAGGCTGTGTCACAGTACCCATTTACTGCTGTCACGTTCCAAACACACACCACAGTGACATGTCTGGACAGATGCGCCACAGGCATCACAGCTCATTGACAGGTAGATTCCCAGGGACCCTGTATTGCCACATGGACACTGGCATGACATGGCGCATCATGTACACGCCAGAAAAACAACCATGACTCCCACAGGTAGTGGCCCCTGTTGCCTCTGCAGGACAGACATGGACGTCTGTGACACACACACACACAACCTCAAAGTCCATGCACAAACAACGTGGATGTGGAGACTGTCTCCCATTGTGCACATGGAATCAGAGACATCGGAAACACAACATGCACACAGACTGTGGAGGGCCATCACTATTGTGGCAATGGGTCACCCTGTGACGTACATACCTTCCCACATGGGACTCTGGGGGTATGTGACATGACATACACATACACAACCTGGAAATGTGACCATGCCACATGCTCTGAAATGAACAGTTGCACATCACAGTGGTCATGTGCACAACACACAAAGGATCCTGTCCCCATGAACACGTGCACAGCCTGGGAGTGGCTGCCCACAAGTGCCACCCCAAAAACCACATGTTGACCCCCATACACAGAAAAGGTAATGCAGCCTTACATGCCTTAGGATACAGTGGGGACAGGCTGTGGTGTTGTAGGTGTGCCCCTGAGTCCCTGGCAAGTAAATGTGGCTGGCATACATTCACCAGTGACAAGCATGGTGACATATGCGAGTGACCTGTACAGGGACGCGTCGTACAGCAATGGACCGATTGGTGCGCACGCATTGGCCATTGCATATGATGTGAGCAGGTACGCGTTGCACAGCAATGGACCGATCGGTGCGCACGCATTGGCCATTGCATATGATGTGAGCGGGTACGCGTTGTACAGCAATGGACCGATCGGTGCGCACGCATTGGCCATTGCATATGATGTGACCGGGTACGCGTTGTACAGCAATGGACCGATCGGTGCGCATGCATTGGCCATTGCATATGATGTGAGCGTGGTGTGAGCGGGTACGCGTTGTTTGCGGAATACGCGTTGTACAGCAATGGACCGATCGGTGTGCACGCATTGGCCATTGCATATGATGTGAGCGGGTACGCGTTGTTTCCCCGGAATACGCATTGTACAGCAATGGACCGATCGGTGCGCACGCATTGGCCATTGCATATGATGTGAGCGGGTACGCGTTGTTTCCCGGAATACGCGTGGTACAGCAATGGTCCGATCGGTGCGCACGCATTGGCCATTGCATTTGATGTCAACGGGTACGCGTTGTAATTTGAAATACGCGTGGTACAGCAATGGTCCGATCGGTGCGCACGCATTGGCTAGGGCCTGGCATTGCAACGGACGCGTTTTCGAATCTGTAACGAGTCTGATGCAGTGAATTCAGTTGGCCAGCCACAACAATGTTGCAAATTCATGGGTGTCATGAAGTTGAACTTTTGAAGGATGCTGTGGGCGTGTATAAGTGGTGCAATTCCATGGATTGGCCAGATTCAGAAGATGCAAACGACTTGGACCTATCACTTTGGACACATGGGACAGTATCTGCCTCTGCAGCACACATATAATGCTAACTGTTCCCCTGAGAGCTCACTTGCCTGCACTACATGCTCCAGGACGACATCTGCCACCAACATTGCTGCTGTCTCTGCATCCTCTGGCTACTGCAATGGCACGTACTGTGGAGAGAGCCCCAGCCTTCAGCAGTGAGGAGAACCAGGCCCTGCTGGACAGCCTCCTTCCACAGTACAGCAAGCTGTATGGGAAACCAGGGGAGCAGGTGAGTGTGCTGTCCACTTCCTTACTAAATGTGCATGTTGTCTGACTAGCAAGACTTCCAGTGTGCACACCACTGGCTAGCATGCTCACTGAGTAGTTCTCACCCCCCAAAGTGTGTAGTTACATGCACTGAACAGGTATAGTGCAGTAAATGTGCATTCCAACAAGGTTTTACTTCCCAGGCAATGATACCATTTAGTAACTGCTGGTAAACTGTTCATAGCCATAGTTGCACTGCCTGTGTACATCATGTGCCCCTGTGATTGAGACATGTATATCCAACTGTGTGATGCACGGATATGTTGCATGTGTAGTAATGGCCTTTTTCACTTTGTCATCCTCACAGGTTGATGCCCACCAGAAGCAGGAGATCTGGCTGACCATCGTCCGGGCAGTAAGATCCGTGGGGGACTACAAGCGCCGGATCCGCAACTGCCAGAAGAGGTGGCAGGACCTTCGGGGCTGGACCCGGAGGATCGCAAGGGTCCAGCTGAAGCTGTCACCTCCTCGCAGGAGGGGTGGACACCGGACCCTGACCCCCACATGCTCCGGATCCTGGCGGTGGTCTTCCCTGACCTGGATGGGCAGCTGAAGGCCAGACAGCAGCAAGGAGGGGGTGAGTCCATGACTGCACTGTGAACTTTGTCTGACATGCTATGTGCCCTCCTCTGGCCTGGTTAAACCTCCACAGTACATCAGTCTTGTGGTCCAGGACCCATGTCCCTCAATTGTGACATGCCCACTCCTCATCTGATACCCAGGTGTGGCCCTTACAGTCTGGAAATTGTGTCACTTGGGTACTGTGTCCTTGCATTTTGCTTAGCTCAGGGTGGGGGCCAGCATTTGTTACCGTACCTTTGTGGTGGGCTTCATGGGTGGGTCAATTGCTTACACAATGCCTGAGTTCTGACATGTAATCTGCGTGTAACTTTGATATGTGTTCCAATTGCTGATCTGACTCACCACATGTGCCTGGGGTATTTGGCACACCCCATGCTGCGGGTGGGAACAATGTTTGGGCCTCAGGAGTATGTATATCAAGTGTGTCACACATGCTTAGCCACATGCCTACTGTCCAGGGCTCATCCCTCTTTCACGTGGAGCAGGACAGTCATGCCTACTCCAGGGCATACAATACACTCTGTACTCCCACTCCCGTGTATCAGCTGACACGTTGTGCTCAGTGAAATGTTCCCTCAGGTGTCTGCCTCTGTGTCATTGTGCTGTGGCTTCATTGTCAGGACTACTGGGCTGTTTATCGGTTATGGCTCAGCATGCCATCTGAGATGTGACCATGAGATACGATACTTGGGTGACATATAGGTGTTTGATCAGTTGACTATGCAGACTGGTGCATGCGACTGAGAAGTTCAGGCAGCTGTTTTTCATTCACAGCAGACTGTGAGGTGCTCAGGTTCAGAGAGTTGTGTTTCATGTCTCCCATATGTCCAATTGGTATGACGTGGACAAATACGATTTCAGATGATGTGGTGGGGGGGGATGGACATGTGCACTTGTCAGCTACAGAACTTGCATTCCCCATGACCTAGGATTGTGACACAGGCAGACTGTTGTTGGCTGGCTGCCCTGCCCATGTGACTGGAGACAGTGATGTATGACTTTGCAGGCATGCATGTGCCATGGCATTAAACTTCCTAAGAGTGATCCTGCAGGGGAGTGACATGTGCAACATGCACCCCATTGTGGCATTGACTATGAGGACATGGGTGCATCATGGTGTCTGGTGCTGGTATGCATCACATGCATTTCAAATTAGACTCTGGCCATACCTTCATCCGGACACCTGTACTGACTCAGGGGCAAGAGATGTGATGTGTGCATGTTCACATACTTCACCGTGTTCCCTGCAATGTCCAACAACTGGGTAGGTGGTGCATGTGTCCACACTGGGGTATTACCATCCGGCAGGCACCAGACAGATGGGTGCAAGCTGTTTGAGGGTAAATGGGTGGTCACACCCTTCTGCTTACCGGCTCATGAGAGCACGACCCGCACTCTGCTCCTTCACTTGAAAAGAAGGAACAACGGTGTGAAATACAGTGGCACTTTGTTAAGCAATTCAGTAACACCGAGAACTGTTCATTTGATGCTGCTCGTCAACACATGAGCAGGATGAAAATGAAAGCATCAACAATATTACAAATCATATTTTAAGTGAAGCACAAAGATCTATGTAACTATCTATCTGTGAGCTACAGCCTATGGGGCAAGTCTCAAAAGAGGGATCATGAATAGGCAAGCGCATAGAAGGCAAATCTTAAATAAGAGAGCAAGAACCATCCAAGGCTACACAGTTTAAGCTAGGATAAATGCAATGAATTGGGTGTGGATGAGCTAAATTAGAGAGGCTGACAAATGCAAAAGGCTAGCAATCAGAAAAGAGCATTACCACCTTGATAGTAGAATTTCGAGGCCCAAGATCAGGAGAACGGCCGACCGTGAACCCTCCCCATGCAATGCACTGGTATGAAGAGTTCAGAGCGTGGACATGGGTGCAAAGCTTTTATATGACTTAATGCAGAACTCCTACACACAGTTGAGGTGGGCCCTGACGTGGGTCCTTGACCACACGCTTACAGTAACTGTGGAAAGTTTTTGAAGAACAGAGAAGTGGTATCATGGTGAAAACAGGGGCTTTTAGCAGGTGGTCGATGCTCTTGACCACAAACATAAGAAAAAAATAACTTTTACCGTAAGATGCTCAGAATTTGAGAACTTTATATATTATTTCTCTGTCACTGAGCCGCCTTTTCAGTTTCAGTGGAGCAAGCGTTGAAAGTTTCATAAGTTAAAATTTTGCAAACATTGCTTGTGAAAGAGCAAGATGTACCAGCAGAGTGACACATACGTGTGGGCTAACCTTATTCTTGTGACTGTGGACATTTACAAGGGGGGGGCTGGTGCCGCGGTGGATGGAACAGGTCCCTGCTGTCAGGTCAGTAAGGCCTACAAGATTTGTTGTATTGGAAAAATAATAGCATGAGGCAGTGGCCTCTTGGGCCTACATGTGTGTGTGCATCTAAGGAGGTGGGTTTGGGCCTAAGTGTATGTATCTAAGGGGGTGTGGACCACTGTGACAGGTACTAGAAGGCTAAAAGAAAAATGGACAGCTTAGGTCATCTATCAGGGCCTGACTGGTGGGGCCTATATGGGAGTGCCATGTTTCATGGGCAGAGCAGAAAGGTACATAGGTCTGTGTTATATGGTAGAAGAGAACCCTACTACAAAGGCCAGGAGGGGTGTGAGTGCCATGGTTGACCATCAGACTGACAATTGGCTTCTCCTAATCTGTTTGAGCACTTTTGGCAATGTTCAACTAAGGATGCCAGGGCTTGCTCTGTAATGTGCTGTACTTACTGTGGTGTGTGCGGTCAGTGCAGGTGACTGATGTTTGTCTGTTTCCCTAATTGTTTGCAGATACATCCACGGTCACAGGAGGGGACAGCTCCATGGACCAGGAGGAGCTGCAGAGCCAGGCTGGGTCAGCAGCAGATGAGTGGTCGGAGGGACACAGTGGCACGGAGGGCGAGGGGAGCCACACCGAGGAGTCCTCAGCACCATCCACCTCAGCTGAGGACCACAGCAGCTTGGAGGATGACTCCCTTGTGGAGGCGGGTGTCAGCAGCCACCACACACCAGCTAGTATGGCTGGCCCCGCCACCACCACCTCCACCGCCCTCCCATTCCAGAGGTCCGTGGAGGCTCCCGTGTTCGGGAGCGTGTCTCCTTCGTGCCAGGCACCGCACCCCCTGCCCCTGTGTCCCCTGCTGCCCTGAGTGAGGAGTCTGTGTACTTACTTCGCCAGCTCCATGGAGGGCAGACAGCTATGCTGAGTGTCCTCCATGCACACACCACTCTGTTGACACAGCTGGTGTCGTTCATGGAGGGCATCTCATCTGGCATGTCTGCCCTACAGAGGAGCAATAAGTCCATGGACTCCTCCCTGACGGCAGCAGTGTCCCTCCTCCAACAGTCCCTCACCCCTCCTACCTCTGCCCCATCCACACTTCCTGGCACCCTACCTGTCCCAAGCACATGCACACCTGCACAATCACCCAAACACACAGACACAAGCAGCACAGAAACACCCAAAACAAAGGCAAAACGTGCACGCCAGCATCCTCAGGGGACTGATACCACACCCACAGGGGATGGGGAACAGACACACACACAGGCATCCACAGTCACGCCGCAGTCCTCCAAATCCTCTCCCTCCAAGACCCCTTCCCTTGCCTCACCTGCAACCCCACCTAAACAGCAGCTCTTCCTCTGTGACCTCGGCCTCTTCCCCTCCGATCCAGCTGATCCAGCATACAGGGGGAAGAGGAAGTCCACCCACACAGAGGGAGTGCCCTTCACCCCCGGACACCCTCCCCCAGGCACGGACAGACTAAGGCCCCCACACGCAAGTCCCCCTGGTCCCGGAAGAGCAAGACCCCGCCACCGCCCTGCAGCTCAACCACACAGTCTCCTTCCTCCATCCCTCAGGCCCCCACAACACTGGTTCCCCCACCACACCCTGCCCCAGGTTCCCCCACCCACAGATACACCATCCCCAAAATGATCCGGCCTTCTCCACCTACCACTTGCTCTTCCAGCCTCACACCCCCGCTGCACATGTTTGTGCCACTGGTGTGGAGACCGTGTCCTCCCCCTCTGTCCTGCCCACCTTACCTGAACCCCATTCTACTCCCCTGGAGATAGGCACTGCAGTGGAGTCCACTACCACCCTGTCTGACTTGGGCACTGCTGTGGGGAACCTGTCCACTCCATCTGGCCGGACCACTGCAGTCGTGCCGGCACCCACACCATCTGACTCATGCCCCCCAGTTGTGCCGGCACACACCATGTCAGACACCTCCACTGCAGTTGTCAGTGACTCTCCAGCATCAGCCACCCCTTCCCTGCCTCCTTCTGGTGAGCCCTGATCCTGTCCCTGCGGTGCCTGGCCTGCCCGCCCGTATGCCCCTCCGAGGGGAATGTCCCTGCTCCAGATCAGTGCAGGCAAGCAGAGGGTGACATCTGCACCTGTCACCCTGTTCGGACTGAACTGTTGGACTGGCCATTGGCCTTTGTATTTTTGCAGGACTTTAATTTTTCAGACACATATGCTGAATAAAGCTCCTTTCTGTTCTCTGGTGGTTTAGCTTCAGATGTACATGATGTTGATGATGCTAACCATGCCCTTGCTGCAGTAATGGCGATATTTGATATCATGACAATGAAGTGTTACTGTGCAGGACCCCATGTGGTCCAGGGGGAATGTGTCCTATCCTGGTGTGTAGCCATGTCATCCTTTGCAGCAATATGAGGGTGTCATGTTTTCAATATTTGCCAATGGGATTGCCTACATTTATTTGCAATATCACATCTGTGGCTTACACCCCTGCACATCAGTTGTGCTTGCCATTGTTCAATTTGTCTGTTTCCCTGACCGTGTGACCATCTTCACTGGACATGCAAGTTTGGGCATCAATGGGGAAGGACTCATCTGTGTTATCAGTGCAACTTGCTATACATGTGTGTTGTATCTGTGCAGATGATTTCGGTGACACTCCCATGACCAGGCTGATGTGACGAGAGCCTTCATTTTGTGCTAATTGTTGACTGAGTGACCAAGTGTACTGCTGACATGATAGAGCCCTGCAGAGACAACGTATGGCACAGCTTTCCTTACACAGGAGTGGAGTCCCCTCATGGCAGTGTGTAATTCTGTCACATTGCCTGAGCCCAAGGTGTGTGTTGTGTGAGCATGTCTGTGTGTGTTCACTTTCATTTTGCAACACAGGCTGGGATCCCTAGTGATGTTCCTGTTTGTGATGCTTGCTGAGTTGACCTATGTTTCCCCCAAATCTTCGACCTGGGTTTTCTGGGATGTGGGTGCATGGCACATTACTGGTCATCAGGGTGTCATCCATAGGTGTGTTTGCTGTCAGGGCTGAGTTTGTGGGCAAACGCAGATGAGACACAGTCAGGATTCCCCTTGGCACTTGTTGGTTACACAAGTCATGTAATTTACAGTTTGTGTTAGCTTTCAGTGATTGTGACACGTTGTGTGTGTGACTGCTGCCACTCCTCTGGGTCAGAGCTGCAATGTTGGAAGTTGTCTATGTGTGTTCTTTGTGGGTGACCTTGACTTCTTCATTGGTGTGTGACTGTGTCCGGGATCCCATTGATTGTGGTGGATTTCACGTCATGCCCATGTACTGCGTACTGTGCAGTGTGTCTGACATTCACGAGTCTTGTTGACTGGCCATGTGTGATGGGTTTCTGCACCTTAGTTCCCACCACCACCCCTGGGATTGTAATGGGTGCATGTGCAATGTCACCAGTCCATGTGAGCTTCACAGCTGCACATTGGTGTAGATCAAGGTGTGTGGTGTTGAGTGTGTGCAAATGAGAGTTGTTGCACGGCTAGACCCCTACCTCCATGTTGGCCTTGGCTGACAGGCCGTGCTGATTGATTTGTGCTTGTGTAGGTGTGATGGTAGTTTGTAGCTCAGGACACATGACTGTGGTTCACAGTGTGAACGACATCTAGCTGTGTCATCACAGTGGGATTATCATGCAGGCCAGGGTCACCACAATGTGGGGTCCCTGGGGGCAGTGCTGTGGTGGGTCTGTCTCTTGCTGTGTTATTTGTTGATCCTACAAGCTTGTGTGACATGTGTAATTTGGGCTCCCTCTCATCTAACAATGCCTGATTGCCCACATAGGGGAATCCGATCCATGAGTTACTTTTGTGTGGCACTGTATACACATCTGTGTAATTGTGATTCAGGCCTCCTCATGTGTTGTGTGGTTGCCTGGGGACACTGGCACCCCCCATCACCTGTTGTGTTTGATATGCAGTGTGGGGCTGCCTGTTTGTGTTTGTGCATCTGCACCACTGCATTGGCATATCTTGAGTGTGCCATTGGCTGTATGTTGTTTGGTGGCTTTCCCCTGCTGTCCCTGGGACTCCTAGGTCACCAGTCAGCACAATGATCATGGTTTGTATGTCCCATTGGTGCCATGGTATGGTATTTGTTCACCTGACATCTACAGTCTCCACAGGATATCTACATTTGTGTGTCCATTGGTGCAGATATGTGGGTCTGCATTATGATGGTCACTTCTGTCATTGTGTTATTGACGAATGTTGACAATGTCAGCCCCCATGGGTGATGTTTGTCTGCACATGGCCAAAGGTATATCTTATTTGCACTGCACTGTTTGCCTCACCCAATGTATGTTGCTATGGGACACAAGCACTACTATGCCACAGATGTGTTTGTTGTTCTGTGACCAGGAATCATCCTTGCTGTTTGGCATTTGCAGCTTTTCCCATTACAACACTTACCTTTTGGTCACTGTGGTGATGGGGGTTTAAACCCCATTGCCACAATGTTCAAAATGTGCTTCAGCTATGGACCCCACACTTACCTTTTGGTCACTGTGGTGATGGGGGTTTAGACCCCATTGCCACAATGTTCAAAACGTGCTTCAGCTATGGACCCCACACTTACATTTTGGTCACTGTGATGATGGGCGTTTAGACCCCATTGCCACAATGTTCAAAACGTGCTCCAGCTATGGACCCCACACTTACATTTTGGTCACTGTGATGATGGGCGTTTAGACCCCATTGCCACAATGTTCAAAATGTGCTTCAGCTATGGACCCCACACTTACCTTTTGGTCACTGTGGTGATTGGGGTTTAGACCCCATTGCCACAATATTCAAAATGTGCTTCAGCTATGGACCCCACACTTACATTTTGGTCACTGTGATGATGGGGGTTTGGACCCCATTGCCACAATGTAAAAAATGTGCTTCAGCTATGGACCCCACACTTTCCTTTTGGTCACTGTGATGATGGGTGTTATACCCCATTGCCACAGTGGTCATGGTCTGCTTGCATTGTGGAGGCCACACACATTTATGTGTGACACATGTGATAGGGGGTCACATTGTATGCTCAATGTCATGTTCAGTGTTGTAGGCATTTGACACAGACTACACACGCTTGTCATGGTGTTGCTGGGATGTATTTTCAGACATTCCTTATGGTGGAGTATGCTGGTTGTGTCATGCATTTCCCGTCCTATGTGTAGGGGTGGTGTGGGTGGTAGGCATCCATCCCCCTATGAGTGGGGATGGTAGTAGTGACATGCATCCAGGCCCCCACGAGTAGGGGTGGTGGTAGTGGTAGGCATCCAGGCCCCCATGAGTAGGGGTGGTGGTAGTGGTAGGCATCCAGGCCCCCATGAGTAGGGGTGGTGTTAGTGGTAGGCATCCATCCCCCTAGGAGTGCGGATGGTAGTAGTGACAGGCATCCAGGCCCCCCTGAGTAGGGGTGGTATGGGTGGTAGGCATCCAGCCCCCTATGAGTGGGGATGGTGGTAGTGGTAGGCATCCATCCCCCTATGAGTGGGGATGGTAGTAGTGACAGGCATCCAGGCCCCCTGAGTAGGGGTGGTGTGGGTGGTAGGCATTCATCCCCTATGAGTGGGGATGGTGGTAGTGGTAGGCATCCAGGCCCCCTGAGTAGGGTTGGTGTGGGTGGTAGGCATCCATCCCCCTAAGAGTGGGGATGGTGGTAGTGGTAGGCATCCAGGCCCCCATGAGTAGGGGTGGTGTTAGTGGTAGGCATCCATCCCCCTAGGAGTGGGGATGGTAGTAGTGACAGGCATCCATCCCCCTATGAGTGGGGATGGTAGTAGTGACAGGCATCCAGGCCCCCATGAGTAGGGGTGGTGGTAGTGGCAGGCATCCAGGCCCACATGAGTAGGGGTGGTGGTAGTGGTAGGCATCAATCCCCCTATGAGTAGGGGTGGTGTTAGTGGTAGGCATCCATCCCCCTAGGAGTGGGGATGGTAGTAGTATCAGGCATCCATCCCCCTATGAGTGGGGATGGTAGTAGTGACAGGCATCCAGGCCCCCATGAGTAGGGGTGGTGGTAGTGGTAGGCATCCAGGCCCACATGAGTAGGGGTGGTGGTAGTGGTAGGCATCAATCCCCCTATGAGTGGGGATGGTGGTAGTGGTAGGCATCCATCCCCCTATGAGTGGGGATGGTAGTAGTGACAGGCATCCAGGCCCCTCTGAGTAGGGGTGGTGGTAGTGGTAGGCATGCAGGCACCCCTGAGTAGGGGTGGTGGTAGTGGTAGGCATCCAGGCCCCCCTGAGTAGTGGTGGTGGTAGTGGTAGGCATCCATCCCCCCTATGAGTGGGGATGGTAGTAGTGACAGGCATCCAGGCCCCCATGAGTAGGGGTGGTGGTAGTGGTAGGCATCCAGGCCCACATGAGTAGGGGTGGTGGTAGTGGTAGGCATCCAGGCCCCCCTGAGTAGGGGTGGTGGTAGTGGTAGGCATCAATCCCCCTATGAGTGGGGATGGTGGTAGTGGTAGGCATCCATCCCCCTATGAGTGGGGATGGTAGTAGTGACAGGCATCCAGGCCCCCTGAGTAGGGGTGGTGTGGGTGGTAGGCATCCATCCCCCTATGAGTGGGGATGGTGGTAGTGGTAGGCATCCAGGCCCCCTGAGTAGGGGTGGTGGTAGTGGTAGGCATCCATCCCCCTATGAGTGGGGATGGTAGTAGTGACAGGCATCCAGCCCCCCTGAGTAGGGGTGGTGGTAGTGGTAGGCATCCAGGCACCCCTGAGTAGGGGTGGTGGTAGTGGTAGGCATCCAGGCACCCCTGAGTAGGGTTGATGGTAGTGGTAGGCATCCAGGCCCCCCTGAGTAGGGGTGGTGTGGGTGGTAGGCATCCATCCCCCTATGAGTGGGGATGGTGGTAGTGGTAGGCATCCATCCCCATATGAGTGGGGATGGTAGTAGTGACAGGCATCCAGGCCCCCCTGAGTAGGGGTGGTGGTAGTGGTAAGCATCCAGGCACCCCTGAGTAGGGGTGGTGGTAGTGGTAGGCATCCAGGCCCCCTGAGTAGGGGTGGTGGTAGTGGTAGGCATCCATTCCCCTATGGGTGTGTATGGCATTGGTGGTAGCCATCCCGCCCCTATGGTTCTGCTGTTGCTAGTGTATGTTATTTCTGCATCCCTATGTGTGTGTGACATATGTTGGGTACGTGTTATTTGTTTGTGTAGTGGGTGTTTGATAGGCCTGGGCGGAAAACTACGCTACGCTCGCGTAGTTTGCGCAACTACGCGCTACGCGAATTGCACGTAGCACCGTGCAAAAACGCGTAGCGTAGCTTAGCGGGCATTTTTTGCTTGCTCGCGGTCCTCAACGTCAAGTTGGCGACCGCGAGCGAGCAAAATGACATCCCGGCGAGACTTTTTCCTCGTTCGCGATCAGCAACATCAAGTTGCCGATCGCGAGCGTGGAAAATAAACCTCCCAGCGAGATTCTCAACGCGGGGAGGTCAGGTTTCTCATTGCGAGTGGTCGCGTATGCTCACGACCGCTCGCGATGAGAAACTACCAGTCCGCGTTGAGAAAACTGCCGCTTGAGTACAAATCTACTCGAACGGCAGAAAACGACCGCTTGCACTGTGCAAGATGCCGTTTGCAGTGATTGCACAGTGCGGACAAGCATCCGGCACTGTGCAATCATTGCGAACAGCATTTCCTACCGCACTACGCAGTTCGCGTAGTGCTACGCGTAGCTCGCGTAGTGCGAAGTGCACTTCGCGTAGCTATGCGTAGCGCCACTACGCGAACTACGCCCAGGGTTAGTGTTTGACTTACCGTCTTCGCCGTACGCATCCGTACCGGTCCTAGTAATAGATGTAGAGTATTGGTAGGACCTGCGCGATGGGATTCATGGTTTGTTCGTCTCGTTCGGGTTTCTCGTGGCTTGGACTCGTACTCGTCGCTGGCTTGTTCCTCTCGTAGCCGTGGATCGTCTTGTGGCGCGAATCGGAGCTTATGTGCAGCTCTCCCGGATGCTCTGACGTGCTGGACGTAGCGACGGTTTCAGCGCGTACGGAGTGCGCATCGTACTAGTCCGGCCGGAAGGTGCTGTGTATTTGGTTCCGTGCGAGTCGATTCGACGTTTACGGATCCGGCTCGGGCGGGGAACAGGAGCTGAAATGGGTGAGTACGGCTCGCTCGGAATCTGGGCTGTTATGCGCATCGTACTTGTTCGTTCGGACGACTGTTCGAATCGGTCGGGAAACACGCGTTCGGCTTGGTTTTTTTTCCGGACGAATACTGTTAGGTGCGCTTCCGGCCGAGATCGGAATCGACCCCTGAGTGTTGATTTTTGTAGGTGCCTCCATAGGCATTGATTAAAATGGTAATAACAACCTTGAATTGAGGTATGGGGGTATGTTTTTAGTATAGCGTTGATCATAGATTGCTCAAAATCTATGATTATTTTCTGAGGAAAATAATCATTGATTTGTTGTTTTATTTTATTTAGCATTTCTACGTAGGTTGCATTGTTTTTGTTAGGCAGTAAGGCGTAAATAAAGGGAATGTTACAATTGTGATGTAGGCCATGGATAGTATAAAGTTGGAAGAATGGTTTGGAACATGTTGTGAAAGTTCCATCCATCATCCATATCTCAGCTTGTTGAAGTTTTACTAAATTCATTGCTGTACCAAACATTATTTTTCTTTTTTTCATTGCACTTATTATCATAGATAATAAATGGTTCCTTATTGAAAGTAATAGCTTGTTCAGGGGTAATTATTACTTCGTTAAACGTTTTAGGAGTTGGTGTGGGAGTTGTTGTAGCCCTTTTTGTGCGCGCTATTGTTCTTTTTAATGAAGCTATTGATGGCATTTGTCCAGTAGTTTCTTTGGGGCTTGTAGGCAGCTGTTCTTTTAGAATTGCACTTGTTGGTCTTTGTGAGCTTGTGCTAGCCTCTTTGATGTTTTCAAGTGCACTTCTAACTTCAATTTCTGTAATGTTTGGGGGATGGTTATGTTCCCTGGTGTACATTACAGTGGTTTCTCTTGTTGTAGCACGGCCGTAACATTTATTGGAATAATATTTAGAACATTTCCAATTGACTTTTAGGCCAGTTTGTTTCTCCTGCGTGTAGACATACCCCAGGTAACATAATAACAATTTTCCTTTCTGGGATGTTATAAACTGTGCTCCTTCAGTCATTTTGATGTTGGAAAATCTATAATAAATGTGTATAAGAAGTATTAAATATATTGCTATATATGTTAATGTTTAAAAATATAATTTTTTTAAAGTATACTTACAGAGTTTGGGGGTCATTATGATAGCAGGCGGATCGCCCCCGCCGGCCCGGCGGTAGTCACCGCCGGCCCGGCGGGGGCGATCCGCCCGCCATCCACACTTCAAAGACCCCCTGCCATATTAGGATGGCTGGGGGGTCCGTGGCGGACGGAAAGACCATCCGCTGCTTTTCCACGGGTCGACTCATCGACCGGCGGAAAACATGGTTAATATGGTGGCGGTGTCTGCAAGACACCGCCATCCATATTAGCATGCAGGCGGAGATGTGCCTTCCCATGGTGGCGTTGCCGCCATGGAAAGGCATGTGGTCTTTGCCTTTGGGGGCCCGTAGCGGGCCCCCAGAAAGTTGGGGGAGTGGGGGGTGCACATGGGGGGTAGCATATGGTACCCCCCTGCATTGGCATGTACAAAGTGGCAGGCACCTCGCGGTGCCTGTCACCTTGTGCATGCCAATGCATGATGTTTATTCCCAGCATTGTGGCGGGCGGTGCTGTGAGTACCACCTGCCACAATGCTGGGAATAGGGCTTGCCACCGCCACAGTGGTGGTGGCATCCTAATCTCAGGTGCGGGACCAACGCACCCCTTGCAGACGGTCCCGCATTCCGTAGCGGTGGCGGGCGGACTTTGTCCGCCCGCCATCGTAATGATGCCCTTTGTCTTTATATTGTTGAAAATGATGATTTTGATTCTTTAGGTGTGGAGTCTTCTTATGAAGTTAATTTTTCTGAAATAAAATGCAAGTTTATTTTATTATTTGTTTTACAACATTTTTATATGGGGTGGGGAGGGTGTTTGGGATGGGTTTTGGGTTTTACAGGTTTATTTAATGCATTTTGGAAAATACTTACTTTGGGGCCTATTACGATGGTGGTCGGATGTCAACCGCCCAGCTGGCGGCGGTGCCCGCCGGACCGGCGGTGGAGATCCGCCCGCACCGCAAGCCAGAAAACCGCCGGTCCGATTAGGATGGCGGTGGCGACCACGGCGGTGGGAAATTCCGACTGCCGCTTTTCTGCCGCTCGCCATCCGCACTCCTGCCTGGCGGGCGGAAAAGGACTGGGATAATGGTGGCGGTGCAGAGCAGGCTCCGCCGGCATGATTATGATGCCGGCGGTAGCCAGCCTTTCCGCAGCGGTCAGACCGCCATGGAAAGGCATGCGGAGATTGTCTTCCGGGGGCCCGTGGCAGGCCCCCGATGTTTGGGGGGGTGAGGGTGCACTGGGGGGTACCCATGGCCCCCCCTGAAATTCCCCTGTACCAGGTGGCAGGCACTGTGCAGTGACTGCCACGTAGTGCAGGGAAATGCTGGACATGCCCATTTGGACATCGCGGCGGTGCTGCAGGTAGCAGCAGCCGCCGCAATGTTAAGGCCCGCAATTCGACCGCCGCGGTCGGATTTCGAGCGCGGGTCATCCTAATTCGACCGGCGGTGATGCCGCGGACCATGCGGGCGGACTTTTCCCGCTACCATGGCAATCGGGGAGGTTTTCCGACCGCCATCGTAATGACCCCCTTTGTTAGTTGGATCTTTTTATGGTGTCCTCTGTAATTTTGTTGTTTTGTTTAGAGTTGTCTGTAGTGGAAATATAAAATAGAATAAAGATATAAATTAGTTATTTAAATTTGTATGTTATTATTTAGAGAACATTAGTTTAAGTGTTATTTAGAATATTTTAATTTACTTACTTTTAGTAGATTTATAGCAGTTTTGGTTTGATGATGTTCTTTTTTTCGGTAGAAATCCAGCAGAGTTTCTCCTTCTTTAGCTTTTTTCGTTTGAGGTATGAAATAAGAGTAAGGTTTGTCAGTTTATATAGTGTTTAGTATATTGTTAGTTTAATTTCATTGGTAGGTTTTAAAGTTGTGTGTTTCTATTGGTTAACTTAGATTTTTTTATTGTTTTGGAAGTTGTTTTCCTTATATGGAAAACGCTAATTAAAAGTTAGTTATTTTTTTTATGTCCTTATGTTTAAAAGTATTTTGTTTATATGTTATATTATATATGATATGAAAGAAATGTGTTTTATATGATGAAAGTTTATATGTATAAATGTTGTTGATAGTGTATTATATATTGTAAATTTTAGTTATGATTTTATTCTTTGAAAAAAATGTGTGTTTAAATTAATATGATATGTAATATATGTTTATGTATTTATTAGTATTTATGCAGTTTAATTTTAATATTTTCTCTAGTTTTGTATAGTCGATATTTTTAAAATAACGATATTTTAGTTGTCGATATGTTTGTGGTCGATATTTTAGACATAGGGGTCGATTCCGATCTCGGCCGGAAGCGCACCTAACAGTATTCGTCCGGAAAAAAACCAAGCCGAACGCGTGTTTCCCGACCGATTCGAACAGTCGTCCGAACGTGCAAGTACGATGCGCATAACTGCTCAGATCCCGACCCAGCCGTACGTACCCATTCCAGTTCCTGTTCCCCGCCCGAACCGGATCCGTAAACGCCGATTCGAGTCGCACGGAAGTAAATATACAGCACCTTCCGGCCGGACTAGTACGATGCGCCTTCCGTACACGCCGAACCCGTCGCTACGTCCGGCACGTCAGAGCATCCGGGAGAGCTGCACATAAGCTCCGATTCGCGCCACAAGACGATCCACGGCTACGAGACGAACAAGCCAGCGACGAGTACGAGTACGAGTCGAAGCCACGAGAAACCCGAACGAGACGACCCAACCATGAATCCCATCGCGCAGGTCCTACCAATACTCTACATCTATTACCGGAACCGGTACGGACGCGTACGGCGCAGACGGTAAGTCAAACACCCACAACACAAACAAACGACACGTACCCGACATATGTCACACACACATAGGGATGCAGAAATGACGTACACCAGCAACAGCAGAACCATAGGTGCGGGATGGCTAGAACCAATGCCATACACACCCAGAGGGGCCTGATGGCTACCACTACCACCACCCCTACTCATGGGGGCCTGGATGCCTGTCACTACTACCATCCCCACTCATAGGGGGATGGATGCCTACCACTACCACCACCCCTACTCATGGGGGCCTGGATGCCTACCACTAACACCACCCCTACTCATGGGGGCCTGGATGCCTGTCACTACTACCATCCCCACTCATAGGGGGATGGATGCCTACCACTACCACCACCCCTACTCATGGGGGCCTGGATGCCTACCACTAACACCACCTCGACTCATGGGGGCCTGGATGCCTGTCACTACTACCATCCCCACTCATAGGGGGATGGATGCCTGTCACTACTACTATCCCCACTCATAGGGGGATGGATGCCTACCACTAACACCACCCCTACTCATGGGGGCCTGGATGCCTGTCACTACTACCCACACCACTCATAGGGGGATGGATGCCTGTCACTACTACCACCCCCACTCATAGGGGGATGGATGCCTACCACTACCACCACCCCTACTCATGAGGGCCTGGATGCCTGTCACCATCACCACCCCTACTCATGGGGGCCTGGATGCCTACCACTACCACCACCCCTACTCATGGATGCCTGGATGCCTACCACTACCACCACCCCTACTCATGGGGGCCTGGATGCCTGTCACTACTACCATCCTGACTCATGGGGGCCTGGATGCCTGTCACTACTACCATCCCCACTCATAGGGGGATGGATGCCTGTCACTACTACCATCCCCACTCATAGGGGGATGGATGCCTGTCACTACTACCATCCCCACTCATAGGGGGATGGATGCCTACCACTACCACCACCCCTACTCATGGGGGCCTGGAAGCCTGTCACCATCACCACCCTTACTCATGGGGGCCTGGATGCCTACCACTACCACCACCCCTACTCATGGGGGCCTGGATGCCTACCACTACCACCACCCCTACTCATGGGGGCCTGGATGCCTGTCACTACTACCACCCCCACTCATAGGGGGATGGATGCCTACCACTAACACCACCCCTACTCATGGGGGCCTGGATGCCTGTCACTACTACCATCCCCACTCATAGGGGGATGGATGCCTGTCACTACTACCATCCCCACTCATAGGGGGATGGATGCCTACCACTAACACCACCCCTACTCATGGGGGCCTGGATGCCTGTCACTACTACCATCCCCTCTCATAGGGGGATGGATGCCTGTCACTACTACCATCCCCACTCATAGGGGGATGGATGCCTACCACTAACACCACCCCTACTCATGGGGGCCTGGATGCCTGTCACTACTACCATCCCCTCTCATAGGGGGATGGATGCCTGTCACTACTACCATCCCCACTCATAGGGGGATGGATGCCTACCACTACCACCACCCCTACTCATGGGGGCCTGGATGCCTACCACTAACACCACCCCTACTCATGGGGCCTGGATGCCTGTCACTACCACCATCCCCACTCATAGGGGGATGGATGCCTGTCACTACTACCATCCCCACTCATAGGGGGATGGATGCCTACCACTAACACCACCCCTACTCATGGGGGCCTGGATGCCTGTCACTACTACCATCCCCACTCATAGGGGGATGGATGCCTACCACTAACACCACCCCTACTCATGGGGGCCTGGATGCCTACCACTACCACCACCCCTACTCAGGGGGGCCTGGATGCCTACCACTACCACCACACCTACTCATGTGGGCCTGGATGCCTGTCACTACTACCATCCCTACTCATAGGGGGATGGATGCCTACCACTAACACCACCCCTACTCATGCGGGCCTGGATGCCTGTCACTACTACCATCCCCACTCATAGGGGGATGGATGCCTACCACTACCACCACCCCTACTCATGGGGTCCTGGATGCCTGTCACTACTACCATCCCCACTCATAGGGGGATGGATGCCTGTCACTACTACCATCCCCACTCATAGGGGGATGGATGCCTACCACTAACACCACCCCTACTCAGGGGGGCCTGGATGCCTACCACTACCACCACCCTTACTCATGGGGGCCTGGATGCCTACCACTACCACCACCCCTACTCATGGGGGCCTGGATGCCTGTCACTACCACCATCCCCACTCATAGGGGGATGGATGCCTACCACTACCACCACCCCTACTCATGGGGGCCTGGATGCCTACCACTACCACCACCCCTACTCATGGGGGCCTGGATGCCTGTCACTACTACCATCCCCACTCATAGGGGGATGGATGCCTACCACTACCACCACCCCTACTCATGGGGGCCTGGATGCCTGTCACTACTACCATCCCCACTCATAGGACGGGTAATGCATGACACAACCAGCATACTCCAACATAAGGAATGTCAGAAAAAGACATCACCCCAACATCATGACAAGCGTGTGTAGTCTGTGTCAAATGCCTACAACACTGAACATGACTTTGAACATATAATGTGACCCGCTATCACATGTGTCACACATAAATGTGTGTGGCCTCCACAATGCAAGCAGACCATGACCACTGTGGCAATGGGGTCTAAACCCCCATCATCACAGTGCCCAAAAGGTAAGTGTGGGGTCCATAACTGAAGCACATTTTGAACATTGTGGCAATGGGGTCTAAACCCCCATCATCACAGTGACCAAAATGTAAGTGTGGGGTCCATAGCTGAAGCACATTTTGAACATTGTGGCAATGGGGTCTAAACCCCCATCATCACCGTGACCAAAAGGTAAGTGTTGTCATGGAAAAAGCTGCAACTGCCAAACAGCATGGATGATTCCTGGTCACACAACATCAAACACATCAGTGGCAAAGTAGTGCTTGTGTCCCATAGCAACATAGATTGGGTGAGGCAAACAGTGCAGTGCAAATAAGACATACCTTTGGCCATGTGCAGACAAACATCACCCATGGGGGCTGACATTGTCAACATTTATCAATTACACAATGACAGAAGTGACCATCATAATGCAGACCCACATATCTGCACCAATGGACACACAAATGTAGATATCCTGTGGAGACTGTAGATGTGAGGTGAACAAATACCATTCCATGGCAGCAATGGGACATACAAACCATGATTATTGTGCTGACTGATGACCTAGAAGTCCCAGGGACAGCAGGGGAAATCCACCAAACAACATACAGCCAATGGCACACTAAAGATATGCCAATGCAGTGGTGCAGATGCACAAAAACAAACAGGCAGCCTCACACTGCATATCAAACATAACAGGTTGTTGTATTCCTCTTAGGGTATCCATAAACGGGCTTTCCAGTATCATGTCCTTATATAGGCACAATTCGCCCTGCCCTTATATAGGCATAAAATCCCAGCCCTTATTTAGGCATTAAACCAGGCACTCCAAATACAGGCATGGTCTCCGACATCCGTCCACCCTAACGTCACAACGAGTCCATGAAGAACAGACCCTTAGGCTGCAGGAGTTTCCCTAGTCCAGGACTATTGATTTCTTCAAGGACTCATACATTATGCATGAACCATTATTCCTTAGGGGGTTCATTCATGACGTCTTTTGCTGTCCAACTCACGTCAATACTAACATTCTTAGGTGGTCTCAGGTATAAATATACCTACCCTAGCCCCTGTAAACTAGAGGAGACCTCGACTTCAGAGGAGCCCGTTTCCCGGCCTGACGCACTGAGAAGACGCTGCCATTCCCTGCACGCAGAGAGCCCAGCTTCCAGCTTCCAGTGATCTGACTTCCCTTGCGGGGTGTTGGAGTTCGAGTCTGGCAAAGAGATTCCTACCTCTCTCATTCTTCAGGTATGGAGCTGACTAGAACCTAGAGGGACTCTTGGCATACTAGGCATACTAGACTTAACATACTCTTAGTATACCATAGTAAGGAATACTTCACCTACTTCTTCCCTCTTCCTACACCTAGGGTAGGTTAGGTATATTGGGGTAGAATTAGCTTAGCAATGCATCGTATGAGTACTTGCATTTTTAGTCTGTTTTATTTATGTAACAGCATATGTACTAAAAGATAATGCTATCGCAGTATTATTTATTTCTACTGCTCACCCTGTACATTATTTATCTCGCATACTGTCTTGTGATCGTAACAGCACATTTTACTTACACCAGAAACAAGACTGTTCAATAAATCCTTTATTGAAACGCCCGTCTATTTCTTTCTGTGTAACTTGGAGAAAACTAAGCATGCACGACTGAGCTGAGTGAAATAGTTATCTATTGTTTCCACGACTCTGGGACACGTTCTGATTCTAAAGGGAAACACAGTGGTCATGTTTTGCGGCTGCCAGAAACTACTCCCTTCTTGTTGTCAAGGAGTTTCTAGTGGCCTCTGAGCTAGCTGGCACAAGTAATTAAGTTTAATATACTCGATAGGGACATACCGACCTTAGTCCTATGTCAAACCTATAGGATATATTATTCCAATGCGCAGAGCCTATTAGGGAAATAGGAGCTACACTACAAGGTGATGAAGGGGGGGGGGGGTGCCAGTGTCCCCAGGCAACCACACAACACATGAGGAGGCCTGAATCCCAATTACACAGATGTGTATACAGTGCCACACAAAAGTAACTCATGGATCGGATTCCCCTATGTGGGCAATCAGGCATTGTTAGATGGGAGGGAGCCCAAATTACACATGTCACACAAGCTTGTAGGAACAGCAACTAACACAGCAAGAGACAGACCCACCACAGCACTACCCCCAGGGACCCCACATTGTGGTGACACTAGCTTGCATGATAATCCCACTGTGATGACAAAGGTAGATGTCGTTCACACTGTGAACCACAGCCATGTGTCCTGAGCAACTAACTACCATCACACCTACACAAGCACAAATCAATCAGCACGGCCTGTCAGCCAAGGCCAATATGAAGGTAGGGGTCTAGCCATGCAACAACTCACATTTGCACACACTCAACACCACACACCTTGATCTCCACCAATGTGCAGCAGTGAAGCTCACATGGACTGGTGACATTGCACATGCACCCATGACAATCCCAGGGGTGGTGGTGGGAACTAAGGTGCGAAACCCATAACACATGGCCAGTCAACAAGACTCGTGAATGTCTGACACACTGCACAGTACGCCGTACATGGGCATGACGTGAAATCCACCCCAATAAATGGGATCCTGGCCACAGTCACACACCAATGAAGAAGCCAAGGTGACCCACAAAGAACACACATAGACAACTTCCAACATTGCAGCTCTAACCCTGAGGAGTGGCAGCAGTCACACACATAACGTGTTATAATCACTGAAAGCTACCTCAAACTGTAAATTACATGACTTGTGTAACCAACAAGTGCCAAGGGGAATCCTGACTGTGTCCCATCTGCGTTTGCCCACATCCCCAGCCCTGACAACAAAGACAACTAGGGATGACAACCTCATGAACATTAGTTTGCCATGCACCCACATCCAGGAGAAACCAGGTCCAAGATGCTGGATGAACACAGGACAACTCAGTAAGCATCACAAACAGGAACATCCATAGGGACACAGCCTGTGTAGGAAAAGGGAAGGGAACACACACAGACATGCTCACACAACACACAACACGGGCCCAGGCAATGTCACGGGATTACACACTGCCATGAGGGCACTCCACTCCTGTGGAAGGTCCGCTGTGCCAAACCTTGTCTGTGCACGACTCAAACATGTCAGCAGAACACTCGGTCAGTGAGTCAACAACTACAACACACTGAAGGCTCTGCTCACATCAGCCTGGGTACGGGAGTGTCACGTCAATCATCTGCATACACCCAAAACACGTGTCAAGCAAGTTGCACTGTATACACAGATGAGTCCTTCAACATTGATGTGCTAAACTGCATGTCCAGAGGAGATGGGCACACAGTCAGGGAAATAGAAACATTGAACAGTGGTAAGCCCACCAGATGTGCATCAGTGTAAGCCAAAGATGTTAATTTACAAATGCAAAACGTACATCCCTGTGTCAAATGCTGAACATTACACCCTCAGACTGCAGCAAAGGATGCTATAGATCCAGACTACATTAGGACACATATCCCATGGACCACATGGAGTCCATCACAGCAACACTTCATTTTCCTGATCTGAACACTATTACAACTGCAAATGCATGATGATACTCATCTACATCATGTACATCAAAAGAAAAACCACAAGTAAACAAAAAGAGGCTTTATTCAGAAAATGTTAAACTAAATTTTTAAGTCCAAAATAAACTAAGGCCAATGGCCAGTCCAAATACACAGTCCCAACAGGGTGATATGTGACAACTTGTCACCCATTGCTTGCCTGCACTGGTACGGACAGGGGACATCCCCTCGGAGGGGCATACAAGGGGCAGGCCAGGCACCGCAGGGACAGGATCAGGGGATGCCAGAAGGAGGCAGTGAAGGGGTGGTGGGTGCAGGAGTGTCACCGGCAACTGCAGTGGAGGTGTCTGACTCAGTGGGGGCCGGCACCACTGTAGGGCACAAGTCAGATGGTGTGGGTGCTGCAACCACTGCAGTGGGCCGGTCAGATGGAGTGGACTGGGTCCCCACTGCAGTGCCCGAGTCAGACGGGGTGGTTGTGGACTCCACTGCAGAGCATGACTCCAAGGGAGTGGAAGGGGGGCAGATGAGGTGGGCAGGACAGAGGGGGGACCCGGTCTCCACTCCAGTGGCACAAACAGGCAGAGCGTCTGGTTTGGGGGTGGAAGAGCAAGTGGTAGGGGGGAGGGCCTAAGCAGTTTGGGGATGCGGTATCGGTGTGTGGGGGAACCTGGGGCAGGGTGTGGCGGTGGAACCTGTGGAGTGGTGGCCTGGGGGATGGAGGAGAGAGACTGTGTGGTGGAGCTGCGTGGTGGTGGTGATAGGGTCTTGCCCTTCCTGGTCCGGGGGACTTTCGAATGGGGTCCTCAGTCTGCCTGTGCCTGGGGGAGGGTGTCCGGGTGTGAGGGGCACTCCCCTCTGTGTGTGGTGGTCGCCTCTTCCGCCTGGACTTTGTGTCAGATGGATCTGTGGGGAAGAGGCCAAGCTCACAGAGGAAGAGCTTCTGGGAGGGGGGGTTGCAGGTGAGGCAAGGGAAGGGGTTTTGGAGGGAGAGGTATCTGAGGACTACGGAGTGCTCGTGGATGCGTGTGTGTGTGTCTGGGCCCCATCCCCTGTGAGTGAGGTATCAGTCCCCTGACTGTGTGTGCGTGTGCGTCTGGAATTTGGCTTGTGTGTCTGTGTGCTGCTTGGGTCTGTGCTGGTGTGTGCCGGTGCCGGTGTGTGTGTGCTTGGGACAGGTAGGGTGCTGGGGATTGTGGATGGGGCAGAGGTAGGAGGGGTGAGGGACTGTTGCAGGAGGGACACTGCTGCCATCAGTGAGGAGGCCATGGACTGATTGGTCTGATGTAGGGCAGACATGCCAGATGACATGCCCTCCATGAATGACACCAGTTGTGTCAAAAGACCTGTGTGTGCATGGAGGACACTCAGAATTGATGTCTGCCCTACATGGATCTGTTTCAGCACGTCCACAGACTCCACACTCAGGGCAGCAGGGGGGACAGAGGCAGGGGGTGCGGTACCTGGCATGAAGGAGACACGCTCCCCTACACGGGAGCCTCCACGGACATGTGGGATGGGAGCAGATGGGAGGGTGGAGATGGTGGTGGTGGCGGGGACAGACTTGCTTGACGTTGCCTCTGGTCTGCTGACACCCGCCTCCACAAGGGAGTCCTCACTGGAGATGCTGTTTTCCCCAGCTGAGGTGGTCGTAGCTGAGGTCTCCTCAGTGTGGCTCCCCTCACCCTCCGTGCCACTGGGTCCCTCGGTCTCCCCTGCAGTGGACCCAGTCTGGCTCTGCCGCTCCTCTTGGTCCGTGGAGCTGTCTCCTCCTGAGGCCGTGGATGTATCTGCAAACAATCAGGATAAACAGAGCAACATTAGTCACCTGTACTGACCACACACACCACAGTAAGTACAGCACATCACAGAGCAAGCCCTGCCATCATTTGCTCGACATTGCAATTAGTGCTGACACTGATTTGAAGAAGCCCATTGTCTGCCTGACAGTCAGTCATGCCACACATATCCTACCTGTCCATGCACCCATCTGTCTGCTGCCTGTTGTATGCGACTAATCATATGTACACACATGCACCACATACACAGTTGTTGGACATCCAAGAGAACATATGGAAATGTGTCACTCCAAACACATGCCATCTCCTGCCACTGACTCCGTACATGTGTCAGGAAAAGTGATGGGCAAAGTCTCTGTTGATATGCGGGTTTTTGTTCCATCACCAGACACAATGATGTCCTCATGTCCTGATAGGCAATACAACAATGGTGTGCATGCAGGACATATCACACCACTGCTGGATCACCCTTTGCGATTGGAATGTCATGGCACAGGCCTGTCTGGCAAGTCAGTCATAACTGTCTCCTGTCACAGGGGCAGTGCATACACACAACACCAGTCTGCACTGTGTCACAATCATGGAAGTTTTAGAAATGTACGCCCTGTAGCTGACAGGTGCACATGTGCACCCCTGGCCACCCACATCATGAGGACTGAGATGATCCCACGTCAATCAAATGAGACATTTGAGTGACTGCAAACACAAATCCATACACATGAGCACTTCACCGTCTGATGAGAATGAACCAAAGCTGCCTGCACCTCAATGTTTCATACAACATCGTGCACAGTCAAGGGATCAGAGACCTATGCATTAACCTATGTGCAGATCCCATAGTCACAACTCAGATGGCTGGCCACCCCAAATTGTTAAACACTCCAGGAGTCCAAATAGCAAGGCCACACCATGGTGACACAGAGGCATACACCTGAGTGCACTCTTCACAATGCCCAATATGTATGCTGACACACGGGAGTGGGAGAACAGAGTGCCTTCGATGTACGGAGTAGGCATTACAGTCCTGGTCCATGTGCAACATGGTATTACCCTGAACACTAGGCAGGTGGCTATGCATGTGTCACACACATGATGTACATACTTCTGAGGCTCCTACCTTGGTCTCTGCAGCAGCATGGGTGTGTGGCACATACCCCAGACATGTGGTGAGTCAGAGCAACAATTGGAACACATATTAAAGCCATACCCAGAGTACATGTCAGATCACAGGCATTGTGAGCAATTGTACCACCCATGCAGCCCACCACAAAGTTCCTGTAACTGATGATGTCCCCAACTTGAACCACAGGTAACTGCAAGTACACAGTACCCAAGTGACCTAAGTCACAGACTGTAAGGGCCACACCTGTGTATCAGATGAGGAGGGGGCATGACACAAGTGAGGGACATGAGTCCAGGATGACATGACAGTTGTACTGTGGAAGTGGAACCAAGCTAAAGGAGTGCATAGAGCATGTCAGTCATAGTACACAGTTGAGGCTAGCACTTACCCCCTCCTTGCTGCTGTCTGGCCTTCAGCTGCCCATCCAGGTCAGGGAAGACCACCGCCAGGATCCGGAGCATGTGGGGGGGTCAGGGTCTGGTGTCCGCCCCTCCTGCGAGGAGGCGACAGCTTCAGCTGGACCCTTGCGATCCTCCGGGTCCAGCCCCGAAGGTCCTGCCACCTCTTCTGGCAGTTGCGGATCCTGTAGACCCCCACAGATCGTACTGCCCGGACGATGGTCAGCCAGATCTCCTGCTTCTGGTGGGCATCAACCTGTGAGGATGACAAAGTGAAAAAGGCCATTACTACACATGCAACATATCAGTGCATCACACAGTTGGATATACATGTCTCAATCACAGGGGCACATGATGTACACAGGCAGTGCAACTATGGCTATGAACAGTTTACCAGCAGTTACTAAATGGTATCATTGCCTGGGAAGTAAAACCTTGTTGGAATGCACATTTACTGCACTATACCTGTTCAGTGCATGTGACTACACACTTTGGGGGGTGACAACTACTCAGTGAGCATGCTAGCCACTGGTGTACAGACTGTACGTCTTGCTAGTCAGACAACATGCACAATTAGTAAGGCAGTGGACAGCACACTCACCTGCTCCCCTGGTTTCCCATACAGCTTGCTGTACTGTGGAAGGAGGCTGTCCAGAAGGGCCTGGTTCTCCTCAGTGCTGAAGGCTGGGGCTCTATCCACAGTACGTGCCATTGCAGTAGCCAGAGGATGCAGAGACAGCAGCAGTGTTAGTGGCAGATGTCGTCCTGGAGCATGAAGTGCAGGCAAGTGAGCTCTCAGGGGTACAGCCAGCATTATATGTGTGCTGCAGAGGCAGATACTGTCCCATGTGTCCAAAGTGATAGGTCCAAGTCGTTTGCATCTTCTGAATCTGGCCAATCCATGGAATTGCACCACTTATACAAGCCCACAGCATCCTTCAAAAGTTCAACTTCATGACACCCATGAATTTGCAACATTGTTGTGGGTGGCCAACTGAATTCACTGCATCCGACTCGTTAAAGCTTCGAAAACGCGTCCGTTACCATGTCAGGCCATAGCCAATGCATGCGCACCGATCGGTCCATTGCTGTACAACGCGTATTTCGAAAAACAACACGCATCCGTTCACATCATATGCAATGGCCAATGCGTGCGCACCGATCGGTCCATTGCTGTACAACGCGTATTTCAAAAAACAAAACGCATCCGTTCACATCATATGCAATGGCCAATGCATGCGCACCGATCGGTCCATTGCTGTACAACGCATATTTCGGATGACAACATGCATCCGCCCACATCATATGCAATGGCCAAAGCGTGCGCACCGATCGGTCCATTGCTGTACAACGCGTATTTCGGATGACAACACGCATCCGTTCACATCATATGCAATGGCCAATGCGTGCGCACCGATCGGTCCATTGCTGTACAACGCGTATTTCGGATGACAACACGCATCCGTCCACATCATATGCAATGGCCAAAGCGTGCGCACCGATCGGTCCATTGCTGTACAACGCGTATTTCGGATGACAACACGCATCCGTCCACATCATATGCAATGGCCAAAGCGTGCGCACCGATCGGTCCATTGCTGTACAACGCGTATTTCGAAAAACAACACGCATCCGTCCACATCATATGCAATGGCCAAAGCGTGCGCACCGATTGGTCCATTGCTGTACAATGCGTATTTCGAAAAACAACACGCATCCGTTCACATCATATGCAATGGCCAATGCGTGCGCACCGATCGGTCCATTGCTGTACAACGCGTATTTCGGATGACAACACGCATCCGTCCACATCATATGCAATGGCCAAAGCGTGCGCACCGATCGGTCCATTGCTGTACAACGCGTATTTCGGATGACAACACGCATCCGTTCACATCATATGCAATGGCCAATGCATGCGCATCGATCGGTCCATTGCTGTACAAAGCGTATTTCGGATGACAACACGCATCCGTCCACATCATATGCAATGGCCAAAGCGTGCGCACCGATCGGTCCATTGCTGTACGACGCGTCCCTGTACAAGTCACTCGCATATGTCACCATGGTTGTCACTGGTGAACGTATGCCAGCCACATTTACTTGCCAGGGACTCAGGGGAACACCTACAACACCACAGCCTGTCCACACTGTATCCTAAGGCATGTAAGGCTGCATTACCTGTGTGTGTATGGGGGTCAACATGTGGTTTTTTGGTGGCACTTGGGGACAGCCACTCCCAGGCTGTGCACGTGTTCATGGGGACAGAATCCTTTGTGTGTTGTGCACATGACCACTGTGATGTGCAACTGTTCAGTTCAGAGCATGTGGCATGGTCACATTTCCAGGTTGTGTATGTGTATGTCATGTCACATACACCCTGAGTCCCATGTGGGAAGGTATGTACGTCACAGGGTGACCCATTGCCACAATAGTGATGGCCCTCCACAGTCTGTGTGCATGTTGTGTTTCCAATGTCTCTGATTCCATGTGCACAATGGGAGACAGTCTCCACATCCACGTTGTTTGTGCATGGACTTTGATGTTGTGCGTGTGTGTGTCACAGACGTCCATGTCTGTCCTGCAGAGGCAACAGGGGCCACTACCTGTGGGAGTCATGGTTGTTTTGCTGACGTGTACATGATACGCCATGTCATGCCAGTGTCCATGTGGCAATACAGGGTCCCTGGGAATCTACCTGTCAATGAGCTGTGATGCCTGTGGCACATCTGTCCTGACATGTCACTGTGGTGTGTGTTTGGAACGTGACAGCAGTACATGGGTACTGTGACACAGCCTAATGATTTCCCATAGCACAACCTGGAACTTGTTGTCAACACATGTTGAACTGTGATGTTAGATGTTGGCCATGTAGGTGCCATATAGGTCCATACAGAACGGCACACACATCAGGTACTTGTGTCTCGTAATGATGTATCATGTGATATTGAGTATGGTCAATGCCACATATGTGGGGTGACTGACAATATTTCTTTCTTCACCTATGCACTGCAGGGCACCAGCTGTCCATAGACCATTCCCTGACCTTGCAACCATGGTTGAACGTGACTGCATCCGACGGTACCGCTTCAACAGGGCGCTGATTGAGGAATTGGCGGTGCGGTTGGCCCCACATTTGCAACCTGGCCGGCCATACCCTATAACGCTGACCCCCAAGGTGAAGGTGATGGCAGCCCTACACTTCTTTGCCACCGGTACCTTTCAACACACTGTGGCGTCTGCTGGTGGGATGTCACAGACCATGTTCAGCCGTGTGCTACGCGATGTTTTGGAGGCAATGTTGAGATACCTGAACCAGTACATCTATTTCCCTAAACGTCAACAACTCACTGACGTCAAGAGTGACTTCTATGCCCTGGGGAGGATGCCACATGTCATTGGCTCCATTGATGGGACACATGTGGCTTTGGTACCACCACAGGCACATGAGCAGGCATACAGGAACAGGAAACATTACCATTCGATCAATGCTCTGGTGGTATGTCTTGCAGATACGAGCATCTCACATGTGTGTGCCCGTTTCCCCGGTTCTGCACACGATGCCTACGTGATGAGGAGTAGTCGCATCCCGAGGATGATGTCACAGATGCAGAACCAGCGTGCCAGGCTTGTCGGTGTGTACTGACTTTGTACCATTGTGTGTGTTCTGCAATGTTGCATTCCACCCTCTTTTCCAACTCAGCTAATGTGCAATTGTCTGTATGTAGGTGACTCCGGATACCCCAACATGCCGTAGTTGCTGACACCCCTCGGGAACCCTGTGACACCAGCCCAGATGCGCTACAAAGAGGCACATGGTCGGACCAGGAGAGTGATCGAGTGGACGCGCGAATGTAAGCAGACATCGTGAACACAGTGGCAGTCGCTTCGAATTTTTGCTCTTTGTACATTATTTTTTTTAATTGCCTAAACCTATTTTAACTTTACTAATTTTGGAGGTGTTTTTATAGAATTGTTGTACCTCTTATAGCAGTAAACTGCCTCTCCCTGGTCCATCGCGGGATCATCCCGTTTGTTGTGGAGGGATTTGGGCATCTTCCGGTTTCAAGGGAGGTTGGCGTTTTAGCGGCCCCTGCCTCCCGAGATAAAAACCGGATGCTACATAGAACGCGCAGCGGACGCGCAAATGTAAGCAGACATCGTGAACACAGTGGCAGTCGCTTCGAATTTTTGCTCTTTGCACATTATTTTTTAAAATTGCCTAAACCTATTTTAACTTTACTAATTTTGGAGGTGTTTTTATAGAATTGTTGTACTTCTTATAGCAGTAAACTGCCTCTCCCTGGTCCATCGCGGGATCATCCCGTTTGTTGTGGAGGGATTTGGGCATCTTCCGGTTTCAAGGGAGGTTGGCGTTTTAGCGGCCCCTGCCTCCCGAGATAAAAACCGGATGCTACATAGAACGCGCAGCGGACGCGCGCAGCGGGCGCGCCGGCGGCGCGCCAAAGGCAAGCCCGTCTGCGCCCATCCGCACCAGACCGGGCCCAGGGATCAGAACTCCTGCAGGTATGGAGCACCAGAAGAGAATTAAATACTCAGGGAATGACTTATTTAGATTGGATAAACCTGTCTCACCAAAATGCAAAAACAATGTGAATGCTGACAGAAAATCATTACAATGCGAACATTGTAATTATAACCAAATGAGCTGGAATTATTCCAAGAAACAGGATAGAAAGTTGTGTTTAATGTTACTAAATTGTCGGTCCATGACTAAGCACAAATATGAGATTTGTGATATCATTAAAGATAAAAATCCAGACATGTTATTTTTAACAGAGACCTGGCTAAATGATAGCTCTGATCCTGATATTTTGGATGCACTCCCTGAGGGTTATGATTTACTAAGGCAAGATATAGAACAAAGAGGGGGGGGAATTGCTATAATTCATAAATCCTCCTTGAAGTGTAGTATAAGGGAAGCGAACATAGAACATTGTGAAGCATTCCTTTTCAAACTTACAGCGGCGGACGATATGACCATAGTAGGTTTTTTGATATACCGTCCACCTGGCCCAGCTGCCCAATTTATAGCAAGCTTAGGAGAAAGGACTGTCCAATCAGCCTTACGCTACAAAAATTTCTTTATACTTGGAGATTTGAACTTGCACTTTGATAACAAAGAGTGCAAGGAAGTCCAAACCTTATGTATGGATCTTATGGCAATGAATCTTATTCAACAGGTAAAAACAGCAACGCATCAAAAGGACCATATTCTTGATCCCATATTTACTAACCAGAAGGAAATAGAAGTGGAAACACCATGGCCTATCCCTTGGACAGACCACTACCTAATCCCTTTCTCAATACCAGTGAGCAGCTCAAGGATAGAGGGACCAGGGCCGATAGCTACATACAGGAAATGGGCTGGCTTTAATCCCAGTTCCTTTTCACAGGCACTGGAAAAAAATAAACCGATATTAGGTACGGATATAAATACGGCCAACTCCCAATTTGAGAAATGGGTAAAAGATGCCGTAGAAGAGGTAGCACCCTGGAGTACCAGGAGTCCCAAAAGACAGAAGGCATCAGCTCCATGGTACAACGAAACCCTTGCCAAATCAAAGAAAGAATGTAAGAAGTTGGAGCGGACTTGGCGTAAAAAATTTTGCGATAAGGCCAAGGACTGTTATAAAAGAGAAATAAAAAATCATCATACTTTAATTAAGAAGTTTTATACAGAAAAAATAGAAAGAGCGAGGAGTTCCTCCAAAGAAATGTTTTCTATACTAAAGTCGCTGAAATCATATGAAAATCAAAAGGGGGAAGGAACCCCCTCAGTAGAAAATTGCAATAAAATTGCTGAATATTTTGCAGAGAAGGTGGCAAAAATATATAATGTTTTCCCAGTAGGAGCATGCCAGGGGAAGAGCCTAGAACTTAGTAAGGGGAAGAAATTTACAGGGGAAATGTTCAAGGAATTTAAAATGTTAGAACTAGATGAACTAAAAACTATAGCCAAAGGAATTAAATCTGGCTCCCCACGAGATCCAGCCCGTCCAGAACAACTTTTGATGGGAGTAGATCTTATCATGCCTTATATTTCGGAGCTAATTACTACCTCCTTCCAGAAGGGAGAAGTTCCTATCAGCTGGAAACAAGCGATAGTGCGTCCGCTGAAAAAAACCCATTAATAGATCAAGCTGTCCTAGAAAATTTACGCCCAATTTTACTGCTACCATTCGTTGCGAAGATCGCCGAAAAAATAGTAAATAAACACCTTACCAACCATATCCAGAAAAATGATTTACTACACCCCTCCCAATCCGGCTTTAGAGCGGCCCACTCGACGGAGTCAGCTCTGCTCCTGGCTACTGACACAATGAGACGCTGTGCGGACGAGGGGCAGACAGTGGCAATGATCCTGTTGGACCTAAGTGCGGCTTTCGATACCGTCTCACATGGGCTGCTTTTGCATAGACTAGAGGAATGTGGTATAGAAGGTACTGTATTACGTTGGATGGCGTCCTTCCTTTCGTTAGGTAGTTTTCAAGTCCTACAGCAATCACAACTATCTAAGAGTATCTCACTGCCCCAGGGAGTCCCACAGGGATCAATCCTGAGTCCCATGCTATTTAATTTATATGTGGGACCACTGGCAGAGCTAGTGGAAAAACATCATGTTACCATCGTATCATACGCTGATGACACTCAGTTAATTGTGACATTATCAGGAAACAATAAACAGACAGCGCTCAATTTTACTAGGTGCTTAGAAGAGGTAGCAAGATGGATGTCTAACCACTGCCTGAAATTGAACGGGAATAAAACAGAGGTAATGATAGTGGGCAATGCACCGAATATATGGTCCTCTGCATGGTGGCCAGAATCACTGGGACAAGTACCTACTCCCAAAATGGAAGTAAAAAATGTGGGAGTTTGGTTCGACCCTAAACTGTCTTTTGATGCCCAAATACGGAAAGTAGTGGGTAAATGTTTTGGCATTTTAAAAATTCTGAGAAAGATTCTGGACCTACTACCACATAATGCAAGGAAAACCATAGTGCATGCCCTGGTGACTGCCCAATTGGACTATGGGAACGTACTGTATCTGGGAATGCCAAAAAAGGGGCTAGCCAAATTGCAGGTGGTGCAAAATGCGGCGGCACGGTTGGTACTGGGTCTTCCCAGAAGAGCTTCCACTAGGAAAGCCCTGCAGGACTTGCATTGGCTGCCGATAGAAAAGAGGGTTCTATTTAAGTCAATGTGCTACTGCCATAAAATTCTTGCAAAGAAAGGTCCGCGGTACTTGTACCCTTTAATAACACAATACATTCCAGGCCGCAATCTGCGATCAGAAGGAAGGGCGCTAGTGAAGGTTCCAAGAGTTCAAAGGGCAAGAATGGGGGCACGGTACTTCAGTTATCTTGCGGCCAAATCTTGGAATGGGCTTCCGGAAACCCTAAGAATGGAACCATGCGAAACAAAATTTAGGAAACAGCTAAAACCATGGCTATTTTCCTCTGTATCCTAAAGTGAATGATAGCGACAGGAGTATGTGGGTAGGCAGTTTCAAGTGACGTGTCTAGGGCCGTTTCTTGCTAAGCGAGTCCGTTCAGCGCGGGGACACGCCGGTTGGCGTAACCATGCGCTTTAGAAATGACCAAATAAATAAATAAATACATTTGGTCTCCTGAAGAGCCGCTTTCGCTGCCTAGACAAGACAGGAGGGGCCCTCCCATATGCCCCAGCAAAGGTGTGCAAGATTGTCATCGTCTGCTGCATGCTACACAACCTGGCAGTGCGGAAGGAGTTGCCTCTCATCCTGGATGATGATGACCAACATCCGCCACCTGTGGAGGATCCTGGCCTGGGCCACGATGCCAGTGATGATGATGATGATGAGGGTGATGTCCGCACACAGCTCATCAACAACTTCTTCAGCTGAATGTGAGTATACAGAGATGTTATGTCAATGATTTGAGTTTGCATGATATGTGTTGGTGGTGCTCTGTTGCTGTTTGAGTGTGGCCATGTGCTACTTGACTGGATGCGTGCAGCGATGTGTCCTTACAGGTAGTCTGTACTCCCCAACAGTGTTGACATGCTAACTTGGTTTTGTGTAGGTATCTTGTGACATGTATTGGGCATGAGTATTGCAGTTCTGTCCTGTTCTTCAGTGCTTTTGACTGTGTGTCATGTCTGTCCTTCACAGGGTACTTTCAGAGTTGTTTGGTCAACTCAGATCCCCCGACACCATGATTCAGCTTTCAGGGTGGAAGCAGTCGTTTCCCTACAGGTGATGTGCCACACACCCCTGGATTGTATTTCTTCTACACTTGTTGACTGTGTGGCCACTGCCACGTGGGATTACCTTGCATTTGTAGTAGAAATAACATGTTGCAAATGTGTAATAAACCTGTGCTTCACTTTGGGATGTGCGTTGTCTGTGGTCACACATCTGACTGACATTTGCTTACTGCACCTGTGGGCTAGTTAACACAGACTCTGAATAGGTGTGGTGTCTGTGCATTCCACTGTATTTCCTGGCAACATCAGTGTAGGCGATGAGTCAGATGGCCCTGGTGTCTATGTGTTGTGTAGCCCTAGTGGTGTGTCTCCCTCATATGTGTCACGTCGCCATGACTCACATGACGGTGTTGAACTTGCTGTAGCAGTTAGCATGCACAGTGTCATTTAGCAGATCATCATCTCCATGACAAAAACAACGTTGGAATCCCAACAGAGGCAAGTATGGTGTATTAGTGAGTTTATTTACATACATGTGTGAGGATAGTGCACAGGATGATGGGTGCTGTACATTGGGATTGGAATCCAAAGTTCCCAGATGAGTTGGAAGTGTTGGTAGCAGAAATGTCCTGAGTAAAGTCCACAGTCATCTAATACATTAGTCCAAATTAAACTCCCCATGTCATGTGGGAGAGTTGGTTGCATTCGACAGGGTGAACAGTTTGCACACAAAGGAGAATTTCCAGAACAGGTGTTGGGTTCCTGGGGATGTACATGGCCATCGGCCTCTCAGTTGTCCTTCCTCGTACGACCCCTCTTCTTTCTGGGGGGACCCTCACGTGCAGGCCGCTGCGGTGCAGAGGACTCGCCACCAGAGTCATCCTCCCTCCCTGTGGCAGTTGCAGTTGTTGCGGCACCAGATGTTGTGGGCACACAGGGAGGTGTGGACATGTTGGTGCTAATCTGGCGGAGGCATGTCAATATGTCCCTCTGCACCGCTGTCAGTTCTTCCAATGTGTCCCACTTGGACTCCATGCCAGACATGTGTGTCTCCACACGGGACATGTGTGTCTGCACACGTGACATGTGGGAGTCCAAGCGGGCATGATGGGCAGCCTGCTGCTGTTGAATGTCCTTGAGGATCCCCACTACCTGGCTGACCTCTCCGGTGCTATTCTGGTATGCATCAGCAATGCGTGCCAGTTGTGGGTCATCATGCAGTCCAGACCCCTCTGCAAACAGCGACCTCTGCCTACCACCCTTCCCACCACCCCTGGCCACACGTGCGGGACCTGCGGTGGCATGCACAGGTGACCCTAGGCCCCCTTGGGGGTTGGTACTGGGGTTGTTGTCCGTTGCTTCACGGTGGGCTGGGGTCCCTGTGCTGTTGTCATTCAGTGTCCTTGGTCTGTCCGTGTCGGCGGGGGTGGTCTGTGTGTTGGCAGATGTTGGAGGAATGGGTGCAGGGGGTGCAGATGGTGGTCCTGCTGGTGCTGCATGATGACTCACACCGGAGGTGCCAGGTTGGTCTTCGCCATCCGATGAGGGCAGAGGCTGTTCCACACCAGAGAGCTCAGGGGCCACCGGAGCCTGGGACAGGGACTCCTCCTCATCTGCTGCTGTGTCCCCATCATCACCTGTTTTTGGAAGAGACACACAATGTATGTTATGCATCTGCAGGCATCAATGGTTCAAACACATGACAGTTGTGACTGTACCTCTGAATGCGGCCCTGTACATTGCATTGTCCTAAGTTATCACAGTCAGAGGTTGATATTGGTGTGGCTCATTGTCCTGCCAACCTGATGCATTTCAATGTGGATGTTGAGGTGTGTGCATGACCAGAATTGGTGGTATTTGGTTGACATCCGGACCTCCTTCTCCCCCAGCCCAGTTATCCCACCATGAAGCATGCCACCCTTGCAGTGGGTGCAGGTTAACTCTCAGGATGTCAGTCAGTGGTGTCCTGCTGTTGGTTGGTGCCCAGTTCCCAGCAGGGCCTGGTACTCCCCACAACAGAGCACCATTGTCAGACATCTTAGAAGTGGCTTTTCACTCCCTGTGAGGTGTGCATGCTTCAGTGTGAGCTTGCTGGGCCATGTGGGTGGGGGATGTTGAGCTGTGACTACCACTCCCATCATGCTATTGCCTACACCCCCTTCCCAGCATGCCCATACTTCCTTCCTTTTGACTCTGCTTCCCTGTGGGGTAGTGTGCCTGTGCTGACAGGATGGCTGACAGTGTTGTCCTGGCGTTTGTTGGGCTACAAGTCACAAAAGTGTCCCTGTGCTTCACACAGCATGACCCAGTGTGGTTGTTCTTTGTGGGATATTTAATTAGAGTGTGAGGCATTGCATTCTCACAGGTGAGTTGTGTGGAGTTTGTGTTAAGGGGGTGTGTGAGAAAAGCTGCTTGTGACTATGGTCAGAGCTGTCAGTCCTCCTTCCCACCCAGCCAGATATCCCACCATGGAACGTGCTTCCATTGCAGGGAGTGCAAGTTGGCTTTCAGGATGTCAGTCAGTGGTGTCCTGCTGTTGGTTGTTGCACAGTTCCCAGCAGGGCCTTGTGCTCCCCACAGCAGTACCCAGTGTCAGCCATCTTGTCAGTTCTTTTCTACTCCCTGTGACGTGAGCATGGTTCAGAGTGGTGTTGATGGGCCAATTGTGAGGGTGACCAATATCTGGGACTACCACTCCCATCATGCTATTGCCTACACCCCCCTTCCCAGCATGCCCATACTTCCTTCCTTTTGAGTCGACTTCACTGTGTGTGAGTGTGACAGCAATAGCAAGATGGCTGACAGTGGTGTCCTGCTGTTGGTTGTTGCACAGTTCCCAGCAGGGCCTTGTGCTCCCCACAGCAGTACCCAGTGTCAGCCATCTTGTCAGTTCTTTTCCACTCCCTGTGATGTGAGCATGGTTCAGAGTGGTGTTGATGGGCCAATAGTGAGGGTGACCAATATCTGTGACTACAACTCCCATCATGCTATTGCCTACACTCACTTCACCAGCATACACAGAATTCCTTCCTTTCAGTGAGCTTCCCTGTGAGGTGGTGTTCTAGTGGTGGCAAAATATCTGACTGTGTTTGTTGGTTAGATTTGTGCCACTGCCTTGCTCTATTTGTTGTTAGGTTTGTACATGTCATGACACAGTTACATATCACTATGAGATGGCATGTATTGTGTTTATCTGACTAACATACACATCTTGGGATGATTATCTTTTGGTTGCTGTGGATTTGCTAAGGGTGCATGGTTTGACTATCCCCTTGACAGTGATGTGTGTGTATTGTCACACAATATTGGGTATATTGGTTGTGTACTCACCAGGCTGTGGGATGTTTGATAGTCCATATACGCTCACTGGTGGTAGGATGGCCCGCACCTTCTCCTCCCAGGGCCTGAGGTATACTGGTTTGGCAGGAGGGCCACTGCCGGTGCGATTACTCAAGGCGTAATCCTTCTTGAGTAGGTCCTTGACCCTCCTGTGCACATCATACCACCTGTTCTGGATGTCTTCCTTTGTGCACAAACATGGTGATTGTGCGTTCACCCTGTCGACGATCCTCTCCCACATCTTGGTTTTCTGCGACATGGGGGTCTGTTGTACCAATGTTCCAAACAACTGTGGCTCTACCCTGAGGATCTCATCTACCAGGACTTCCAATTCACTGTCTAGGAACTTTGGATTCTTCTTTGGGGGCATGGTGATGGGTGCTGGTGGGGATTGATGTGTGTGTGAGTGTGCAAGTGAGGGTGGGTTAGTGTAGGTTTTGCTGGGTGTATGTGAGGGTGCTATTTGGGAGGTGCTAAGGGTGTGTGGCTTGTGTGATGGATGAGTTGTGAGTGGGTCTGTGGTTGCTGTCTGATGGTGTTCTGTGCTGGCAGGTCAGTTGAATTTGCAAAGGATCATGGTAGGGATGTGTGGCCTTTATATGGGTGGAGTTGGGTGTGTGTCCTTGTTCCATGTTTTTTTCCCCTGTATTTATTGACTTTGTCATTGCTTGTTTGGCCCTTTTTTTTGTATTTTTTCCTTTGTGTTTTTAAGGCATGTAGGAGACATTCTTCTGACCGAGTAGGACGCTGCAGTTGGCTCTTGCGGGCTTCTCTGAGTCTTTCAAGCTGTGTTCCTGATGGGTTTCATGTGCGGCGTACGCGTCGGTCGCGGAGTATTGGGTTGCTTCGGCTCGGTTTTGTATGCGTGTCAGTCGTACGGCTTGGGCTCCGTGCGACTTGGTCTGGTTTTACACGCATTGCATCGTACTGCGCGGGTCGGAGTTCGCGGGTACGTTTCTGTCGGGTCCATTCCTGGTGCGTGTCGGTCGGTTCTATTCGCGTAGTTTCCCGGCCGGATAGCTGGTTTCCGTGCGGTTCGGTCGTTCGGCTTGTGTTCCGTACGAGTCGGTCGTAATTCACATGCATTTCATCGTACTACGCGGATCGGGCAGCGCCGGTACGTGTCGGTCGGAAAACATTCCCGTACTGAGTCGGTCGGTATGTTTTCCAGCCCGAATCGGAATCGGCCCCATAGTGTATGTTTTTAAACAATGTGCAATATATTTGAAAACGATAAAAATGTGTACGATATTTTTAATGTCGATGTTTTTGAAGAACAATATTATTGTTTCGATAATTTTGTGTTTTTTTTAAATAAGTATATAGTGCCGATATTTTTGTTGTCGATATTTTTGTGTCGAAATAACTGTAGGTCGATATTATGTCTGTCGAAATTATGTCAGTGATTCACCTAGGACAACATGGTCAGATGGCAGCCAATCCCAAAAGATTTACATGGTCAGATGGTAGCTAATCCCAAAAGATTTGGTCATGTTGACTTGGTGGTCAGCATGCTGGCACTGCACTAGGAGATCTTGCATGAGATCAAAGCCACCGACCTGTGGCACTTAGCACCCACTTGAGAATCCAGGTGGTGAGTTCCTTCTGTGTGCACCATTGATAGGACAAACCCCCTGTTTATAGCAGGAGAGGTAGGCATTACAGAGTCTGATGTGTTCATGATTTTATAAAGGTTTGTGTCTGTGCATGCAATGAATGAGCTCCTGAGGTCCTTCTCTAGTGTATTTCTTAGCTAGTCGGATTTGTGCTACATCTCAGTGAGCAAGGGGCTTGAGATAATGCAACTGCAAGGAAAATGGTTCTCCTGACAGAGGCGGAATAGTAGAATACCAGAGAAGGATAATATAAGCTGAGTGGAATCATGATGGCACAGCTATGCTGGAGGCACAGTTAAAGTCTCTGAATAAATTGCTGAATGTTGTTCTAAAGAGATCTAGGGAGCAGGATAGCCAATGATGATGAAAATCTCCTCCTCCAGACATGTCTATGTGCTCCTTTAATCGAGTTTCCTCTCCCTCTTTTTGTTATAAAATGAGATGCCAGTCTTGAAGTGGATGTCAGATCATAAATGCTGGAAAGGGGATTTGAAAAGGGACCAGAAAGAGGATGAGTGGACAAGAGATCAAGAAGTAATGGAAGCGCTAAACTATGGGCACTATGTATGAGAAACTAACGCAGCGCGGTGCTGCAAGTCATTTTGCTGCGCCACGCTGCGTTAGTTTTGAAGCACAGGGATGCAACATATTTACAACAATATGTTGCATCTCTGTGCTTTTCCGTGCACTGGCGCACAAATTGCTGCCACGCGTAGGCACCCTTGCATCATAGTGCAAGGCTGCCTGCGTCGTGGGGAGATTATTTTTGTGCAGGAAGGGGCAACTTCCTGCACAAAAACAATCAATTGAGGTGATTTCTTCTTCCAATGTGTGCTGTAGAATGCAGCACGCATTGAAAGATGAAAAAAACGAGGAGAAATTAAAACATTTCTCCTCATTGCGCCTTGCTACGCCACCCCTGGGATGGCATAGCATTCTGACGCATTTACAGGTTTACGATTGCTCGTAAATCTGGAAATGCATCAGTGGACATGGGTGTTGCATGGGAACACCCACAGCAACACCTATGTCACGACCCTAACACACAAAGTGTTGCATGAAAAGGGGCGATATTTACAAGCACACATAAAGTCATGCAGGGTGGGTTTACGTGTGCTTGTAAATATCATGCAGCAGGTTGAGCCGCCGGTGCATCACGCAACGTGACGCACCGCCGGTGCAAGGGGCTTGTAAATAAGCCCCTAAATGTCTTGTTGTAAATTGATATTTTCAAAGCCTTAGCAGGTCAAACTTTCTTTGGCTATCTACACCTGGTATTTGTTCAAACACAACATGTATGAATTATCTCCATGTCCTCTCTGATACTTATTATTTTTGTATTGAATACATTTATTATTTTTTCATTTACACTTGTTGACAAATCTCAGATTTTCAGTTTACCCAATTGGCTTGCATCGATGTGCGTTCCTCAACATTTTGATGGATTAGAAGAAATGTACAGATTAAATCAGAAAATATAGTGGTACACGTCAGTTCCTATTTAGCTGAGTGTAAAGGTATAAGGAAGGAGACTATGAAGGTGTTTGAAAGAGTAGATGGGATCTGATGGGCTTAGCACAGGTAAAAGGAAAAATTGTCCAGTGTAGTATCAAGGTGGCCCCACTGTTGCTTGCTGGTTGGTGGCAGGATGACCAGATTAACCTGGATGCTTCTAACATGGATAGGGTGGGTTATGGGGAATTGATCCTATTATTTTTCATACATTAATAGGTTTCTGATCATCACTGTATTGAAACATTCATTTGGTTGGTCCCTCTATTTTCATGGACCTCCCCCTGTACCTTTACTGTTTGATCTTAGGTTTCCCAATTGTATGTGCTTTGGCACATGGGTGAACACAGGCTGTCATGTGGTGTGGTGCCAATTTATGCAAGTAAATCGATCCTTGCTGACACGGCAACGTGTAAATTTCACTGGAAAACTAATATTATATTGTGATTGTGCTATTTAGAGTGAGATGTGGTCTAGGCATTTGATTTTGCCACGTTTGACATTGATATCCACATAATTTGTGCGTGTTTTATGTAAAACATACAAATACCCAACATAGATAACAGTGGTGCTATGGAAAAATCTGAAATAACTGAATTTAGGTTTCCTTTCTATCACCATTACTGTTTCAAAACTGCATGGGCATGCAATTTTGGACACTATTGTGGACACCCTTTTGGAGAACTTCAGTTCCAGTTTCAGGTGTAAAGTATTGATTCCCAGATCCAAATCCATCTGAAAACACATTTGGGGAAAACAGAATAACATCACCCTGTCAGAACTATATTTGCCCTGAAAAGAAAGAAACCTATAACTGCCTATAATTATGTGGCAGTAAAACAGAGTTTATAGTTGTTGAAATGGCCCTCAAGATTGGCAGTAGTTCTATTGGAATTTTGAAATCAAGGAAATCTAGCGTAACCTTTAACACAGACCTCACTTTCAAGTGTAACAACAAAAATGTGGTGAATAAAAACAACTTTTTACTTTCAATTCTATGTAGGTTCTTGTTTCGTTAGAGAGGCACTAAACTGAACTGTCAAGAGTACTGGTCATGGAACACCTGGATTACTGCAATTTGTAAATCAGACAGCTGTACACTCCCAAAATGCTGCATTTTGATTTATTCCTCCACAGTCTACATCTACCCTAGAGATTAATAGTACCTGTGACAAGCCTCATTACAGTATCAACCCACATATCACTACACTTTCTTCGCTAAATTGCTGCCCGTGGAGATCACAAAGTTCTAATACAGAAGCTGAGTGTTCAATTAGCTCCTGCACTGGGAGAGATTCTGGTGGAGAAGACAGCCTTATAATCATTCACTTCCCAGCACAGAAGGCTTAATATGCACATAGAAATAACTCTCGCCTCTGGTGCTCCAAGTTCCAGAAATAAATGTGTTCTAGAAAACATTGATTTTATGTGCCTTTATTATATATTTAAAGTGTTCACCATCTGTGAAAATGTTGTAACCCAGGACAATTTTCACCACTTTTTAAAATAGTTGCCTCATTTTTCTGCTTAATTAACGGTGTTACTTATTTGAAAATGTTATAATTATTTATATGTGAATGGAGACATTACAATGTATACAGAGACATTTTAACAGAAAATAAATGTATATTTTTTATCATGTTTTATTATTGCCATATATTTGAATCACAATAAAAATTAAATTGAAGTCAATCAATCAATAATTCTTTATTCGGCCAAACAGGCCATAAAAGACACAGGGAAAATACAACATTGGGCCACAGACTAAAACAACATCATTAAGAGAGCAAAGACCACAGTTCAGACATCAAAGTCAAAGCATGTTCACGTAGAGATGTAACTACTGACAAATGGAAGTGGGAGAAGTAGGAAGAGAACTGAAATGCCCAAAAAAAGCAACTTATTCAGAGGATCTCAGAGAATGTCACCATCCATTGGAGCACCAATTTATTTATTTTAAATACTGAGGGGGATATTCTCAAGAACAGGCGATTATTATCGCCAACCTAGGTTAACGCAATTTTACATAACGCCGTCTTTCGCGGGAAACTAACGCCTTGTTAACGGTGTATTCTCAACACGCCGGCAACAGGCGATAGTATCCCGATAACGAGTCAAATGTCCGCATTAAAATTACCGGGACGCCGATAAAAAAGGAAACCCGAACGTGAAAAAAGTGGCGATGGGCCCAACAGCGATAAAAATATCAGTGATAAGCAGCGCCAGGCTTGCTATTCCCACGTCAGGCGGAAAAAATCACCATAAAAGCTGCAAAAAAAGAAAAGAAAAAAAAACACAAACAACTGAGAAGCACCATGGAGAAAGCTGGAGCAACTACAGAGGCCAACCAGAACCCCACAAACCCCCCGGAGGACCAGCCAGGGACCTCGGGGAAGGAGAAGGGCAAGGAGAAGAAGAAGAGGAACCCACGATTCAGTCCGCAGGAAAACAAGATCCTGATTACGGAGGTGATAGAACACCACCAACAACTGTTCATCACCTCCACTGTGTCATTGGCAACTAAAAATGCAATATGGCAGTCCATCTTGGCCAAGGTGAATGCAGTCGGAGTGAAGAGCAGGGAAGTGGACAACTGCAAGAAGCGCTGGAAGGATGTGAAGCGCAAAACCAAGCTGAAACTCGCTAACAACCGGAAAGCCGCAATGCAGACTGGAGGTGGGAGTCCAGCGCCACAGCAGGAGCTGGATGAGATGGAGGAAATGGTGTCCACAGTCATCAGTGGGGAGACGGTGGCAGGAGTTGGGGGACCGGACACTGCTCAACATGACCTGACCCAACAGCAACAGGGTGAGTAACGACCAGGGACTGGGGGGACGGGGGGAGATGGGCACAATGGCACACATGCACAATTAAGTATAGCACAGTGCACACCCACAATGACTCTGGATCATGTCCCTGATCTCCATGGCATACTGCAGCACACATAGAAATAGCAAGTAGGCCCCGTCGACAATGTGCCCAGAGGGGGCCCTCCCCACACATCACTAATCTCACAACAAACCCATGCACATGTGCTGAATCCAGCAAAGCTGCGGGTCCGTGAGCCACACTGACAATGCAAGTGACACTGCATGACGATTAGCATGGCTGCAGTCCAATTATCATGACATGGTGCACGCCATGACACTGAGGTGGCTGAGTGTGGACCACATCCGTAAAGGAGCAGGTCACACTCTGACACATCCACGTGCACAAACAACCCCTGACGTCAACAAGACATCTGCGGACAAACCATGCCCAAGAGTCCCAACTCCCACCATGAGCCCAATTTACCCAAGTCTGCAACATCTCAGCACTGTATAAGCACAGAAGTGAAAGGCACACCACCTGAAAGGGATAAGGGCCAGCAAAATCAGAGCTGCAGGGGCGACTCTCCCACATTGCAGCACACACACCTAAGAATCAGAGCACATCAAGATTGACAACAATGTGGTACAAACTGCAACACTTTCACAACAGAACAGAGGACACAACTGCTGCCGCTTGTGTGTAGAAACTGGCCAATCACATTTGGCATAGCAGGAAACTGTGAGATGATAATGTACAAGTACAACCCCACATCCCTGATGGTGTAGAAATGTCCACTGTCCCGCATCAAATAGGCATCTCCTCCCAAACAGTCACAATGTACATTGTCATGCAGTCTGTTTGTAAACTTGTCCAATGCGTGAACATACATGGAACACACTGTTAAACTGCATCTCCCCTTCACATTGCAAAGTGAGAATCAACACCTCCTGCAGAGCAGACCGTACATCTCTTCACTGATGATGAAGAGGACCGCCACACCATTGACACCGACGCCCTCCAACAGCTCATGGACACCCTCAGCACCCCGTCCCCAGGAGCAGGGCAGCCCAGCTGCATCGAGGATACCCCACCCCCTGCACAGACCACACAGCAGGAAGCACCCACCACCACGGCTGTCTCCCAGGACCCCCACGACCAACACATGGCATTCCAATGCTGTGTGTTAGAAGGTCAGAAGGAGATTGCTGATCAGGTGCGGGTGGGGTTCGACCTCATGGCAGCCAAACTAGATGCCATACGTGGGTGTCTAAGTCCCATCAGGGACCACTTACAGTCCCTAACGGACACCCACAGTCCGCTCCATGCTCTCCAACAAGCCATGGCTGACATCGCTGGAGTCATGACTCTGAGACAAGAACAACTGTCTAGTCAGAGTGGCTCCAGTGATGACAGCCGGGAGTTGGGACACATGCGGAGGATCATGGAGAACATGGAGCAGATGCAGGCGGAGAGAATGGCTGCCACGGCTGCACACCAGCGAGATGTAGCTGGGATCTTCCATGCCCTGCAGATCCTCATCATAGCATTGCTGCCACAAGCTCTGGCGCAGATGAATGCTGCTGCTACTACTCCATCTACATCTCCGCCCCCTGACGTGTCAGTGCCTCACAGTGCAGCAGACAATCCACCTCCGGCCCCTGATGTGTCTCTGCCACACAGTGCAGCAGACATTCCACCTCCGGCCCCTGATGTGTCAGTGCCACACAGTGCTGCAGACAAAACACCACCACCCACATGTGAGGCACATCACACATCAGAGGACGATGATGTGGATGATTCTGCCTTTGTGGTAAGAAGGAAGCGGTAGCATTCATCTCTGCCATATGGCCTGTTTCAGCTTGGTTCTGCCCTCTGCATCATGCCCTGGAATAACACCTTCCACTGTCCCCCGATACACTCTGCGACACTCACCTTGGCCCTCGACATGAACTGCCATATTTGGTTTGGTTACCAATGACACAGCAATCAGACTGCGGACTGCACTCTTTCTCTTCCGATGAACTTGTCAATCCCTAAAGGACTCTGGCTGGCCCTCCACGGGGCAACAATGTAAAGTGGGGTTTGCATGGCCATGTACTGGTCCAGCTTCAACACTCCACCGAATGTGATTAAAACATTCTAATTCACACAAATGTGTCATGTCTATGATCAAGCAAGTATGAAAGTATGGATGAATATAGGGGCAGTGATTCCAAAAAAGGTACTCCTGGGAACTGATATCAATGCGCATGTTTGACCGTGACCCAGATAGGCAGTGAGATGACTGGGAATGTGTGAACTAGCTGTGGCCCCATTGCTCCTAAACAACAATCTCGCAATTTCCCAACTTAGCCCCACGTCAATGTAGGAAATAGGGCTGTGTGTAAAAAAGTCAAAGTCAAAGTTATGTGGATGCCACAGCTCGGAGCAATGATTTGTTTGAGTGTGCAGCGGTTGGACTCCTGGGATGGTCTGTGCGTAAGTGTGAAGGTCATTCCATGCAAGAGAACTGCGAGCAAGGACTTCTGTGTGTGGGGTGTGTATACGTTGGTCTTTGGTTGGCGCTGTGTATAATGTGGGAGTCATCATCAGCTGCTATGGTATCTCTCAGGGGGTGCCGGGCGCATGCAATTCCAAGGTCGGAGGTGCAGATGTGCTACCGCCTTCTAGTTCAGACAAAGGAGCTTTCATCCCTAATGTTAGTTTGTCATCTGCTTGCATTCTGGAAATTTGATGTGGATTCTTTTTTGGGGGGGTTGTCACTGCTTCACCTTCCGGCACGGTTGAACCCTTACCAGCCATGTACATGCCCTCATGGTCAAATTTGCATGCTCTGATGTAGCAGTGTTGTTTTGCTTCAGTCTAACAGTGATGGGTACAGATAGCTGTGAGGAGGCGCATGACTTCTCACCTTGCACCTATTAGCTGACACTGTTCACTACTATTGATGGATGACGTCCGTGTACACATGTGATCTGTACATGGCACATATGTCCAGAGGACACCTTGGTGTGTTCTACGCAAGGTATTCCTGCTGGCTTTTTGGCTGGTGTGCATCTCCCATGTTGCTGAGGTGTTCACTGTGCCCCCATCCCCCTTACGTCCATGTTTCTCATGTTGTGGGACTTGAGTCACAGGGTGCATCTCTGCATCAGGGTGGTTCATATTTGAGCCCAAATGACACCCGAAATTCCATATTTGACCCCAAATGACACCCAAAATTTCATACTGATTATGTTAGACTTGTCTGCGGCGTTCGACACAGTCCATCATGCTTTGCTGATGGGCCGATTGGATGAGATAGGAGTCAAGGGCACTGCCTGGAAACTTCTCAAATCCTTTCTTTCGGACAGAAGGCAGACGGTGGCCCTGGATAAATTTGAAGCAGAGTCGTTCTCCCTGCCCTGTGGTGTGCCACAGGGGTCGTCGCTGAGCCCGACACTTTTTAATGTTTATGTGTCTTCATTGGCACCCTTAGTTGAATCTTTTGGTTTCATGTTGACCTCCTACGCTGATGACACCCAAATTGTGGTGACATTACAACCAGGACTGATCCAGGAAACCGCGTCGAGGTTGCAGGACTGTATGAACGCCGTGGGGGGATGGATGGCCCAAAACTGCCTGAAACTCAACTCCGGCAAAACGGAGATTGTACTGTTCGGTAACAACTCCAATTTTTGGACACCTGAATGCTGGCCGGAGGCTTTAGGTCCGCTCCCCACTCCGACGAGGAAGGTGAAGAGTATGGATAGATGATAAATTAAGTTTCAGGGACCATGTGAACTCAGTGGCCTCTTCAACATCGTATATCCTTAAATCCTGCAAAAAAATAATGCCACTACTACCCAAAGATGCGCAACAAACAGTTGTTACTGCACTAATAATGTCCAGATTGGACTATTGTAATAGTCTATATCTTAAGATCCATGAAGGTTCGATGAATAGACTACAGATTCTGCAGAACGCAGCGGCCAGACTTCTTACATCTACTTCAAAGTTCGAATCAATTTCAGCCAAAATTAAAAAACGTCATTGGCTGCCGATTAGGAAAAGGACTCAATTCAAGTCTCTATGCCTGGTCTTTAAAGCCCTCCAGGGAACCGGACCCGAATTTTTAAAACAGCGCTTGCGCTGGTATATACCAAATAGAGCACTGCGGTCATCTGATGCTAAACTTGTGACTGTTCCTCGGGTAAAAAAAGCCAACTGGGGTGGCAGAAGCTTTGTGGCTAATGCGGCCAAAGCATGGAATGCTCTGCCACTATCCTTGAGAAGCATGACTAATCTTCTGACCTTTAGGAAAGCACTGAAAACGTGGTTGTTTTTAAATTAATCTGGTTAATTTCGCTTTCCGTCTTTAGCTGCAGTAGGCCTTCACACAGCGCCAGGACACCTTCGGGTAACAGTTAGCGCTCTACAAATACCTATAACATAACATAACATATCTGACACTAAATGACACCCGAAATTTCATATTTGACCCCAAATGACACCCGCAATTTCATGTTTGACCCCAAATGACACCCGCAATTTCATATCTGACCCCAAATGACACTCGCAATTTCATGTTTGACCCCAAATGACACCGGAAATGTCATATTTGACCCCAAATGACACCCTGTTGTCTTTTTTTGAACACCAATGACAGCCTTCATGTCATGTTTTTGTACACATGTGATACGCTGATGAGTGGGATTACGTACTCCATTTGACACCCTGAAATGGCATTCCGAATACGTGACACCCTGAACAGCCTCTCTGTACAGAGGTGACATACCCACCATCTATTTGCTATTTGTGAGATTGTTAGCACTTAATGTTGCACTTACGCTTGTCAGAGTGATGTGCTAATGCAGAGGACTGACATGCACACAGGGAATGAGTGTTGCAATGAATTTATTTGCACATGCTGTTCATGTGGTCATTTTGTACTGTTCCATGATTGCTAAGGACAGTCACAATGTGACGTGCTCATGCGAAGAAATTGTTAATGATTGTGTTCCTTCGGGCTATTCCTGCTGCAGCTGCAGTGGGGTGTGGTCCACCTGCCTCATCTTCCTCATCATCGTCCGGTGCATCTGGCACTTGGATCCATGGGGCATTGGTGCGTACACATATGTTGTGCAATACACAACATGCAATGATCATCTTGCACACTATTTCTGGGCTGTACAGGAGTCTTCCTCCTGTGATGTCCAGGCACCTGAAACGTGACTTTAACACGCCAAATGTGCGCTCAACAATGCCCCTGGTGCGTTTGTGGGCCATATTGTACTGGCTCTGGGCCGGGGTGTTCGGGGCTCGGAGGGGTGTCATCATCCACGGGCAGAGTGCATATCCTTGATCACCTGTGAGAGGTAAGTGAGATTAGTGTAAACTGGTGGTTCTGCATGCTGTGTTGGCAGACTTACAAGTTTTGTGGTGTGTGATTTGTGTGACTTTGGGATTCATGTTTGACATGTATTGCTTCTGGCAAATGTGCGGGGTCAATGTGTATTACGTAGCCTCACAGCTGCTCCTCCCTCCCCCGAGCCAATTTACTTGTGTGTGCTGCGTGGTTGCATCACTTGCACTCCTACGGCACACCATTGTCATGCCTGTCTGCGCATGTCCACAAGCCTGATAACAACACTGTAATGTTGGCCGTTGAAGGTGGGCAGCCACGTGTGTGTAGGCCTATGGTAAGGATAGTGCAGACACAGATGTGGAGTTCAGGCCTGGCTGAACTCGCGCTGCGATTGAGGCTAGGCCTTTGGCTTATGCTGCGGCAATGAAGATACACACACAACAGTTGGCATGTATGAGCCAAGACCCTGAGCGGTCTTGCGCTCCTTTATTTATCCATTCGGTGGAGCCCGCCCTCCGGGTGCATGCTACATTGCAAGATTGTCGATTAAGGGCCGGGTGGCGCCGACACTACAACAGAGACATACGCCATAGTTACTTTTGTGGCCAGCCCGGAACTGAACCACGCCCAGAGCCCAGAACGGAACCACGCCCAGAGCCCCGGGCCATTTCTTCACACTCCTCACACGCCCACGCGTGGGCCGCCACGGCAGCGCTGGGTGTCGTGCGCTTCGGAGTACGTCTCCAGACGTTCCACCCAGGCTTTCCAGGGCCTGCCTGGGACAGGGTGGCCCCGTGACTGTGAAGGGCTCCGGTGGCGTTACCGAGGACATGCTGTTGGCTGCTGGAGGCGGACTTGTGGGGTAGCCCCATGGGACGATGACGTGTGGTGCACAGAGTTAGTGGCACCTGAGGCACTGCGTCCGGCACGGGCCTACCGCCATGTGGCGATGACTTGCGGTGCAGAGAGGTAGGCCCACCTGAAGAGCTGAGCGGTTGTGCAGCCTGCGATGATGCAGTAGGCCTGGAGGCTGGACGGTGACTTGTGGTGCACAGAGGTAGTGGCACCTGAGGCACTGCGTCCAGCACGGGCCTACCGCCACGTGGCGATGACTTGCAGTGCACTGAGGTAGGCCCACCTGAAGAGCTGAGCGGGTGTGCAGCCTGCAATGATGCAGTAGGCCTGGAGGGCTGGACTGGAATGGATTTGTCTGAGACCTGCTGGACCGCAGTGTAGGCCGGAGGGAGCAGTCAGAACACACAGAACTCTGCGGTGCCACAGGGTGCGCTGGGGGCCTGTTGCACGGAAGCCAGCGATCAGCTGAGGAGGCTGCCAAGCTTGTGGGCCTCTTGCTTGAAGATTGCAACGGCACGTGGTGGGCCCTCTTGGAGACACGCCGGTGGCTGCAGGTGAGCAGTGAGGCCTGGGTGCACAGGGGCGGGCAATCACCGCTGGACGCCGGACTGGACTGGGGTCCAGCGGGCTGGGGTGCAGCAGGTGCACAGGATCACGCAGGCACCACCGGTCACGGCGGCGGACTCGTGGCAGGGTGAGGGGCGCCGCACTGGCAGACATGCCCCTGCAGGCGATGACGAGATGTGCGCCAGGTGGCGTGTGACGTAGCCACCTCGTCGCCGGTGTAAATTTGGCCGTTGAAGGTGGTCGGCCACGTGTGTGTGGGCCTATAGTCAGGATATGGCAGACACAGAGACACATGCAGTAGTTACTTTGGTGGCCATCCCGGAAGTGAACCACACCCAGAGCCCCGGGCTATTTATTCACACTTCTACGCTGGACTGGCGAACGCCGGCCCAGCCCACTACGCTTATGCTTACAGGGGGGGTGACATAGCTACATGTCTGTTATATCCTGCTCTTGTAAATGCAATGCTCTTTTACCACCAGTAGAATGTTGCTGTGATGATGCTGTTCAGAATGTTGGGAATCTGTCAGAGAAGTCACAGTTGAGTGGGCTGAGCAGCATGCTGGCTGCTCCTGGTGGGGCTTGTATTACTCATCTTTGTATCCTGCAACCTTCCTGAATAAATCCTCCTGAAACTCATCACGGCTACCTGGAGTTAATCACTACAATGTCCAAGGTCTTCCCCACTGCCTTAGGTAACATGGTTGCGTCCACTGTCCACAACACTACAAACACCAGCAGTATATGTCCACATGGACATGTCTGTGCTCTGCATACTCAAGACTGTCCAGCACATCATCGCCACACTTGGCATTGTGTATATTCTTATTCATGGGTCCATTGCCTCCTTCGCACATTCTTGGTTCCCACCTCTCCCCACATTCTGCAATTGTGTGGCAGAGGGGCTATACCTTTGTGGATGGTTTATCTACATGTCTGGCCCCTGCTACCACAGTTACTTGTGTTGTTGTGTCTGGTAGGTGGGCATGTTGGTTGGCATGTTGTATGTGATTTTGTTACGTGTGCATTCCGACAGTTGTGAGTTGTATGATTGTGAAGTTGTGGTGTGTGGTGTGTTCCATTGGTACTTACCAACGAGCAGTGCATTTCCATAGGTGCCATCCTAAAAGAGCTGGTTGATGATGGACTGTCGGAAGATGTAGGAATCATGCACACTGCCTGGGATGTTGGCGACGACATTGGTGAACAGTCCCCGGTGGTCCACTATTGCCTGCACATTGATGGAATGCATGTGCTTTCTGTTGCAGTAATTGTGTGCAGTGTCGGCAGGGGGCACAAGTAGGACATGTTTGCAGTCAATTGGCCCCAACACGTGCGGGAAGCCAGCTATGGCGTAGAAGCCTTGCTTGGTCTCCAGCTGTTCCTGTGCAGTGTGGGGGAAGTGAAGGTGCTGGGGTATCAAGCTGATGATGGCATCCAAGACAGGTGTGAGGAACTTTGATAGGGCTGGCTGTGAGACTCCTCCGACTCTGGCAGTTGTTGGTTGGAAGGTACCAGAGGCCAACAAGTGCAGTACAGCCAGCAGCTTTGTCCGCGGAGGGATGTTGGTTGTCCGCTGTGTTGGTACCGTCAGCCTGTGGGCAATGTGGGTCAGGATGCGGAGGATGGTTGTCCTTTTGAGCCTGTAGTGGGCAATGACATCCTCTGGCGTTAAGTCTCTGAGGCTGGTGCGTTTTCGGAAGGTCTGCTGTCTTGTTCTGCGCTGCCTCGGTGGCAGTCCGGGGGGGGAGGGTCCTGGGGGTGGTGGCGGTGGGTGTTGTGGCCCTCTTGGGTCTCCAAGCTGCACGATTAGTAGCTCCATGGCATCTGTTGGTCTTCAGATGTGGCTCTGGGCTGGGCTCCCTTTATACTGCAGGTTTTCGTCCTACTTAAGACCAGAAAAAAGCAGGTCTTAAGTCCCTGCTGCTAACGTGCCTTATCGCCTGTTTTTGGACCGCATCGCCGATCTGGCTGGTCGTTGAGAATATCGCGAAGTGGTGTTATCGTGAGTTTTTGCATGGGAAAGCCTACTCTGCATCTGATTAGCGTTAGTTGTCGCTGTCAGCCTTGGCGATGTTTTTGGCGGCAGCTATCGCGGGTAAACTGACAATGTCGGCTGTTAGCGCAGGCTTGTGAATAGGGCGATAAATCTATCGCCACTTTCGTGGCGGAAAAGTGCCACTAATTCGGCGATGAGTCCTTGAGAATATGCCCCCGAGAGTCTCATTTATGGCATTTTGGCATAGGGCAGCGCAGCAAGTCACCTTGCTGCGCTGCCCAACGCCAAAGTGAAAGGGCAGGAATGCACCAAATGTATGCAAACTTGTCCTTTCTGCCTGCGCTGGCGTTGTTTCAGCAAGGGTACCTCCATTGCAGGCAGGATTATTTTTGTGCAGGAAGGGTCACCTTCCTACACAAAAACAATCCAAATAGACGATTGATAGTGAAATAGATTTTTCAAAATATTTTGCTCTAGCACAAATACATCTTTTCACAAAGCTTAATTTGGGCTGTTGTGTTTATTTGAGCATGGGTGGGCAGACTATTTTATTATTTAAAACTAATTATTGTGCATTAATACATGTGTTGATTGTTTTATATATTTTAATTGTTATTTGTTTGTTTAAGAATTCATTGAAGTCTGTATTTAAATATTAACATTTATGTTTGGGTTATGGTGTTTATTGGTGATTTGGAGGCATAGTTGATCAAAAAACAATATTGAATGGTTGATATGATTTGATTAATGTAATAATTATGTTTATTTGTCGATTTGAAATAAATAATTGTATTTTAATAGATTTCTAATTGATAATTATTCAGTTATATAACTGCAAAGAGATAACTATGATTAATTATTACATAATTATTATTTTTAACGAGCAGTGTATTATTTTAACGGTTTGATTACAATTTTTTGAATTTTAGTTTTTTACTTTATTAAGAAATATATATGTTTTTTATGATAAAGATAATTGTTATTATGTGTGTGTGTGTTTATGGTTGAACCAGAGGTATGCTGTTAATTTTAATATAATTGTAAATCCTGTTATTATGTTTTGTATTAATGATTATTATTTTTAAAAAATAGATTTTCTTTCTGATATCTAAATGAGTAATATTATTTAATGTTTTTTTACATTTTTTAAGGAGCAGTTACATCATTCGAGTGCAGTGAATGTAATTCCTAAAATATATGCTCTTTCCTATACTATAACTTGTGCCCCTGTCATGCCCTGCTTATTTCCTCACATACATTATATAAATAGAATATATATATTCTCAAATCTCCATATTCACACAATTCCCCAGCCACTTGATTTGGCCACCTGTGTTTCGGCGTGTAATGCCGAAAAACATCCAAACATACATTTTTCGTGTTGCTTATTCCAAATAAAACTGTACTTCTAGTATATGGCGGAGGAGACTTGTGGATTTTTGGGGAGCGTGTCAGAGCACCTGATTATGTTTGGATATATGGAGATTCCGCATTCCGTGCAAGCAAGGTTGAGTGGCAGCAACAATATGCACTTGGAAATTTTAAATTCAATTGTTTGCACCAAAAATAACAGTATTATAGTTCGAACTTTGGTGTTAAAGGAATGCTATTAAGCAATACAGAAGAGTGCACCACAGTACGAACTTGGATTATTAATTTTGGTGCATCCTGGGACCTATAGGAGGTTACCTCACGCCACGTGATCACATGGATTTAAATACACTCACCTGTGAACAAGGTACGATCGCCGAAACGCGTTAGGACTGAAGGAGTGAATTTGCTGCCACTAACATGATGAATAAATAACAGCATGGTTGCTGGTCGGAGTTGGGCTTCTGCAATTTCTTTTCACATAGCATTCTGTAACAGGATTCTCTATTCCTGAAAGCAGAAGCCACCCTGCAGGGTTGGCGGCCCCCGGTAATAGAGTTCTTTTGTGTGGACATTATTGAGGGGGCATGACCTGCTTGCCAGTGTACCAGACATTGGATTTCCGTGGTATTTCTGGTTATGCGAGTGAGAAAGGGTGATGAGGGAGGTTCTTGTCTCTCTGGAGATTCCTGCATTCCGTGCAAGCAGGTTGAGTGGCAGCAACAATATGCACTTGGCAATTTTAAATGGAATAGTTTGCACCGAAAATAACAGTATTAATAAATCCATCATTCTTTTGCTCACCATGCCACCCCAGTTTAGACCTGGCCATATGTAAATCAGTCTTGACCCTGTGCCTCATGGGAACAGTCCAGCCCGAACTGCCAAGCCAGATCCTTCCTGGACTGGAAACAAGCATCTTAGGACCAGTTTCGTGGTTTCACCCCTCATTAGCCAGGATAGCTTGAATCCAGTGGCACAGTGAGCCCGGGACCCACGTCTTGGCATACTCGGCGCACTTAGGGCGAGAAAGCAAAAGAGACACAATTGATGGACAGAATGCAGAACAAATCAAAGCATTCACCCCTAGTCAAGAGATCTGGGTTAAATCCATCAATCTTTTGCTCACCATGCCACCTCAGTTTAGACCTGGCCATATGCAAATCAGTCTTGACCCTGTGCCTCATTGGAACAGTCCAGCCCGAACTGCCATGCCAGGTCCTCCTGATGAGGGGTGAATCCCAGAAAGCGGTCCTAGGATGCTTGTTTCCAGTCCATGGAGGACCTGGCCTTGCAGTTCGGGATGTACTGTTCCCATTGGGCCCAGGGTCAAGACTGATTTGCATATGGCTGGGTTCAAACTGGAATGGCATGGGGAGCAAAAAACAATGGATTTAGGTCCAGATCTATGTACTGGGGTGAATGTATGACATTGTTCTGCATTCTGTCCATCAATAGTTTTTTTTGCATTTTTCACCATGAGTGGGACGGTTATGCCCAGACGTGGCTCCCGTGCTCTCCATGCCACTGAAATTAAGCTATCCTGGCTGATGAGGGGTGAAACCCCGAAACCGGTCCTAGGATGCTTGTTTCCAGTCCAGGGAGGACCTGGCCTAGAAGTTCGGGCTGGACTGTTCCCATTGGGCGCAGGGTCAAGACTGATTTGCATATGGCTGGGTTCAAACTGGACTGGCATGGGGAGCAAAAAAACAATGGATTTAGGCCCAGATCGCTGTACTGGGGCGAATGTATGACATTATTCTGCATTCTGTCCACCAATTTTTGCATTATTGAGGGGGAATGACCTGGAGATTCCGCATTCCGTGCAAGCAAGTTTGAGTGGCAGCAACAATATGCACTTGGCAATTTTAAATTGACTAGTTTGCACCAAAAATAACAGTATTATAATTTGAACTTTGGTGTTAAAGGAATGCTATTAAGAATACAGAAAAGTGCACCACAGTACGAACATGGATTTTTTATTTTGGTGCATCCTGGGACTTGTAGGAGGTTGCCTCAGGCCATGTGACCACATGGATTCAAATACACTCACCTGTGAACAAGGCACGATTGCCGAAATGTGTTAGGACTGTAGGAGTGAATTTGTTGCCACTAACATGATGAATAAATAACAGCATGGCTGTAAGTCGGAGTTGGGCTTCTGCAATTTCTTTTTGCATCGCATGCTGTAACAGGATTCTCCATTCCTGAAAGCAGAAGTCGCCCTGCAGGGTTAGCGGCCCCCGGTAATGGAGTTCTTTTGTGTGGACATATTGAGGGGGCATGGCCTGCTTGCCATCGTACCAGACATTGGATTTCCGTGGTATTTCTGGTTACGCAAGTGAAAAAGGGAGATGATGGAGGTTCTCCCCTCTCTCTGGACATTCCGCATTCCGTGCAAGCAAGGTTGAGTGGCAGCAACAATATGCACTTGGCAATTTTAAATTGAATAGTTTGCACCGAAAATAACAGTATTATAATTCGAACTTTGGTGTTAAAGGAATGCTATTAAGCAGTACACAAGACTGCACCACAGTACGAACTAGGATTATTAATTTTGGTGTGTCCTAGGACCTGTAGAAGGTTGCCTCAGGCCACGTGAACACATGGATTTAAATACACTCACCTGTGAACAGGCACGATCGCTGAAACACGTTTGGACTGAAGGAGTGAATTTGGTGCCACTAACATGATGAATATCTAACAGCATGGCTCTAATCGGAGTTGGGCTTCTGCAATTTCTTTTCGCATTGCATGCTGTAACAGGATTCTCCATTCCTGAAAGCAGAAGCCGCCCTGCAGGGTTGGCGGTCCCCTGTAATGGAGTTCTTTTGTGTGTACATTATTGAGGGGGCATGACCTCCTTGCCTACTTACCAGACATTGGATTTCCATGGTATTTCTGATTACATGAGTGTGAAAGGGAGATGAGGGAGGTTCTCCTCTCTATGGAGATTCCGCATTCCGTGCAAGCAAGTTTGAGTGGCAGCAACAATATGCACTTGCCAATTTTAAATTGAATAGTTTGCACCACAAATAACAGTATCATAATTCGAACTTTGGTGTAAAAAGAGGGCTATTAAGCAAAACAGAAGAGTGCACCACAGTACGAAATTGGATTATTAATTTTGGTGCATCCTGGGACCTGTAGGAGGATTTTGCATCGATACATTTGTAATTCCAATTTTGATCACTAAATTGTGATACTGTAATTATCCTACTTGTATTTGTATTTGTGATTTGTTAAGCGCCTGTATCACCCATAGGTCTCACAGCGCTAGCAGATACTCAGAGAACCAAGAAAGCTGTCTTGACAGAGCTAAAGAGCTAAAAGAACCAGGTTTTAAGAGTTTTGCGGAACCTCTTATGATCGGGTTCCAATTGGAGAGGTAGAGGCAGGGTATTCCAAATTTCAGGGGCAGTTTTGGAAAAAGATCTGCCGCCGTTCCTTACTGTGCGCACTTTTGGTACTGTTAGAAGTTGTTTACTGGTGGAGCGCAAAGTTCTGGTTGGTTGATATTTTATCAATTTTTTGGCTAGATATTTTGGCCCTTTGCCATTAAGGGTTTTATGGACCAAACAACATAATTTGAAGTTGATCCTCTTTTTTATGGGGAGCCAGTGGAGGGTTTTCAGACTGGGCGCAGAGGGGGTGCGAGGAGGGAGGTTTAGGACCAGTCTGGCCGCAGTGTTTTGTAGGACCTGAAGTTTTGACAGCTGCTCTTCATTAATGGAGGCCAGCAGTGCATTTCCATAGTCTAAACGGCTAATGATTAGTCCCTGTACTAGAGGCATACGGGACGATAGGGGAATCCACTTGAAGATTTTCCTGAGATTACGCATTAAACCGTAGCTGGTACGCACCACATTGTTAATGTGGTCAGCCATGGAGAGTTTATTGTCTATTATTATTCCCAGATTTCGGGCTGCTGACTTGGGTGGGGGGCAAGATCCCAAAGATGGTGGCCACCAGTCATCTGTCCACAATTTCTGAGCGTCACCAAAAAGTAGGATTTCAGTTTTGCTTGCATTGAGTAATAAGTGGTTTCTTGACATCCAGTCGTTTATGGCCATCATGCACTGTTTGAATCTAAGTTTGGTGTCCATGGGGTCTGGTCCAAGGGTGATTAGTAGCTGCGTGTCATCGGCGTATGACACAGTTTCGAATCCATGTGCTCGGATTATTTTTGCCACTGGGGACACATATAGATTAAAGAGTGTGGGACTTAATATGGATCCCTGGGGGACTCCCTTATCAATTACCTGGCTCTTGGATAAGATATCTCCTATTTGGACCTTGGAAGATCTATCTGGACCCTCGACACCAAACACCAATAGGCGCTCCAAAAGGATGTCATGTGAGATGGTGTCGAAGGCAGCCGACAAATCAAGTAAAATCAGGATGGCAGATTGTTTTGCATCCAGAGACAGCCTGATATTGTCAACCATCTCGAGTAGGGCCGTTTCGGTGCTATGAAAGGCCCGGAACCCTGATTGGGATGGGTCCAGCAGATTATTGCTTTCCAGATGTTTATTTAGTTGACTGTTGACCAGAGATTCCATGATTTTGCCAAACAGGGGCAGAAGGGAGATTGGTCGGTAATTAGCAAGCTGTTTTGGGTTGGCTGTTGTTTTTTTTAGGATTGGTCTGATTATGGCCTCCTTCCAGTGTAAGGGTACAGTGGATTGTGAAAATGAGAGATTAATAATTTTAGTCAGATTGGGGAGAAGAGCTGGTGCAATTTTGGATAGAATCTGGGAGGAGGCTGGGTCGGCTGGTGATCCGGATTTAATTTTATTTAGGGTAAAGGCTACTTCTTCCTCTGTGACAGTATGAAATTCACTGAGGGAGGTTGTGTGCAAGGGAGGAGATTTATTGCCGGCCTGTATAGATGGTATGTCGGCTGGTTGGGGGAACAGTTTATAAATGTAATTTATCTTGTTGACAAAAAAGGATGAAAGGGAATCAACCCACTCCTGGGAAGCAGTAAGCGATTGCTGGCATGAAGAGGGATTGGTGAATTCCTTTACTATTTTGTACAGCTCTTTATGGGAATTGGAGGCCAGATTTATTCCATTTCCCAGGTAAACGTTTTTGGCCGTGGCTATATGGTCCATATAGAGCTGATGCATTGTTTTGTAGTGCTGTCTGTCTATTTCATTTTTTGTATGTCGCCATTTGCGTTCAGCTTTTCTGACGATGAGTTTATCAGTTTTTAAGTCTGGAGTGAACCAGGGGGAGAGTTTATTCGGGCACCTAGTTGTCTTTTTAGGAGCAATTGTGTCTAGCGTGTGCTGATGGCATGTTCCAGATCTTTAGCTGCCTTGTTTGGGTGGGCAATCTCCGAGGGGGAGAGGGGAATGAAGTTAGTGGAAAAAGAATCTAAGTTTATTTTGTTCCAGGATCTGCTTAACTTTGTTTTTCTCTTGGAATAAGGTTGAGTCGGTTTCCCGTGGATTAGAAACCTTATTACATGGTGATCAGACCATAGAACTGGGAGCAGCTGGTCGATCACTATGTTAGGCGAGTTCGTAAATAAAAGATCTAGGGAGTGACCAGCAACATGGGTGGGGCCTATCACCAGTTGTTTTAGGCCCAATGTGTTTAGACTGGTGATGAGATCTATTGTGTGGGGGTCCGATAGGAGTTCAGCGTGGTAATTAAAATCCCCAAGTAGGAGAAAATTATCTGCGGCCAGGACGTGTGGCGAGATCATCTCTATTAGATTGTTAGTGAAGTGGGCTTTGTTACCGGGTGGCCTGTAGAGGAGAGCGCCCTTCCAGGACTCCTTGCTGACGTGCTCTAACGTGAAAATACATATTTCGACCCATTCTTCCAGGTGAGATTCTACAATACGCATTTTAATATTTTCCCTGAAGGCAATCGCTACTCCGCCACCTCTTTTGTCTTTTCTGTCTAGTCTTGTCAGTTGATAGTCAAGGGGAAGGGCTATGGCTAGGTCTGGTAGTGATGAACCTTGGAGCCAAGTTTCTGTAATAAAGAATAGATCAGGCTTTTCTGAGTCCAATAGGGACCAGATTTCTAATGCGTGTTTTGGGAGGGAGCGCGCATTGCAGTATAAACTGGTCAGGTGCTTGGACTTCAATATTGTGGACTTGGTTTGGGGGCATGTGGTACTGCAGTGGGCTGTTTCAGGTTGCCTGCTGAGTAGAGGGAACTCGTGTGTTGTATGACCGGTCATCGGTGTGGTAGAGACGCTGCCAGCCTCTCTGCGGGGTACTTTATGTGACTTTATGGGACCTTTGTTTTCTTTAGCATACGTCCACCCTTGGTCCCTTCAGACTTTTAGGGTCTCCTTGTCCTTTTTTTCAAAACACAAAACTATGGCACATAATCCAGACTCTGACCATTTTGGAGACAAGCAGGAGTAGCACACAGGAAATGGCTGCAGCAGAATGAGGCGGTATTGAAGATGAAAGGTAGTTACAATGGAGGACAGCAGAGAAATTAGGTATTGCCTTTAAGAAAAAAATAATTAACTCTGTGATTAGCTTTGGAAAAAAAAAGTTATGTTGCTTGGGATATGCGTGGAATTGCAAACAGTCAACCATGCCTGCTACAGTTAATAGTTATGTAAAGCTAGTATGCTTTTGAGAGAACATCTTGCAAACTTTTGACCTACCGGTAGGCAGTGAGTATTGGAAACATGGTTACTATGGAAACGGAGTTAAAAGAGTGTGGTGGGAAGGAAACAAAAGAGACAGCAGAGTGAAACTAAAAAGCAGTCTGATGTACAAAAATTGCTTAGTAAGGAATACGTCTTGTAATTCATAATATTTTGCAAAAAAAAATATAAATGAAAAGCACTAGCAGCAGATTTAAGGGCTTTCGCGTAGATCCATGGATCAACTGTAGACCACACGAAGGGCTGCATTGAGCCCTGCTGTGGATCCATGGATTTGTGAAAACCAAATAGGGCTTTTTTACTGTGTTGTAGGTGCGGAAGACTCGGTGGCCACCAGGTACACAACAAAGCGCAGTAAAAAACCTTGGAATTAAAATTGACAGTGCCCTGTCTTTCCAACCCCAAATTCAGGCACTGTTGGGCGCCTGTTTTGGGATCCTACGCTCTCTGAAAAAATGTTTTCCTTTTCTATCAGTAGAAACAAGGAAAACGGTGGTCCAGGACCTTATTACCTCCAAGCTTGACTATGTAAATGCTCTCTATTTGAGCCTCCCAGAATATCTCTTAAGTCGTTTACAAGTAGTCCTGAATGTAACAGCCGGAATAATTCTTAATCTTGCTCCAAGAATGCATATAACTCCACACTTCAGGGTGCTTTATTGGCTGCCTATCAAAAAGAGGCTTCTTTTTAAGACGTTAATCCTGGCACATAAAGCCCTCCATGAGAAGGGAGCTGTGTACCTGTGGAGGAGGATAAGTACATATCCCCCCCCCCCAGAGTTCCTTGATCTACATACAGCTGTTTAGCCAGTATTCCTACAATTTGCCGGGCCAGAACTGGTGGAAGATCTTTCTCGTTTTTGGTTCAAAGGCATGGAAAAAAAACCCTATGGAACTCTGTGCCATCTCAGAGCTTCTGTTTTCAAGAAGAAAGTAAAAACCTGGCTGTTGCAACAAACTGAATGAGAAGATCATTTTTTTTCCTGCTGACAGGATTTCCTACTTTCAGCGCCGAGACACTCTTCAGAGTATGCGTGCACTTTACAAATGCCTTTTCATTAATTCATTAGAACATGTAATGAGTGATGTAATATGTGAGGTAATTACCAGTGCATGGCAAGGGGGTGAGTTATAATTACTTTAAGGCACCAGTCATAGTTACTTGAGATAACTATAACCAGTGAATTTCAATGGTTTTGTTAGTTTAAAATTGTATGTTTTAACAGAGGTTTTCACCTACGACATCCTTTAAACCTTTGTTTTTTTCATTGAATTTATAAGTTAAAGTAAGATATTATTACAATTCCTAACTATAATGTGACTTTAACTCTAGTTTTTTTCAGTGAATTTATATGTTTTAAAAAAAAATAAAGTAAGATGTTCATTGCTGTGCGTGACAGGGGTTAGGTTCTACACCCAGCTACAGCAGGCGCCCAAACTCCTGCTGTGCACAGTATGTGGTTGCCCACAGGACATGGCAGCAGGGACTCTGCAAGGACTGATGTTGACCTGGGCTAGGCCTTATAATATTACTGGACATTCATAGATAGGTCAGTAGGGTTTACTTGATTATCTGTAGTGTCACTGTATTATACACATAGGTGAAATAGGCTTTAAAGTGCAATTTCGCTCCACTTAGGCCTATACATCCTAGTGAGGTGTCAAACTGGGGTGAAACATGCACAGAGTTGAATATGCACCAGAATTGTCACATTTCTCTGGCTCAGCTTTGAATTAGATTATTTGCTTTTTGTCCCCCTGCTGTCCTAAGTTCATCACTCTGCTCTCCAGTAGAGGGAACAAAGGCCTCCTCACACAAAAGGAGTAATTATCAGTGCTTGACTCATTTCCTGAGAAGGAAGGGGTGGGGAGAAATATCTGCATCTGGTAATTATATGTTATACTGCACCTTAGTTGGGACCACTGAACAAAGGAGGAACCCCAGACATTTGGAGCCAGCACAGGACGGGCTCCCCTTAGAATTTGCAGTGGGAAAGACTTGGACAGTGATGTCAGCAAGGGGTGGTGTTGAGGCAATCAGAGGAGCACTGCAAAAAGACAACTTGATGGACCAATATTTGATTGTCCCAGAATAATGTGCAGGAGGGTTGGGAAAGGGGTGGTGGGATGATGTGGTATCCTAAGATTGACAAGGGGTGCCTGACATCTAGAACTTTCCTTCCACACTTAAAAACCCCTATGCTAGGCAGAGACAGAGAGCAGGACACTGAACCTGAACGGGAACGGCAGTAATACCATGGACAGTCGGTAGGATAAACTACCTGATGCCCAACATGTCTAAGAGCTTTGGAATTCAGCTGACCCTCAGGATTAGATGACACTCTCCAGGTCAGTGGTGCTGGCCCCCTTACGCCACCTGAGGACCAGTTAGGGGAAAATCTGGACCTCTATGCCCCATCAGGAGAAGAGGAGCACCCGGAGCCAAACAAAGGAGAAAACTGTCACAGGCAGCCAGAGTAACAAACCTCCTATAGAGTGTGCCCACTTAGAAGCCAGTACGCCTACTGAAAATGATCCTAGTAGCTAGGGCTCGCCACCAGGAGAAATATGAGCAAAAAGACAGAAGAAAATATATGTATAGCGAAGGTGCACAGTGGGAGAACCCACTGTATTATTCCCTGCTTTGGGGCTGGGAACACCCCATAAAGCCCTGCAAGAAGCGCTTAATTTGAGCCGGTGGTTGCTGTTGGGGACCACCAGCACTTATTTTTGGGGACTAGAACTTATCTTTCCTTATCAGACATTTACCAAGAGCAAGAGAGGGAAAAATGCAAAAACGAGCGAAAAGAAATATGAAACAGATAGAAAAAACATCTCCAAGGGAGAAAGCAGTAAACCACAAGAGTGAGATAAAGGGGCACAGAGTTTCTGGCACTGATTTAAAGCGGCCTGAGGTGGAGTCAGAACTTAGCAGTCTTGGTGTTCGGTGCACTGACATTTTATAGCACTGGCTGTGGGCTTCTGAGCAGCGCTTTGGGCACGGACACTTATTATTTTGCAATTCAAGCACAGCCTGCAAAGGCTTGTTTTCACATCTCTCTCTCCTTGTGGTGCACCATTTAGGGTCATGGGCACCACCTATGCACATTTTAGGTGTTTTTGGGGTTGCATCGAGTGCAACATCCCCCCTGGGAATATATACTGTGATAGTCATGTTTTATTTGAATTATTTTGCAGACAATTCCTTTTGGTCAAAATTACAATGTTTTTATTGACAGTAATGATTGCACGTAAACATGGTTACTGATTCCAATGGTATGCTGGTGTCTTTTAACAGGTGGCTATTGTTTTATTTTATTGTTGTGATACCTTGGCAAGCCAATAGCCATGCCTTACATATTGATATGGTGACCAGTTGAAAAATCCAATAGACATGTTTTATTTAAAAGACACCCCCTTAGATCGTGATGTTCTGTTTGGTATAGGTGGGGGTACTGTGATTTTGGGGTTCATGACCCAGTAGGGGCCAAATGTATTTTCAGAATGTCATCAGATGTATTTCCACCGACCTTATCTACATATTTGTAATAAGTGTATAGTATTTGGTAGAGTGTATTTTACATTTTTCAAAGAAAATCACTGACTGGATAATGATTTACTGTGCCAGCGAATCGAGATTGCTAGATCCCACCATATTCCCTAAGTAGGTCTTGGACTGCTCTGAGTCATTACCCTGACAGAATCAAGTGCTATGATAGGGTGCTTAGTTCTCAGTAAAAAGACAATGTTGGACCTATTACTTGTGCAGGCCTGATATCCTGCACAACTAATGACCCAGCTTCGTAAAGAGCTAATTTGTGTTCCAGAGGAAAAATCTGGAAACCAAGGAAAACTAAAACAACTGAAGTTTAGGGGTCCAGGAGTGAGCAGTAAAGCAGAAGACATACACAAAGACAGTATGCACTAGACCTTCAAACCAGTTTACTATACATACTCCTACAGCTGCAGCTGGCAATTACCGGTAAGTTCAATGATGGCTATATTGGATTGGGCACAAAAACCTTTAGAAATGAAAAAACCTTCATCTTTTCTTGGTCAATAACTTCAATTAGGGAATGTGCAGGAAAGGCTCAGACCAGGCCACAAGTGAACTAGATGCTGGGTGAATCACAAGCACTGAAGAAGAAAGACAGCTTGGGTTACTAACAATACAGAAGTACTGTGAAGCAGGATACATGCTTGGTCTGAAAGAAGTGTAGGTAGGATGAGTTATACTAAGTCCAGAATAAGAGGGTGTCTGGGGAGTAAGAGACATGCTTATTTATTATTATGTTCTTCGTGCAAATAGAAACATTGTCATATTGGACCACAAGCCACTTTTCATTACATGAGGTGCAGTAGTCGCTCCCATTGTGGCTCTTCTACTATACTAAGGACCACTGTCCAGCGTAATGTAGTGAGTGTTTGTGGAATCAGGGGGCATTTGGTGAGCAGTGTCCTAGAGATTAAAACAGGGGGATGATCTGGTGACAGTCAATCAATCAAATAGCGGGTTGGTAAAGTGCAACTACTCACCCGAAAGGGTCTCAAGGCGCTGAGGGGTGGGTGGGGGGGCGCAGCTCCCGAAAGTTCACGGTGATTCGTTGAAGAGCCAGGTCTTGAGGTCCTTCATGAACTTGGAGAGTGTTGGTGTCTGTCTGAGGTGGAGAGGGAAGGTGTTCCGCCTTGGCAGCCAGGAGGGAGAAGGAGCGACCTCCTGTTCTGGTCTTCTTGACGCGCAGCATCGTTGCAAGGGAGAGCTAGGCTGAGTGGAGGGATCTTTGGGGTACATGGAACGAGAGGCGGTGGTTCAGGTAGGCGGGTCCGGTGTTGTGGAGGGCTTTGTGGGCATGGGTGAGATGCTTGTAGGTGATTCTCTTCTCAACGGGGAGCCAACGTAGTGTCAGCAGGTGTTGGGAGATGTGGCAGGCGAGATTGAGGACTAGTCTGGCGAAGGCGTTCTGGACATTTTGGAGTTTGCGGGTGAGGTTCTTGTTGATCTTGGCGTAGAGTGCATTGCCGTAGTCCAGTCTGCTGCTGATGAGGGTGTGGGTGATGGTCTTCCTGTGCTCGAGAGGAATCCAGTTGAAGGTCTTTCGTAGGAGGCAGAGGATGTGGAAGCAGGAGGAGGAGACAGCGTTGATTTGACGGTCCATTTTGAGTTCAGAGTCCAGGATGATTCTGAGGTTGCATGCGAGGTCGGTGGGGGAGGGTGGGTTCCCGAGGGCGGGGGGCCACAGGTGTAATTCCAGGCATTGGGGTATGGCCCCTGCATGAGTACTTCGGTTTTGTCCGAGTTGAGTTGTAGGCAGCTGTTCTTCATCCACCTGGCGACAGCTTCCATTCCTTCTTGAAAGTTTTGTATGGAGGTGTTGGGTTTGTTGGATAGGGAGAGGATGAGTTGGGTGTCATCTGTGTAGGATACAATGTTCAGTCCGTGGGATCTGACGATGAGTGCGAGCGCGGCCATGTAGACGTTGAACAGGGTGGGGCTGGTGGAGGATCGTTGGGGAACTCTGCAGATGGTCGGTGTGGGATCCGAGAGGAAGGGAGGGAGTCTCTGTGTCCTGCTGGAGAGGAAAGAGCAGATCAAGTCGAGGGCCTTGTTCCCGATTCCCGCGTCTTGTAGTCTGTGGGCTAGGGTGTGGTGAGAGACTGTGTCGAAGGCTGTGGATAGGTCCAGGAGGATGAGGGCCACCGTCTCTCCTCTGTCGAGTAGGGCGCGGATGCCGTCTGTCATGGCGAGAAGGGCAGTTTCGGTGCTGTGGTTTTTCCTGAAGCCGGATTGGGAGGAGTTGAGGATGTTGTTTTGTACTATTAAGGAGTCGAGCTGGCTGTTGACGGCTTTTTGGATGACTTTTGCCGGGTACAGGAGTAAGGAGATCGGTCTGAAGTTTTTGAGGTTGGTGGGGTCCACCATGGGTTTTTTCAGGAGAGGGTTGATCTCGGCGCATTTCCAGTCGTCGAGGAAGGAGGCGGTCTCAAACGAGCAGTTGATGATTCGATGAATCTCAGGGGCAATGATATCAGCTGCTCTGTGGTAGATGAGGTGGGGGCAGGGGCCCCTGGGGGCCCCAGAGTGGGTTGACTTCATAGTCTTCAGGGTGTCTTCAATGGTGAGGGCGGTCCAGCTGTCTAGCATAGGCTGCATGGTGTAGGGGGTGGTGGGGGTAGGTTCTTTGTGAAGGTTGTCGTCGAAGTTGTCATAGATGGTCTTGATTTTGTGGTGGAAGAAGGCACTGAGTCTGTTGCAGAGGTCCTGGGAGGGTGGAATGTCGGTTGTCTCACTTTTGGGTTGGGCGAACTCTTTGATGATGCCGAAGAGTTTCTTGCTGTTGTGGGCTTGGGTGAAGATTCTGTCCTGGAGTGCTTTTTTCCTGGTGTATCTGATGAGCTTGTGTGGGCGGCGGTGGCTGCTTTGAAGTTGTCGAGGTCTGTAGAGGTTTTGGAGTTCCTCCATGTCTTTTCAAGGCGTCTGCAGGTTTGTCTCGATTCTCGGAGTTCGGTGGAGAACCAGCTGGCTCTCTTGGCCTGAGGGTTGGTGGTCTTCTTGAGGGGGGCGATGGTGTTGGCGCAGTCAGTGATCCAATTGTGCAGGGTTTGGGCGGCGGTGGTTGGGTCGTCATCCGTGGTGGTGGGAGCAGAATTGCTGAGTGAGGCGGTGAGCTGGTCGTCGAAGATCTTGTTCCAATTCCTGCGCTGGAGATGGTGTGGACGTTTGTGGGTGATGTTAGTTTTGAAGGTGAAATGGACGCAACGATGGTCCGTCCATGGGAGTTCAGAGGCGTGGCTGAAGGTGATGGCGTTTCCTGCTGTGAAGATGGGGTCGAGGGTGTGCCCTGCTGAGTGCATGGCTTCTGGTACGATCTGTTTGAGTCCGATGTTGAGGAGGTTGTCCAGGAGGGAGGACGAGTTGGGCTCTTGGAGGTTGTCGAGGGGGAAGTTGAGGTCTCCTAGAAGGGTGTAGTCGGTGGATGTAATGGCTTGCGGGGTGATGATGTCGTTGATGGAGTCGGCGAAAGGTGCGCAGGGTCTGGGGGGTCTGTAGATGTGGGTGCCTCGGAGGGTGGTGGTCGAGTTGGTCTGTATCTTGAAGAGCAGGTGTTCCATCAGGTGCTCAGTCGGAGGTTGGATTTGTGTGCGATGGTGATGCCTCCCCCGGGCAGTTGGGGCGGTCCTTCTGGGTGATCTTGTATCCTTTGGGGATGGTGATCGCAATGTCGGGTCCCGAGGCAGCGTTCGTCCAGGTTTCTGTAAGGAAGGCAACATCGGGGGTGGTGCTGTCGAGGAGGTCCCCGATTTCTGCGGTGTCTGTGGAGGGAGCAGACGTTGAGAAGGATGCATTGCAGAATTTGGGGTGCAGTGGAGTTGTGGCAGGTGGGTTGGGGTGGGTCCTGGGTCTCGGTGAAGGCGAAGGAGAGGCGACAGTGGCGGCAGGTGAAAGGTCCGTGGGTGTCAATAGGAGAAGAGCACTTGCAGTTGTTGTCCTGGCTGGTGTTGAGTGCGTGAAGGACTGAGGAGCTGTAGCGCTGGTGAGTCGGTGGGCCAGGGACCCTGGCGCTGGTCGCGGTCGGGTTGCGGACAGGCGCAAACGGGCTTTCCTTTGGTGCGCCTTTGGCGCGCCAGCGGCACGCCCGCCGTGCAGCGGCTGCCATTAAGTAGGGGTTGGGGGAGGGCAGACAGCTGGGAGGGGGAGCGGGAGCACACGGGAGGGGGGGCGTGGGGAAAGCAGCAGGAAAACGAGCAGGGAAAAAGGTTGAAAAGAGAAGGCCAAAGGCAAAAGGCTCAGAATAAGGAAGAGGGGGAAAAAAGGAAAAGGCAGAAAGGGCAAAAAGGCAGAGGACAGGAAAAAACGGAGCAAGGCAAAAGACAAAAGGGCAAAAAAGCAAGGACAGGCAAAAAGGAGCAAGACAGAAGACAGGAGGAAGAGAGAAAGGCAAGAATAGGCAGAGAAGGCAGACGGTGAGGCCAGGAGCGAGGCTAGGCACAGGAGCCTTGAACACAGGTCAGAGCAGCGCTGGGGGCAGAGGCACTCACGAGGGAGCTGCGTGAGGGTAGAGCAGTTTCCCGACCAGGAGGTCAGAGGTCTTGCTCTGTGACAGGGCAGGTGAGAGTTAAGGTCCTTCATTCAAACAAAAATTAACTGCCGGGGAATTGGGGGGGCACCACTTCCATCTACTGTCCTCAATAGTACAATTGTACAGTGGTCTGATGAAAACTCACTGCTGCTAGGTTTGCAGTGGTTTGCTGCGGTGTGTGTTGCCTGGTGCTATTTTGGGGGCTTGGAAGGCTGAAGGGTGTATGGAGGTTAGGGAAGAAATGGTGCTAGGAATGCTTTATGAAAGGGGACAAGGACCAAATGTTCTCACATGAGGCACTGGGCCATTAATATCTCCATTTATTTAGGAATGATGGTCACAACTCGGGTTGAGACAGCACACATGGTATCATTGTTTTTGTGTACTTGAATTTTTAGTGCCAAGGGCCGGGGTTGTGTAAGGGAGGTTAGAGATGGAACTAGAGAAGTGGTAGATGTTGAGGGCTGTGGACTCAAAGATCGAGGGGCTTATTTACAAGCCCCTTGCGCCGCTGGTACGTCACTTTTTCCCATATTAAAAGTGAGGCACCAGCAGTGCAAAGGGCTTGTGAATGTTCATGGTTTTGGTGCAATCATTAGTGTGCGTTTTATTAAGCACTGGTGTTTGCAAGGGCATATATATATATATATATATCTATGAATGCGTGTGTATTTATGAATTTGGGTATGTCCTTATAGAATGCAAACCTATCTAAACAGCAATGCAGCACTCTACAACAAAGGGGGAGGAGGCTTACACGGTAGATAGATGCCACACGTGAGAGGTGTGCACAGATTATTAAAGTGCAGCAGGAGAAGGAGTGCTGTCTGTTTTTCTCATTCTTACATCTCTTAGCTTTCATCTTTAAAATCTTGTTGCTCCGGGAGCTGCAGGTGCCACCAGAGATACAAGCCTTGGAGGTGAGACAAGTGAGCGAATACTTGTTGGCTGCTTTGTAAATGATGCGGTATATTTTGTAGGTAACCAAGGCAGGTAAATAGAGCCAGTGGAGTTCTGTGGTAGAATCTCACAGCTACTTATTATGCAGTGGTCTGCTGAGTAGTGCTTAATTTGTATTATAATAGGTTTCAGGGCTCTCGTCAGGAGGCCACTGCAGCTTGCACCACACATGACCCCTGTCATGCTGCCAATCATAGTTACAACACAACTACTATCCATCACACTCCCACAATTGTGACAAGTTGGACAATTTCAGGCCCCCTAAAGGAGCTATAAGAATGGCTTGGGTGGCAGGTAGTAATGTTTAATGTATATTGAATTAATAATTAACTGTTGTTGTGGTCACTTCTAAATTTGCCAGACTGCGCCACTGTGTGGCAGACTATCACAAGCACCTGTGTTGACAATTTAAGTGCCGGTGCCAAGCACTGGAAACCACCGGCTCATTTTAAGCACTGTTGCTGAGGTACATGGTGGTAAGAGGTAGGATGCTTGATGTACGGCAATTTGAGAGGCAGACTGATGCTGTCTCCCAGGACTGTACTCCATCCCATCATTAGTGAAGAAAAGGACAAGAGTGTGGTGCAGGCCACAGAGTTCCAAAGTTGTGCATGATAGCCACAAGATGTATGAAATATATTGCAGTGGTGTATGGTGAAGATGAGATCTAAGCACGGAAGTGCCCTGAAGCACCTATCCTTGGAAAACCAGTTTTCGTTAAATGTAATCTTTCCTTTACATGCATGGCACTGCAGCATGGTGAAGTGATTTTGTTATGCAAATGCACACTGCCATGCTGTCATAAAGGTTATTGTCTTTTAATAGTCTGCAGTTACTTCTCTCCCCTAACCGTACAGTGCCCATCACTTTGCCTTTTCCCGGTTTTGCTACCTTCTCACGTGGTGATACATTCATTTTGTCCTCCACTCCCATCCCATTCACCTCCGTGATCCAATCAATAAATCACAACCAATTATGAATTTTTGATCTAGAACAAGCCAGTGCCAAGTCAGTCAGATCAGAGGTACCTGAAGACCACACTCACCCGTGTGAATGAGTGAATGGAAATTGCGCTGCTTTTTTTGTTGTTTAAAAAAACATTACAAAAAATAGAATTTCAAATGATGCAGCAATAAAACACAGACATTTAAAGATTCACTAAAATTTTAAAAAGGGTCTCAAATTTAATGAAAAATGTAATCAACGAATTTGGTCTCTAAGCTATTTGAGTTCCTATAATATTTACACTATTCTCGAAGCACCATAGGAATGACATCCAGAAATAAACAAGATTTTCACTGAAGAGTGGAGAAACCATTACAAAGTAACAAATAGGGGTAATGTTAGAAATGGAATTCCTGGTTGGCTGAGGTATGCACCCAGGCCAGGCAGGGTAAGATAGATACAGAAGAAGATAACCTGTGCTCACCTCTGCTAGCTTGGCACAGAGCAGCCACGATTATCTATAAAGGCAATGTGTAAAGTATTTGTGCAACACGCACACACACACAACACAATGAATACACCACAAAAAGACTCCAGACAGGTTTAGAAAAATAGAGTATTTATCTGACCAAAATAAGACCAAAATGACGAAAATCCAATCAGTGGAAGTCGAGATGTGAATTTTTAAAGATTAATTCAAAAATAGTGCTTAGAAGTCCCTAGCAGTCAAAAGGTTACTTGAGGTCATGATGGACCAGTGCAAATCGAAAGTTTAGGCCGATTGTGCAATGTGTCAGTTTTTTATAAAAGCAGCGGCAGAACCCACTTCTGAGACCCTGGGCTTAGATGGGACACCTCAGACAAGGGTCAGACTCACAGAAGGCCGAGTCCAGCGGCACCAGCAGAATTGTAAGATGCCTATTGTGTCTCAGAGTCTTCAGAAAACAGGAGGCCAGCCAGCAAGCCCTAGGAGATCACTTGGAGGGAAGGCGGAGTTCTTTCAGCAGAGTCAAGGAGCAGCGGGCAGCAGGGCAACAAGCAGAAAAACAGTCCTTCCAGAAAAGCAGTCCAGTTGAGTCCTTTAAGCAGCACAGAAGTCCTTCTGGCAGAGGTTCAGTTAAGATCCAGAAAGTTTCTGTTTTTAGAGGGTCAGAGACCCAGTACATATAACCAAAAGTGCATTTGATGTAGGGGGTGACTTCAAAGGAACACTTTGAAGTACACAAGGATCCCTTTCAACTCAATCCTGTCTGCCAGGATAACTGTGGGGGGTAAGTCAGTGCTTTGTATGTGTGGACAGGACACTACTTATCGAAGTGTATGTCAGTCCCTCCCATTCCTCCCTGCCCAGGAAGACACATCAGAATGCAGATGAATGCAGATGGGTGCTCAGATTGCAAATGAGCCTCACCTTCCTGTGTTTCTGGATGGCTAGAGGAAATTCACAAAGTGTAGCTTTCATGCAACCCAGCCATGTATTGGAGACAGGCTGTGAGGCACAGAGCAGTAAGTACGAGAGAAATGTCCACTTTCTAAAAGTGGCTTTCTAAAACAGTAATATTAAATCCAACTTCACCCGTAAGGAGGAATTGTCATCACCATTCCAAACATATCAAACATGAAAAAGCTACTCCTCTCTGATCAGGAATTACAGCTTAAAAGTATATTAAGGAATTCCCAATGCTGGCTTATGAGAGGGGTAGACCTCACAGTAGTGAAAAGCAAAATAGACTGTTTGTCACTACAAGGAAATGCAAAACATAAAGGTACATGTCCTACCTTTTACTTACATAGCACCCTACCCTTAGTGTTACTTAGGGCCTACCTTATGGGTGATGTATATGTAATAAAAGGGAGTTTAAGGCTTGGCAAGTCTTTTTAAATGCCAAGTATAAGTGGCAGTAAACTGCACACACAGGCCTTGCAATGGCAGGCCTGAGACAGGTTTAAAGTCTACATGTGTGGGTGGCACAACAAGTGCTGCTTAATTTATGCTGCTGATTGCAGTCTTGCAGACTGTGGCCACATGCACTTGTTTTTCAAGACTGGAACTTATTTTTTACCCTCAGACTTGGATGTAGAGCAAAAAAGAGAAAGGCATATTGTTAGACCTGTCATCCTTGGCATAGTTATTCCCTGTATGTTTGCCTCTGCCTCCTGTGTTTTCACTGTGAGCTCAACTTTTTGCTGGTCTAGATGCTTTGGGCACTTTTGCCACTGCTGATCAGTGCCAAAGTGTAGTGCTCCCTCTGCAAATTATGAATATTGATCAGTATTTTCATGATTGGCTTGTTTGACTTACTACTAAGTCCCTAGTACAGTGCACTGTGTATGCCGAGGGCCTGTACGTCAAATGCTGCTAGTGGGCCTGCAGATCTGATTTTGCCACCCACACAAGCAGCCCTTCAAAGGGGTCTCAGACCTGTCACTGCAGTGTCTGCGCGCAGTCTCTACTGCCATGTCGACCTGGCAAGTGCACCCACTTGCCAGGCCATAACCTTCCTTTCTTCTTACATGTTAGTCACCCCTAAGGTAGGCCCAAGGTACCCCTGTGGGCAGGATGCAGTGTATGTGAAAGGTAGGACATGTACTGATGTGTGTGACATGTCCTGGCAGTGAAATACATTGTATTTCGTTTTTCACTATTGAAAGGCTATCTGTCCCATAGGATAGAATGGGAGTTTAATTATAACATCTTATAAGTATAACTTCCCATTGGGACAAGATAGAAAGATGGAGTTTAGTATGTCTGAACTCAGAATATAAACATGCATCTTTTAGTAAAGATGATTTTTATATTGTGGGTTTGAAAATACCACTTTTAGAAAGTAGGCATTTTCTTGCTTAGCCATCCTGTGTGCCTCTGCTGCTTTGTGGATTGACTGGCTTTGGAATGACAGGGGCTGGGGTGTGCATGCACTGTAGACAGCCACTGGGGGGTTGAGGTGTGTCCTGCATGGATGAGTCAGGGCTGGGCTGAATAGACCTGGGTTGCATTTAGAGTAGGGAAAGGAAATTTCCTTGCACCTGTAGAGGCCTGGTCTACCTTACACAGTGTTGTCTCCACCTCCTGTCGAGAAGCTGGGCCAGAGAGAACAGAACTGATTTTGACTGAGCACAGAGCCTTTCTGCCACAAGACAACAAAGAGAAATGCTGTATAAATATTGGGTCCCAGACCCCAGAACTTTAGAATACTTCTGGACTAAAGAGGAACCTCTGCCAAGGAGAAGAGTTGGGAAAACTGAAGGAGAAGTATTGGCCCTTTGCTGTGTGCTGTCTGGGGTTGGCCTGCAGTGGCTGTTTCTGCCAAGGAGAGGACAAAGACTTTGCTGTGTGCTGTGTATCCTGCTTGAAGAAGATCTCCAAGGGCTTGAAGTAGAGCTTGCCTCCTGTTCTGAAGTCTCAGGAACATAAACACTTCACTACCAGCTCCCCTGGACTTCCTTGCTGGGAGTTCTGACCTGCCAAGAGGTGCCTGTTGCTGTGTTGGGCCTCCTGAGGTTGTTCCTGCTGTTGAGAGCTGGAAAATAGATGCAACTAAGAGAAGCGTGACGCATCCGCACCAGTTTCTGATGTATCGCCGCTGTGCCGCTGAAGAAACCGAAACAGTGACTGCCCGTGGCTGAAGAGATCGCCGCACGTTGAACCCTCTGCACCGATCTCTGAAGTCCGAGATCATCGCACCGATTCTAATGCAGGCCCTGCTGTGCGGATGCAAGAACCAATGCATCATGGGACCGTGGCTGGAGATTCCAACGGAGCGCCGTTGCCGCCGCATTGAGAACCAACACATCTCTGATCCCCACGTATCGCACCGGGGCGCCAAGTCTACAAGAATGCCGATGCCGCAGTAAGAAACCGACGCATCACCTCTTCGCACAGCAAGAAACCGACGCATCACCTCCCCTTCAGTAAGGAACTGACGCATCATCTCCCCTGCGTGGCAGTAAGGAACCAACGCATCACCACCCCTGAAGTAAGGAACTGACGCATCACTTTCCCTGGGCATTAGGAACCGATGCACCACCTTCCCTGCGGCTGTTTTTGCTTATGATTTTGACGCATCTATAGTTTGCTATGGACAGAACTATTTTTACCATCTAAGAATCACATTTTGATTACTTTATTGTGGACTTTTGTTGTTTTGGTCTTGTTTACTTATTTTTCTAAACTGGTGTGGTGTCCATTTGTAGTGTTTTCACTGTATTACTGTATGTGTGCACAAATGCTTTACACGCTGCCTCTGAGATAAGCCTATCTGCTCGTGCCAAGCTACCAAGGGGGTGAGGTGAGCAGGGGTTATTTTAGAAGTGTATCCCCCTTACCCTGACTAGGAAGAAGGGTCTCTACGTGGACAAAGGTGCAAACCATTGCCTACTAGAGACCCCCATTTATAACACATAGAATGAAGGAGAAAAAGAAATATATGAAAACAGTTGAAAAGGGTGTAAATAGAGATGAAAAAACCCGAAAGTGTGAGATAAAAAGACAGGAAGTGCCTAAGCAGGATTAAAGTAGTCATCTCGATGTGACACTAAACCATTTCTTCCCATGACAGATTTATTCTGACAAGACTTCTTCCTGGCCATCAGCAACTTTGTGACAAGATCACTGCTTTGACACATGTGGCCTGCTGTTGCATTATGCATAGCTGTCAGGTTTCCCAGGTTCCTGCATGATGTACTGCTCAACTCCAGGTTGTTTTCTTTGATTTCTGGGACATATTTTTCTGTTTATTATGAAATAAACAAGACTACAAGTACCAGAATTGAAAGAGAAAAATCTGGACTGGAGAAGCACATCACTCATGTACCTGGAAAACTTAGCACAGCTGGTCATGAGGACATAGCCTCTGCTGCCCTCTGCTTCAATTCTTATTACTGCTCCTAGAATCAAGAATTGCAGCTAATGCTTGGACCTTAATCCCTCCCTGTGCAACCACTGGAGTGTCTCTTGTGCACACACCTTATGCCAAACCCCATAGCCCTGGCCTCAATAGAACCTCTCACTTTCTTAAAGACCCACTTCAGGCCTATGTCTCCGCCTGGGGCCCAAACAAAGATGATGAGTGTGACACTGACCTGCAAATAGTGCTTTGCCTGCTGTATCTTCTTTGCTTGTTTGTAGGGTGGGAGTGTTTGCTCTGATGATTCCCATTTGATATCTAGCTATTTCATCTATTTCTTCTGCAAGATAAGCAAACACAGTTGATACCCGTGTGACACCCGTTGATTGTGTGTGAAGAATGTATGTTCTGTACCTCATGCACGAGTGCAGGGAAAACTAGCTTCCTCCTGATTCCTATGCTCACCATTGCACACTGTCCTCCATTACACTCAGCACTCCCCCTGGGATTCTACGTTTCACCTGTTATATCGTCCCTCCTCCCATACCTCCTTAACCCAACCACTTACACCCTGCCCTATCCCATGCACTCAGTACCTGCTTACCGCCTGTACTTCCTTTGCAGATATGCCCCCCCTTGCACACTGCAATACAAAATTGCAACCTGCACTGCGACTTGCAACCTCCACCCCATTGTGCATCTCATTGTCCCAATGTTCCACTCTGACAAATTACACTACACTTCCTCTCCTTGTTATTGCCAATCATTTTGGCATTGGTATTGTTAGAAATGGGGTTTCTGGTTGGCTAGGGCATGCGCCTAAGCCAGGCAGAACCCACAACTCTAGTCAGGGCAAGGGAGTTACACCCTGAAGATAACCCTTGCTCACCCCCTTGGTAGCTTGGCAGAGCAGTCTGGCTTATCCCAGAGGCAATGTGTAAAGCGTTTGCGCAACACACCCACACAGCAGCGACCCACTAGGCACACCACAAAAAAAACTCCACACAAGGTTATATAAAAATATCCTGTGTATTATCCATAAAAACACATTAGAACCCAATTGCATATACTACACTGTGCCACTCGACATCACAGGGATTACATAAACCACTTTGCCAATTGGGCAATTGTCATAAACATTACAGCTAGGGCAACCAGTAACTACAGGTAGGGACTGTACTTAGCATCGCACATTATACATAAATGTATTTAGCAGTACACCATAGTAAACATTTGCCCCAGTACACACATCATGAGCACCTCATGCCCACCTTAGACCTATGCAGATCACCAATACTGCACATCTGGGTGCCTTCCTGGGTAATGCAACCCCACATACATGTGAGCATCAAGCATTAGGCTGACAAGCAGCTACTGGCAGTATTACACGGGGCATAAAACATTATGTAAATATATCACCCACAGTGCACCATAGGTGGGCCACAGTGCCTCTGCACTCCGGCTATGCTTTAACCCCCTTAATTACCATGTGTGTGGTGCCCTCCAGACACCTAGGTGCTCGCCTCCCTCTAGGCGCTTCCAGCGGCCGAAGGGGAGAACACCAAATAGTGGGCAAATGAAGGAAGACCAGTCTTCTCCACGATCCAGGATTCAAAGCAGCTGCCCGCCACAAAGATTTGCCAAGTTGCAAGGGAGACCTCGCTCGCTCCTCCTCGCGTGCATTGACCTTGTCGGGCCTCCCGTTACTGCTGGGAGCCCTCTCACCTCCGTTGGGGCTTCCGTACCTTGGTTGGCTCCTGCTTTGCTCACGTCGGTGGGAAGACCCCTCCTAGGTCTCCCGTCTGTAATTCACAGTGGGAGCGGCCCGCCAACTTGCAGTGCCGTCCTTGCTCACCTCTGCAAGGGTGTAATTTACAGGCAGGCTATGGGAGGACTCTAGTCGGGCCCCGTCTGGCCAGGCAACCACGGAGCGACGTCTCCCCACTCCACTCTCACGCAGGCCTCCTCCGGTGATGGGGCCCCGCCCACGGGGATGTTGGCATTGCTAGGCAACGCAGAAGACTTCCCGGCCCGGGAATCCTCGCTCTTTCTGTGTCGTTCGGCAGCCCGGGCCACATAGCAGAGCCCAGGCTGCACTGAGACCCTCCACAAATGCCAGGACAAGAGCGGGAGAGGGAGAGCGCTCCCCTGGCTTTAGCTCTCGCCTCTCCTGGTTCAACCTCCGCGCTGGGGGAATGTACAGCACTGAACATGCTCCTTCAGGAAATCACCGGGAGCAGTTCCCCTAAACAAAAGTACAAATGCTTTTCCAAAGTGGAGCGTACCACCAGAGCCCAGAGCGCTTCACTACGGCTGCGTGTAGAGCACTGGGTTACAACAACCTGGTGCAGGCAGGCAGGCCAGCATGTGGGGTCCTCAGAGCAGGGTAACAAGTCCATACTTTAGAGGGATCCAGTCCCATGGCGGTTCCTCCTTCAAGCTGTCCAGTTCCACAAGTTCAAGAAGTTCAACAGACATGGGGTCACAGCCCCAGTACTTATAGTACTACCAGTCTTTGTTCTGCCCTGGCACAGGGCCTTGAGTCCAGTTTAAACCAGTTCTGGGGGCACTTTAACAATATCATTAAGGTGCACAACACTCCCCATTGTAAGTGTAAGCCCTAGCTCCAGACACACCACAGGGGGCACAGCCATCATTCTGGAAAGCAGGCACAGCCCTATTCAGGTGCAGGTGCTGCTCCTCCCACCACTCCAAATGCAGGCCAGGCCTATTCAGCCTAGCGCTGACTCATCCAGACTCTCTGGAACAACTGTACATCTCCAGCCCCTGTCACTCCAAAGCCAGACAGTCAATGCACATCCTAGCAGAGGACCAAAGACACATAGCACACAGAAATGCCCACTTCTAAAAGTGGCATTTCTAAACTAGTAATAATAAATCTGCTAACACCAATACTCAGCATTTATCACCACTATTCCAAACATACCAAACTTGATCACGCTACCCCTCTCATGTCAGGAATTACCACTGAAGCACATATCAGGGAATCCCCAATGCATCCCTATGAGAGTGCAGCCTCACAGCAGTGAGAAACCAAATAGGCTGTTTGTCACTGCCAGGACATGCCACACAGTTAAGGCACATGTTCTACCTTTTACCCACACTGCACCCTGTCCATAGGGCAAGCTAGGGCCTACCTTAGGGGTGACTGATATGTAGTAAAAGGGGAGTCACAGACGTGGCAACCACTGTATGTGCCACGTCACAGCGGCAGTAAACTGCGTGTGCAGGCCCTGCAGTGGCAGAGGCCTGAGACAGGTTTGAAAGGCTACTTTGGTGGGTGGCGCAAGCAGCGCTGCAAGCCCACCAGTAGCATTTAATTTACTGGCCCTGGGTATATGGGATACCACTGTACAAGGGACTGACAGGTATATTAATATGCCAAACAGGTGTAGACCAATCTTACCAAGTTTACCATAGAGAGCACATGCTCTTTAGCACTGAACAGCAGTGATAAAGTGCCCAGAGTCATAAAACCACCAACAACAGGTCAGAAAAAATACAGGAGGAAGGCAAAAAGTTCGGGGATGACCCTGCAAAAAGGGCCAAGTCCAACAGGTATAGTGGTATACCTAAATGTGTTCATAAACCTTCGCTGACATACAACACTAGCACAGTATGAACAGTAAAAATGCAACCTTTTATTTCACAAAAAAGGTTCAGGACATTTGATAGCAGTGATTTCTTAATCACGCAAACACACGTGTGTGCAAGGAAACACACACATTCACACACATAATGCACACACATGTACACACGTGTGCACACTCACACACCTGATATATGAGCCCTAGGACAAAATCAGCCCTTTCAGCGGATGCTCATACTTCTTAATTAGTTGGTACACTGACAAAAATATGGCAAGCCAGGGCTGTGAGTAAAAACTACACATTGGGGTGAGGATGTGCAGTGCATTTGTTTAAGCATGAAGGTATTGTGTACAGTCAGTGCTATAAGTGAGTGGGGTCCTGATGGTGTACCGGGCACCTCAAAAGGTAACCAAAGAACAGGGCTGAGTCAGTAGCCTGGTGGTCCCCTTTTTAAAAGCTTCACTGCAGGTGTTCATATCCCTATTTATTAGCATCTCTAAAGGAGAAAACATTATTTTCAGGCAGAGCAGCAGGAGGATGATGATGAGGACCAGGACCAGAGGATCATGAATCAAGAGGTCATGATCTGGAGAATCAGGTGGCATTAAAGTGTATCAACTGGAAAAAGACCATAACGATCAGGAGCAGGATGACCAGGAGGAAGAGGACCTGGACTGCCAAGACAGATATATGAGGACCAGGCCCATGAGGACCAGAATTGGGAGGACCAGAAGGGGGAAGAAGAGGGCCATGATAATAAAGGAGAAGTAGTAAGAAAAAGGTTGTTACTGCCAAATGTAAAATGTGGACTAGGCACAGGAGGAGAAAGAAGAAGAGGGGCAGGAGGAGGAAGAGGGCCAGGGGGATGAAGAGGATCAGGAGGTGAACCTGGAGGTAGATCAGGAGCAGGGGATGGATCAGGAATACCAGCAGAGGGAGGACCTGGACCAGAAGCAGGAGAAAGAGGTCAGGCAAAAGGCAAGTAGGACCAGGAGGAGGAAGACCAAAATCAGGACATCTACTATAAGGAGCATAATGAGAATGAGAAGGTGAAGGAAAAGGAAAAGGAGAAAGAGGCCCATGAGGAGGGCCATTAGAAAGAGGAAAAGACTTTCATTTTCAAAAGTACAAAGAGGACAAGGCAGAGTGTTAGGGGGATCAAAAACAGGAGGAGGAAGAGGTACAGGGAGCTAAAGAGGACCACACTGACGACTAGGAAGAGAACAAAGGGGAGGCAGAAGACCAAGTAGATCACAAAGAGAATGATCAAGAGGATCAGGAGGAAACTAGTCAGGACCATCAATGTGATCAGGACCACAAGGAAGACTGGTACCAGTTTGTTCACCAGATGCACCAAAACCAGACACAACCAAAGGTTAAAGGTAATAGGGACAGGAGGAAAATGGCCAGGAAAATAAATACTCTAATGATGAAGATGAATATGACTAGAACCTTGGGATCTGGGACTGCAAGAACCAGGGAACAATAAAAGTTTCCATGATGAGGAAGAGGAATACTTAGAGGAGGGTGCCACCGTGAGGATCATAACTCCCAAGACAACAATGAGTATGAGGACCATGAAAAGGATGAAAGCCAGGTCCAACAGGAGGAGCAAAAACAGAAGGACCAAAACCATAATGAAGAAGTTCACTAAGATGGCAAGGCGGACCAGAGTAACAAGAAGGAGGGATTCAAATGGAGGAGGAATAGGGGAGGAGAATGATGAAAAGGGGTCCAGGATGAGGAAGTGGACCAGGAGGAAAAGGTTCACTAAGAGTATCAAGAATATGAGGATCAAGAACAGGATAGTGAGTAAGAGGATCAGCAGAATGAAAGAAGGACTTGGAATAGCAGAACCAAAAATGGAGGGCCAGTACGAGGATCGGGAGGAATGTGAGGCGTAGGATCATCAGATCCAGGACCTGCAATAGGACCTACTATGAAGACAATAACCAGGAGCAGTAGAGGACAAGGAAGATGGGTACTTGGCTGACTCAGAAACCAGGACTAGAAGACAGACACAGTGAGGAAAGTGCATGAAGGACTGAGATTGTAGGATGTGGAAGTCTGTTTAGGGTTGACTGGGACACAGAGGTATCAGGGGGCCTTCCAGTTCAATAGACCTCTCAGAGTGAATCTTCAAGGGAAGGCAGGCGCTTTCAGGGGAATTTAAGAACTACCAGTAACAGTGGTGCCTCACAACAGCTTAGTTGTATGGCTATCTGGTTCATTATCTCATCCACCGTTTGCTCCTTGTCTGTACCTTTGTTGTTTTCCTTCATTCCCTCTCTTGTTTCCTTCCCTTTGCAGTAGTTGACGTTGGCTTACTCTCTCCTGCATCAGATGTCAAGCTGATCCAGTTACGTTCCAAACGTACCTGGCTGGCACATTCATCTGGTCCCTCCTCCCATACCATCCTGTTAGCTTCATAGCTCCTCCAACTTGATTAATCTGCTTCCAAGTCCCAGGTTCTCTGGGTAGTGGGAGGTTTACCTACTGTCACATTACTGATAACACCTTTCTGAGAACCTGGTAAATCCTGGACTGAAGTGGGGTTTGTTGTAGCTGGAGGTAGTTTCACCTTGTCATAACTATCTTCTAACTCCTTTAGCTAGGAGGTACCGGAAGCATTTATGCAAGTAAATTAGTGTCTGTAAGAACAATCCATGTGAAGCAGATACCAAACCACTGAAGACACCTCCAGTGATTTCTAACCCTTGCCCCAATTTTCGCACAACTAATTTCATAGGCTTTGAGCTTTGGCCACTCAGAAACACGCCATTGCCCGAGGGTGGAATCTGGGGTATTAGCATGGGAATCCACCAAACATATCCCCTATATCTTGAATATCACAGGAGGCAGAATAGATTCAGTTGAGGATCATTGATGACATATGTTATATCTTTGTGTATTGACAAGTGATATCAATTGTATACCTTTTTAATGTACTCCTGAAACCTTTGCCTTACTGCACACCAAATATAAGCATACAACAATTTTGTATTTCAATGTTGTGAATTGCACATTTAGTCATTTAGCCTCACTGTACAAGTAAGCATAGCCTTGAGGAGTTGGCATAGCCATGAACGGACTGCAATTTACGGGGTCAGCTTTCTGCTGCACCCCTCTGTATTTTCCTCCCAACGTGTTCTCAGCTTTTCTTCACAGGAGATAATGAGAGCTTGGAACCTGCTTGTTAGTGTTGATTTTGAAATTCAGTTTAATCATATGTTCTTCCCTCTGCTTAACTGAATTGAACAAAATGTATGGAAGTAGAGCAAAAATGTACAGAATTTATCTTGAAGTGCTCTAACTGTTTAAACGGCAAAACTCTAGTTCATTGACATTGCAAATCGCATTTAGAATATTTTTTTGCTGTTAAGCTATGTTTTCGCATTAAACGTGTTAGACTTCCATGAGCTTTTCTGAGTGTTTGTTTTCTTTCACACTAGTAAGACCAGAGCTATGAGAGCCAGAAGTGATTCTAGGCATATATTTTAGGATAGGCCCTTAGTTGCCCAAATCACACCACTTATAACACTTTGCTAGTTATGCTTCTTTGGCCACACCCCCTTTAGAGATCCCCACCTTTTTTATCACTAAAAGCACTGTATACAGCGCTGGTCAAGGAAGGTTTCAATGGGACTTATCATGGCTGGCCTTCATGCATGCAGCTGCAGGGCAATTGCAGAATACCTCCCTCCCCTCTTTCTACTCTTTCTTCAGAGATATTACTGTCTACTGATTCAATCTGCTGCTTATGCGTCACACCGTATTTCTGATGAAATGTCCCCGAGCGCAAACACACCAATGTTCTTCCGCAGACTTCCTGTGCTATCTTCAGGATAAGTATTTAATTTTTTTCAAAGCCCGTCAGCACGTCAGCGGTGCCGTTGTGTGCTGAGTCATCGGAAGGGCCTGCTTCCAATTAAATTGATACAGTTCCAGCTTTGGCCATTCTGCAGTGACTACAGGTTTAACCAACGGATGACATATTTGTACCCTTTCGTACTACTAAGGTTGTTGCAGTGAGGGCTGTTTAGGTGCCAGATGCTAAAAATAGTTTTACCGCCGCGATATGAAACTGCATGTCTTTGCCAGTAGGCACTATGGGGCTTATTTACAAGGCCCTTGCGCCACTTTTGCGTCATTTTTAACATGGGAAAAGTGACGCAAAAGTGGCGCAAGGGGCTTGTAAATCTGCCCCTACAGGGCTTATTTATGAGCCCTTGCGTAAAAAATGCACCATGTTGTGTCATATTTACAAAGTGACGCATCTAGGTAGATGTGTCACTTTGTAAAACCTTGCGCCACATTATACCTGCGCCAGGTATAATGTATGCAGGGTGGGCGTTACGACGCAAGTAAGCCTCGTAGAAGTGACGCAGTGAAATAAATGCGTCAATTTCTTACGCCTGCCTGACAGCAGGCGTAAGACTGACGCAGGCACATTTGAAATGGGACTTGCCCATGTGAAATGACCCTTTGCTGAAGTTGCGTCACTTTTGTGACACACTCCAGCAATGCGTCATTTTTGAACGTACAGATAAGTCAGAAATACTGACGTATCTGTAACTCCTTGCGACATGATGCGTCATACTGTAAATGTAACGCATCCAGCATGTCGCAAGGAGGGCGCAATGAAAAGTGACGCATCTCTGTTTTCACGCAGCGATGCGTCACTTTTCATAAATGAGGCCCTATGTATGTACATAAGTGATATTTGTATCGCGTGAATCTAGTTCAGGCAGCAGAGCGCTCTACAAGGTCAAAGGCAAGGATACCGTCTACAGGTGATTTAAGAGGTAATTAATTAATTGGTTTGTTCACTGTTACTTCACTATATATAACAACAATTATTATCACACCCTATTCTAATATTCTTATGTATTTCGTTCTTAAAAGCTTCATATACATTTTCTGGTAGCCAATTAATATGTTGTAAATTATTGATTTTGCAAAGCAGAGAGTGATGTGTCACGTGACATTACTTTGCGATAACCGTTCCAGCTCTGTAGGAGCTACATCCTGGCAAATAACTGACTTTGCCACAGCCCTGCTAGTATTTCGTTTTGACATGGAACACTAAGTTCCCAAGCTTTACAGCCTTTCTGGGCAACTAGTCTGTCATGTAACTAACTGACAGTGCCCAACTCTGCCAGCATTTCAACGGACCCCGGGGACTCAGGAATGAAGAGTGTGTACAGCTTGGAGTCTAGTAGAGTGTAGAGGAGTGAAGAATTTGACGGACTTTGCCCTGACCAATCGCTTTTTCATAGACACCAATTTGTCCTGGTATTTGACTGACTTTGCCCAAGCCCTGCCTGTCACTGTTGTGATATGTGATGGAACCTGCCCTAAGCCACCCTCATGGACGTCATTTAGGGGGCTTACCTTTGCTACACCTAACACTGCCTTTTTGACCCCGGGCCTCAAAGGTGGCAAATTCCAGGAGCGGCCCACGCAGGTAAGAGCAGTGAGGCGGGGTGGGGGGAAGTCGACAGATGATGATAAGGGAAAATTAAATAAATAATTAAATTTCCCTCGTCGTCATCTGTCGAGTCCCCAGCCCCACACCCACCCCATCGCTCTTACCTGCACGGGCCACTCCTGGCAAATTCAGTGCCAGGAACACAGGGACCAGGAGGACCAGAATTGGGAGGACCCGAAGGGGGAAGAGGAGGGCCATGATAATTAAGGGGAAGAAAAAAGAAAAAGGTTGTTACTGCCGGATGTAAAATGTGGACCAGGCACAGGAGGAGAAAGAAGAAGAGGGGCAGGAGGAGAGAGAGGGCCAGGGGGATGAAGAGGATCAGGAGGTGAACCTGGAGGAGGAATACGAGGAGCAGGGGAAGGGCTAGGAGATGGATTGGGAATACCAGCAGAAGGAGGACCAGAAGCAGGAGAAAGAGGTCAGGCAGGAGGAGGAAGGAGGTTAACAAGGTATGTGATCTTGTGCTGATCTCTTATTTCTCCTGTGTCTCACGTACTGCATCTCAGGGCCGTGGCTGGCTGCTGCTAGCCTGCTCACACCTGATGCATGTGATTACTGTGAGCTCTTTTAAGCCCCAGCTCCCTTCAGTCCAGTGTTGGTCTTTGTAGCTGTGTACCGGTGAGACCGACCCTTGTTTCCAGTGTTTCCTGAGCTTTTGATATCCTTGGTTCCAGTGTTTACTGAGCCTTAGCATTCATTGTTCCTGAACTGCAGCAGTTTCCCTTGTTCCTGAACTAGCACTGCCTGCAGTGCTACCTTGACGTTTGAGCCTTAGCATTCCTTGTTCCTGACCTGCAGCAGTTTCCCTTGTTCCTGAACTAGCACTGCCTGCAGTGCTACCTTGAATCCTGAGCCTTAGCATTCCTTGTTCCTGACCTGCAGCAGTTTCCCTTCTCCTGGACTAGCACTGCCTGCAGTGCTACCTTGACTCCTGAAGCTTTAGTAGTTCCCTGTTCCTGAACCAGCACTGCCTGCAGTGCTACCTTGACTCCTGAGCCTTAGCTCAATTCTTGTTCCTGCCCCAGCAGTGCCTTCTATGCTACTTTGTTTTCTTGATTCCTGAACCTGCACTATTCTAGTATACCCTTGTAGCCTCCCCTTCTGTTTATCCTTTTCCAGTCCCTGCCTTTCTTCCCATTTCCTTGGTTCCAGTTCTAGTTTGCTGTCTTTCTATTCTGCTGTCTTGCTTCTGTTACCTTGTATGTTTGTTACCTGCTTTCTGCCAAGTGTGCCCTGTGATTTCCTTCCTTTCCTGTTAAGCACTCCTCCTTGCTAGCTCCTTGTCTATTGTGCTTGTGTTTAGTTCTACCCCTTTGCTGTTACTGCCTTGCGTGTTCCTGTTTGATCGCCAGGATCCGTGCGCACAGCTGACTACCTAGGTGGTGTTTCTTGTTCACTGTGAGTATTGTCTTTGCGTTACAGTTATAACATCACCATAGGTATAAGCTCCACAGACCCTGCCTTTGCATACATATCCTATATGTTGGTATTTTCAGTCAGTACCTGTAACAGCAATTGTGGGTGAGGAACTTACTGAGCTTCAGTCTTACCGTGTGGAGCTCCTGAGTGCTTTACCCCGCATTCCCTTTATCGTTAATGTTGTATTACATATATGTCTTGCACGTCCGTCCTGGGTGTAGTTAGTCTGAATGCTAAATTGCCTTGTGAGTGCCCTTCCTTTCTGAGTCTTAGCCATCTTGTACAGGCTTCCCCTTTGGATTCCTTTTTCTCCTCTGACTCCTTGTGTGATCCTGGGCAGCGCTGTACTACTCTTTCTGTGCATGGTACGTTTTCTACCCAGTCCCCAGTCCTTGCTCAAGTCCCTGACTGTGTTTCCGACATAGTCCCGGACAGTCCCTGACACTAGGCCAAGCCACACACATGGGGTAGTGTTCTTAGCGGCACAAATGTGGGGACTCTGGATGGTAGAAATGTTGTGGATTCCTGCAGATTCTGGAAGTTTGAGACACAGAAATGTGAGGAAAATGAATGATTTGATTCAAAGTTCAGGGCACTGTGGTTAAGAAAATATCATGGAATCCATGTAAGGCACACCCCCCTAGACTCCCCATGGTGTCTAGTTTTCAGAAATGGCTGGATTTTGTAGTTTTCCTTGGGTAGCAACTGACCCCGAGCCTGAAAAGTGCTGCCATTTAGCATGGAAAGAGGAACGAAAGTGGGATTTCTGCACACTTTACTGGCCCATGTGTTAAAAACAACACCCAGAAGACTAGACATTTTCTTTTTCTGGCCAAAGAGATGGGGATGTTTAGTTCCCAGGGGAGCAGAAAGACTTTTGAGACTTTTGAGGTGGGCTGATTTCAGGATGGGCCAGACACCACACCCTTATTTTATAATAAAATATTCCTGGCATCAAGTAGGCTTTCTGCCCCCTTGTGAGGCAAGTTGGGACAAACCCTCCTCTTTGCCCCTCCCCGGGGGCACAGAAAGACTGAGTTGCTCCTTTTGATATTAGGGTATGAACTAAATTCAGGATGGGATGGCTCTACCCCTTTCTTTTGCATAAATGTAAAATCCATGGTGTCTAGTGGACTTCCTATCCTCCTCTAGGGCAGATTAGAGGAAAACCCTCAATAGGGACAAACGTTCCATCTGCCCCTCAAGAAGAAAGATTCTATTGCTGTTCTGTGGTGGGAGTGTTTGTTTTGGCATTGTTTTTAAATCCTTGGTTTCCAGTGGGTTTTCTACCCCCTGGAAGCAGATTAGGAGCAAACCCCCAATCGGGGCAAATCCCCACCCAGTCTGCTTCCTGACATAACATAACATGAATATTTGTAAAGCACACGTTCACCCAGAAGGATATCTTGGCTCTGAATAACAGCTGGTATTTGTACTCATTTTATCGACCTCAGAAGGATGAAAGGCTGAGTGGACCTGCCAGTACTTGAACCTGTAACCATGAGGTCAAACACAGGCCCATACAGTGGACGCATTAGTCCACTAAGCCACCAGACCCAGCTTGAGGGTCAGAAAAACTGTGTTGGGGTGGGGCATGGCCCTAAGCCATGAATGGCTGTCCCACCATGTTTTTGTTTTACTTTCAATTCCCTGATGGCTACTTGACTTCCTAACACCCACAATATACTTTCAGGGGGGCAAAAAGACTGTATTGGCCCCTTTGGGGTGGCAGCATACCCTTATGTCAGGATGAGCCACACCCACCCTTTTCAAATGAAGTTTCCAGGTGTCCAGTGGGCTTTCTGCCAGCACCAAATTGATTCCTACCCTGGGTGCTTTGACGTGACCTTAACACCAATTGTGGCTGGCCGTGAGCACTCTTCACATGGAGGTCATGTCAATAGCGCCCATCTGGTTAAATTTCATATTTCCCTTTTGTTGATTATCCAGTTCATAAATGGGTCAAAGATACTTTGGATGACCCTATTGTCTCTTCACCCACTTGCGTTGATGAGGGTGTGGTATTTTTGGACCTTGAACCTAGTCAAAAGGCAGCAAAGTGCTGTACAAGGTCAAAAACAAGCACACACTAAATGAGTGATAGAAGTGGTTGATGGGCTGAGGTCAGTAAATGCATTGTGGTGTGTTTTTCCAAAGAGGTGAGCCTTCAGCTCTTTCCTAAATTGGAGCAGTATTGGGGCAGTCCTTTTGGATATGGGGATGTTGTTACAAATCCTGGACGCATAGATGGAAATGACCTGCTACCATGTTTTTTACTTTTTTACACTTCTTAGTCCACAGACTGATGAGTTCCTGGCTGCAAGTGTGTGAAGAATAAACAGAGCTGATGGTGAGCTTGTCTGCAAAATGAGGATGGAGAGAGTGGTCATGATGGCTCTGCAAAAATGCTGCAGCAGGTTTTGAAGATGGTGTGGGTCAGCAAGGGGAGTCAATGAAGTTTGTCCCAACTTGCTAGCTCGAATCCAGTGGCAAAGTGAGCAAGGGACCCACGTCTGGGCATACCCTGCCCACTTAGGATGAACAAATCAAACACAGGGAGACCTACAACTCTGGTAAATGTATTTCCGAATGATGCACAGAAACTACAAGTATCCCACCGCATACAAAACGATCCGCAGCTTAGTCCTGTTAAAGCAACAACAAGCACTGGTATTACAAATATATCCGGCTTTACAAGAATGTTGTATGGCAATGTAAAGCATTACAAGTAAATAGCATTGGAATGAATATGTTTTAGTGTGCAAGCAAGGAACTGTAGAGTAATAGTGGTGTAGGTTAAAAGGTCATGTGACAGTTACACTGTCAAGCCAGACATAAGAGTCCATGTAGGTTAATGACTGCACTACTCCCATCTGTGTTCCTGCCAGAGAAAAACAACATAAATTATCTTGCTATCTAAGATGCTTCAATAGCATTATAAATTACAATGAATGAATGAATGAATGAAAACGCATTTGTTATAGTGCTACAGGTACTCAGAAGAGTGTCCCGGCGCTGACAGAAACAGTTTGGAGAAAACTATAATACGACGCTAAGTTTTAAAAAGCCACGTTTTCAGGTGTTTCTTGAAGACTGAGATATCTGAAATGGATCGTAGAGTGGCCGGGAGCCTGTTCCAAGCCTGTGCCCCAAGAAACCAAATGATCTGCCACCCATCCGGGCCAAGCGTACTTTGGGAGTACGGGCAAGGTCAGAGGAGGAGGATCTTAGAGATCGAGCCGGGAAGTAGAGATTGACTCGTTTGTTAAGGTATCCTGTTCCTTTTCCATGAAGGGCCTTAAAAAAGACAACAAGGGCTTTGAATTTGATCCTTTCTTTTTGTTGCAGCCAATGAAGGGATTTGAGGAGGGGGGACATAAGAGACCTTGGTTTAGGTTATAGGATCGCCCTGGCTGCGGTGTTTTGAACTACTTGCAGACGCTGTGCAGACACCTACCTTGCAAGGTAGGTGGGAAGGCCCAAATACAAGACATTTGCGTAGTCCAGTCTCCATGTCACCAAGGCCTGGGCCACTATTTTCCTAGACTCTATTGTCAAGAGTGGAAGGAATTTTTTCAACATACGCAAGATGCCGAAGCAGGTGCCAACCAAAGTTTGGACCGGAGACCTCAGGGACAGGGCGTTATCCAAAAAAACACTGAGGTTTATCACAGATGACTGCTCGGTGTGCGGTGGCAAGTATTCTTCAGGCCACCATGCGTTCCAGTTACTGTCTGCAGGTTAGCCAAAGAAGACAATCTCGGATTTATCCGAGTTGCATTTGAGCTGATTCGCCTTAAGCCACTGAAACACCTTTGAGAGACAGGCTCTAATATTTACACCGCCGAAATCGGCTCCTTTTTCGCAGGTGAAAATCAGTTGTGTGTCATCTGCATAGGATATGATCTTTGCACCGTTTGCCTCTGCTATTGATGCCATGGGGGACAGGTACAGATTAAAAAGAGTAGGGCTAAGAATAGAGCCCCGAGGAACTCCAAACGTCATGCCAGGCATGGGGGCTGAAAAGGGGGGAAGCCATATCTCTTGGGCTTTATCCTGCAGGAAAGAATCCTACCAGGCCAATGCTGTCCCGCCGATTCCCAGATTCCTCAATCTGCCAATGAGTCTCTTGTGCGGGACAGTATCAAATGCTGCCGACAGATTGAGTAATATCAGGACAGCCCTTCTACCCTGATCCAGTGTTCCTCTAATGTACTCAGTTACTTCCAATAGGGCAGTCTCAGTGCTAAAATTAGTCCTAAAACTGGATTGAGAAGGGTGCAGCAGATTGTGGCTTTCTGCATGATTTGAAATAACGTTATTATGTTTTTCCAGAACTTTTGAAAGAGCCAGAAGGAGAGATATCGGCCTGTAGTTGGCGGGATCGTTATGGTCAGCCGAAGGTTTTTTTAGAAGTGGAAGGATTTTGACCTGTTTCCAGATAAATGGCACTTTACCAGCAGAGAGGGAGGAATTCAGTACCATATTTACTGTGACATTAATCGTAGGGGCAAGAGAAGTCAGTAATTTAGCAGGGCAGGCATCACTTGGAGAGCCGGACCGAAGACCTTTAAGATAGTGGAGCGAGTTGGCTAATTGTATTTTAGGGAACTCTAATAACGTTGGGGTAGGCAAGAGGTCAACCATTTGGGACAAGAATTTGGTCTATCACTAGGTTCTCTTCAGTGATTTCTGCAAAAGATTGTTGAATTAAGGCAATCTTATTGTGAAACAATAGAGCAACCTGCTGAGTCCAGTCGGCTGAGTGAGGTGATTCTTTGTTTGTTGCCAAAGGGGAGGTGAAGGATTTCACTATGTTAAAAATTACTTTTCCCTTATTTTGAGCCATATCAATCTTCGCCTGTAAATAATTCATTTTGGCCTCTTTTACCAGAAGGTAATAGGATTTCTGGGCACTCTTATAGATTTTCCTATCATCCAGTGAATAATGTTTGTGCCATTTCCTTTCCAGGACCCTACTTGCTCTTAGCGGTTCGTTAAACCAGGAAGCAGACACACAATGTCTTGTGTGGGCCCTTGAAAGTTCAGTCTCAGATTGCTCCATAAATGAACACCACAGTGTGGAGGACAAGCACTTTTTTGTGGAAGCACATCACTTCTGAACAATCAAAACATGTACTCCTGGCTCCCAACATGTGGGTGGAGCCAAAACCCCTTAGACCAAAGACCATAAAAATGACATAAACATGCATCTGCTTTAATTGTAATTAAAGTAACTATGTAAATGTGCTAAAATGAACGTCCGGTTCTTTTTTTAAATAAAGTCATGTGTTTTGTATTTTCTTATTTAGCATTCTTAAATAAAAAATATTTTCTTTATTAATAACATTGGATAAATGTTGTAGTGCACTGAAATTCTTACTTAAATCATACTTATATAAGCATTTGTTTATCATGCAGATTTTATTGCTTTTAGAGTAGGAAGCCCCATTTTCAAAATTATTTCCACTTTGAAGCAAGTAGTTTTATACTTCCTGCCAGTTACTGCTGCCGCTTCTGGAACAATTCCACTCCTGCATTGTGATGCAATATTCACTGTGTGGTCTAATCCACCTAATACCCAACAGGGACCAGCATGGCAGTAAAGAGGGGGAACTCCTGTTGGTGTATCAAACATGCACATAATATTTTGAAAAAGCAAATGTTGTTGACTCATACCAGCTAATTGCTGACCTAAAGCCTCTCTTTATAATTTTTTTATTCATGGTTTAAGGTTTGACAGACCGCTTTATTCCAGACCTAATGACCAAAAACCTGCACCCTTCCTCTTTTATCGGTTCGTATTAGGATTAATCCCGGGCGAGTAACTCCGCTCCACCAGCGGAGTTTACAGAGTTTTGCCTACTCTGCGCTCCGTTGCGAGTTTAGGCAAAACTCAGACTCCGTGGCGGAGTGGAGTTAGCAGGCCCCTCCACCCTCTGTAATTAATTATAATTTTTTTAAAAAGGCACTTACCTGCCGTGGCTGCCTCCTCCTTGCCATGTCAGCTTTCCTTCCTCGCCCTCGCCGTCCTTGTTCTTTAGAAACCCCTACGTTGTAGTCATGAGAGTGCACATGCGTATGACGTGCAACGTAGGGGTTTCCAAAGAACAAGGATGGCGAGGACGAGGAAGGAGAGCCATGGCGAGGAGGAGGCAGCCATGGCAGGTAATTGCCTTTTTTTTGTAATTATAATTAATTAGGGAGGGGGGAGCGAGCGGAGCAGAGTTCCACTGAGTTTTTTTCCAACTCTGTGGAACTCCGCGTAGAGACACTATGCCAGCTCTGCCCGAGGTTAATTAAGATCTCATGCTTTGCAAACATTTTGAGCTTTCCTTTGTCCTTGATCTTGAATCATAAAACATTCCATGCACAGGCAGAGCCTGCCTTTGCTAAGATAGTGCCCTGGGTGTATACAGAGAAACATTTGGCACCCTTCCTGAGGGTAGTGAATTAAATGATGAGCAGGGACTGGCCCCTGAATACAAACAACCCCGGACCTCCCCCAGCTCACCTAAATCACCAATAGCTTAGCTGCCTCACACAGATGATGGTTTTGTAGATGTGTGCCAGCAGGGTTCAGAGGGTGAAGGGAGGGCAAGGAAGGGGGCTCAAGGGGTGTTAAAGACATCACCCGCCGACAGATAATGAAGGACTAAAACCACTTTAAACTGGTAAAACAGACAGAAATGAACTGGCAGGGACAAGGCTGGAGCAAGATGAGAAGGGCGCTGCTGTTGGCAGAACCTTAATGCACACAGCTCTATGCGCCCCTCAGAAAATTAGCACCCTGGGCCTGGGACCAGCTCGCCCATGCTAAAGGCCGGCCCTGCCCGCAGGTACCAGGTTAAGAGGACTTGTGGAACGTGAGCCCTAGCAATAATGGGGTGGGGTGTCAGAGACATACATGGCAGCAAATATAAGCCACCTCTCATTCTCATACCTTTAGAACCTAACCATTATGACATTCAATGCTCAACACTCACTTTACTTCCTGAAAAACTGACCTTTTAACCACGCATATGATTGCCTTGTGTTAAAATGCCATATTGACTCATTGCTCCTAAATAATTGGAAAATATGCGTTTGTGATTTACAGTAGCAAAATTAATTAGACGATGTTTTCACCTCTCCATTTCGGATGTATAGTTTCTTTTTTTACAATGCTCAGTCAGGAGGCCTTTTCAGGGCACTAATAAAATCAAAATATGATATTAAACCTCTTCGATCCCAGCATGTGATTTATATACAGAAATATGCACTGTATATCGTTTATTAACATGCATATAAAGTAAACATTTCCAAGCTTTTACCTCACCTCTCACTGTAAATAAAGGCACAATAAAGTTGTTCAGCCCTTCATAAGATGCAGTGGCATTGATGCACATTGCCTTTTCTAATTTCCCCCTCCTATTTTTATTAGGACTTAATCCCTGCTTTTGGATGGTAAGCTTGGGCGTCAAGCACTGGTTGGGTTTTGCTGGACAAAATCAAAAAACATAAGTTGCTTATTAATTCTTCTAAAGTAATGGCGAATTCTTCCATTCCAGGTTCTTTCCATGGACCATTATGCATGCGACTAAGGACGTCCCTCTGGCATCCCCAAGGAAATGCTCATATAACCTTGATCCTACCCAAAAAATGTTGAACCTGGCTCCCATGATTCCACACCGAACAAAACTGAAATGGTTGGATTTGGGTGTTTTTCAATGTAGATCCTGCTTGTAATTAAATGTCACCCTGGAAAAATCTGGATCATTGGTTGTGGTCTGTTCGCCATTAAATATTTTCATAATTTGACCACTTTCTTGCTCTTCTTTCTACTTTATCTTGTATTTTGTTCTTCTGTTGTGTGTCTTGGCCTAATACATATTGAAAAAGTTGACTTTTGTGTGGTGCACAGCATGTAAAATAAATCACAGCACTTCCCTGCGGGTGTTTATTGAAAGACATTCACGTGTTTATTGAAAAATCTTATTTGGTTGTTAAACACACCCACAGAAAAGCTTGTACAGTACTTCAGCAAATAGTGCTGCACTGTCCTTTGCTGTAACGGTGGTCCTTGCTGCTGTTGTAGCTCTGCACTACAGTGATGGCTTCATGTTATTTTAGTGCTGCACTGTGACAGGTAATGTAATGCTAGACCAATGTATAAGCATGGACACTTCATGAATACTTATATGTTATTTTCAATGCACACAACACTACATTGTGGTGCCTCCCTTCCCCTCGCCACATTCTTTCTCTTTCTGACTGTGCTGCGAGGAGAAGAGGAGGGGTAACATAAACACAGTTACATAGCCCGTTATTTCCCTCGAGGCTTACACTTCTAAACTGCACTGTTGGGAGCTGGAACAATAGAAGCACGATATTAGGCCTGGTCAACATTTAAATAATTTCCTATGTGGGAAACTACACGAAATGCCCAAAACACAAAATTGCACAAATGTCTGCCTGGCATTTTGTGCTTTCTGTTTAGTGCAAAATGCATTCTTGTATCCAATTTCGACTGAAGTATTTTTTGTGCCAAAAATAGTACAAAATCATGTATTACGCAGACATCAGCCATTCTTGCTCTGTTTGTTCCTGTGCTGCTTCAATAGCATTTTTATCCGAACGAAATCTCAAATACATGAAGTGGTAATATGGCATAATCTCTGGTATTTTGTGTAACAACATTAAAGTAAAATGCCAGAAATTATGAGCGATTAATGCTTCGTAAACAAAATATTTCCTGGGACTACAAAATATGCTGTCTGGAATCCTCACACTGAAGACAGAGTGTTGTGACTCTTCTCTGTCCCCCTACTCACAGCACCAGGTGTAACTGTGGACTGGGATATCGGTGCATCAGACCACCTCATTGCATACTCCTATGCGCAGATTATACTATGCAATGCACACACACTTAGGAAGCATTTCCTGCATTATCTCAACGGTACATTGCATCTAAATGCAAAAGACAAGAGGCTATCTTTCAGTGACAGTGGCAACACTACTTTTATGCTGGTACCAGGTCATTAAATGGAGCGAGTTGTCCAGGATTTCAGACACAGCACAAATTAAAAACTGACTTTTATGATGGGCCAGGCCTTAATCATGTCCTTAACTTTAAAGGCGAACACCCTGGTCAATTTCCTCAACAATGTCTTAAAAAACCTCAAGATAAATTATGTCACTGTTGCAGAACTTGTTTAAATTTCACGTTTTACTTCAACTTGTGTTCACTAAGAGAATTTGCTTTTTCAGACGTTGTGTTTCCGTAGTTTGTGTTTGAAACATATAATTCTTCAGTATCTTCAACTTAATATTAAAGGGGCGTGGCTAAGGCGGAAAAGATGGCGGGCGCGGTTTGAAATCGCGCCGGTCTCCTGAGGCAACTTCTGTCATCCGCTGCCCCAGTACATGTGATTGACCCCCAGACACCTTCTTCGACCGCTGAACATGTTGGGTTGCCTGTTGCTGGTAGCAGAGAGACAGTGCAGAGACATCAAGAGCCATGGGTTTGCGTGGCTGAGCTGCACTACATGCCGGTCCCTGGGCCTCAGCGCCAGGCTGCAGTGGAGTGGAGCATTTGAGGGGCTGCTGGGGCCCTGGGACTCACGGTCAGTGGCGAGGAGGGAGTGGACAGAACTCTCCTGCATGGCCGTGGAGCGACTCATAAGGGATTGGACCTACCCAAAACGCGGTACACGGGATGGGCTTTATGGAGACCTAATCCTAAACTGGGTGCCCCTTCCTCACCGGCCCCCTCTTGCACATAACTTACCCCTGCTAACACCCCTCCTGATGCATTGGGGGCTCTTGCCTGTGCTCCCAGCCGTGGTGGCGGCCCCTGCCCTTGGATGATTGTCTGCTGTAAGGTGAGCGGTGATGGGACCCACTGTGGGAGGGCCCTTGTGGGCATGTGGATATTCCTTGAGGGCATTGTGCATTTCCTGAGGCCACCTGACCCGCGCTGATGGGAAATTCTGGGTGACAGCCCAGTGGGCTGATCTTGGGCCTCAGCTGGCAGACTTACCCTCAGTGGGGGGCCCTCTCTGGATCTCTCTGGTTCTCGCATCTGGCCCCCTCTCCCCTGGGTCCCGGGAGTGTGGGCTGGTGAGCCTTGACTTTTCAGGGGCTGGGGCCACGGCTGCGGGGCTGTATTGGTGGGGGAGCCACCTCCGTGGGTGATGTGAGCCCGAGGCCTACTGGTGGACTATCTGAGGAGCTGAAGATCACACCAGGGCAGATGCGCCTGCATGACACTCGCTGAAGACCCCAGCCCTGGCTACTCATGCTGCCCCCCGCTGGGGCAAGCAAGCAACAGAGCAGCTGCCTTTCGCCCCCGCAGCGCATAGCTCTGGGGAGAAATAGGCCCGCCTGCCAGTGCAGGAGCAGGCGAAAATGGACCAGTTCACAACAGCAGCCACCGGCGCCGACAACAGTGTTGGAGGAGCACACTGAAGATGCTGAAAACAGGTAGCACAGAAATATCCTCTGGTTTGTCAGATTCCTAGAGGGTTCTGAATCCTCAGATATAGAGAGATTTCTGGAGGTTTGGGTGTCGTCCTGGATCTCGGCAGAAACGTAGCTTCAGGAAAGTGTATGGGGTGAGCAGTCCCCTAATGAGTGTCAGTTCGATGACTGTCTGCAGCAATAGTGATGCTAAGCCACTGTTGCTACAGACTGGGGAGCCAATATGTAGACATAGAGAATCAAGCTAGAACCGAATTAAGGGTCAGGATTGGCTCTAAAAGTGCGTGCACGAGCGGAGACATGAACATATTTGAAACATAAGTCATTCAACAAACATCATGTAAAAACACAATAAAGTTGCTTTATAAAAAGTGTTTTTTTTAACATATGCATGCGTTTCACCTTAGTAAATTAGATTATACCACTGCACTGAGAGGCCTTTAATAAAAGTAACAGTTTGAAAATATACATTTAGAAATATTGATGCATCCCCTTGCCCTGACGACAGTGCCTCTACTGAAATTAGAGGCAAGTCAGTTGTCCTCTGTACCCAAATATATACAGTGCAGTTCCAGAATGTATACAATTGAAGGTACTCTCATTTGTGATAATGAAGAAAAAAGAGGCTCATTGAAATATATTTGCATGTATCACACAGTTTGTTCAAGCAGGGAAGCTGGGATTGACCACAGATTTTCTGGGGTCACATTATGCAATTAAGCTTTTAGATGGGTATCTCATCCTCTAGTCCATTTTTGCAACAAGATCACTGCTTTCTCATTAATTCTTGGTGCATGAGGTTAAATTGTGGGTGCAGGCAGGATGGTACATGAAAGGTTAGCTCATTTTGGGGTTGAGGGTCCAAGAAGAGCTCAAGGTGAGCCAAAGTCAGGCATCTGACTTGAGATTTCAATAGTGCGCCCACCTCTAAGACAAGGCATGGGATTGCAGAGTGACCTACAATGGTATGAGTAATGTTTAGGCATGATCACTGCCATTAATAAGATTGGGCCCCTGTCCCTGCCCATAATTCACTCAATATCAGCGTGCCACCTGCAGAGCTTTAGGTGCATTGTGTCCTTCCAGGTCTTAAATGCAGCAGTAATTAAAAACTTTGAAATGGGTCCTTCTTGGTCATACATTAATGTCCTTTACATGTAAAAACAATGCATGAATTCCCAACAACAACTGCAGAAAGAATTGAGGTAATCCATAACAGCGATGGAGTCCCTGTTTAGATTACATTTTGACTTCATCTTGCATTCCATAAGAGTATTCATGTTTTTTTCCATATAATGTGTTTTTTGAAGATTTTTCATGCAACATGTGACTTTTTTGTGAACAGAGTCACTTCTAGGAGTCTGGGTCAGTTCCGGTTGTGAGTGATTGTTCATGACGAGCATCACAAGTGAGAGCTCAGGAGAAGAGACTGAAGGCAGTGTGAATTTCTCACAGTGCCTCAGTGTGTCCTAAAAGTGTCACTGGCGGCCGCAAAAATCATCGCCAGCAGCCACCCCCCCCCAGCGCGGCGGCGGAAGGCAGGGACCGCCACGGGCGGCACAGTGCCTAGCTACGCCACTGGACTTCATGCAGATAGGGTATTAGAAGGCCTGCTCTTACTGCTCATCCTAAGCCTGGTGTGCTTTTTTTAGGTAAGATCTTAACCTAGCCTGTTTTCTTGGGTCTCTATGTCCTACATTGCTCAGAGTAGCATTGGACTAAAGTGGACAACATAGTCCAGTGTATCCCCACAATGGCTCACCTTACATTTCCAAATAACTGAAAACGAATGCCCCTAATCCTGTTCATTACCACCGTCCAATCATGCCAGCCTGCCCTATCCCTGTCAGGTGGGTACACCTCGCTGCTTCACCCCCAAGCATTATTGACTAAGTTACATCCCTAAATCTCGGAGGACAAGCTGTCACTGTGGTTTGTCATGAAACGAGCTCACAGGTCGCTGGCTCAAAGATCCCCTCCCGGGCCTCCGGCACACCAACTTATTGAAGAAATTCTCAGCTACCGCCACAAGGACATTGTACTCTGGGAGGCCAGAGGACAGTCTGACCTTCGTTTCCAAGACTCCTGAATAATGACTTTCTCCAACTATACCCGGACTGTCCAGCAACATAGGTGCTCCTTCAATGAGTTCGCACAAAAACATTGTGCTCGCATTCTTCAATACATGCTCATATGTTCAGCGAAATTGAAAGTGATTTTCATCTCCAGCACTTACGTCTTTGAGACACCTGAGCAGGCCTGAGAGTGGGTGGCTGAAAGGAGTGAACTCCATCGACCCGACAATGTCAGTGCCTCTGCACTGCTGGCCCGAGGTTTTCTCGCTGCCCACACCTGAAACCACCTAAGAACAACTCCTCCAGCTCTGACATGGAGCGCATGGTCACCTGAGAAGATCATGGTTTGGAGGGGACAGACTGCACCATGGAGATCTTTGGCTCCCAGGCTGAGCAACTGACTGACCCAATCAGCTGAACTATGTGCTCCTGCCACTTCTGGTGGTGGTCACTGTCCCTTCTGGAGGGGGGGGGAGGAAGAATCAAATAGTACATAGTCACATGTACTGGGATTGATATATTATCTTGCAACAGAGGAGGTCCCCACATTATGTTTAGTTTTATGATTTGTTTGAGGGTATTGTTAAGTTTTGACATAGGGTAACAGATGTTTCAGTGGTAGGAGCATGGGGGAATGGGGGTACAAGGAGTATGTTGACTATGTATGTTTTCTTAGCAGTCTTCAAGTCACAGACACCAAGGCCACTTGCATTGCTCCTGCATGCACTGGGGTCCATTGGCCCAGGTTGCCACCTTACTGGTGAATCCCCACGGCGCTTTGTTATCACTGGTCTGATTGTGCCAAACCTGTCACCCCTGTGATGGATATTAGGATTCTGTTATGGAATGTGAGCGGCCTGCTGGACTGCATTAAATGCGCAACAGTCCTCCTCCCGTATGCTAAGCACTTCCAGCCCTCTGTGCTCATGAGACAGGAAATCCACTTACTGGGTGAGTAATGCCCGTTTGTCCAGTGCTATGGTTACAATAGAGTTTACCACTCTGGGTTTACCCGGGGGTCCCGAGGTGTAGCAGTTCTCCTCCACAGAGGCTTGCCCCTCACGGTGACTAACACTTACACAGACTCCCATAGGAGATACATCGGGGTCGAGGGGCTGCTTGAGGGTAAACAGTGCAATTTTCTTTCAATCTATGTGCCAAACCAGTTGTCCTTTCCCACGCTGACCTCCCTGACTTCAATTCTTCTGGGCTTCCGGCCGGGCATCACCATTATTGGAGGGGATTTCAATGAAGTCCTTAACCCAGAACTGGACTCTAACGGGCCCCCCAGGTGTGGGGCGTCAGTCCCAATCCAGCCAGCTAATGGCCTGGGTTGGCTCCCTTGGGCTATGCGACTCGTGGAGGACAGGCCATCCTCGGATCCCTGCCTAAACCTACACCTCACCAGCCCACAAGACCTCATCACACATTGACCTTTTGCTCCTTTCGGTCACTGATATTTTGCAGATGTCTAAACTTAACATTCTTCCAAGGGGTAATCTCTGATCATGCACCCCTTATTTTGCACCTGGGATTCCTGGAGCCCACTATACCGCCCATATGGTGCCTCAATGCATGGTATTCAACTGATCAGAACTGCGCCAACTGTGTTGAGGCTGAGCTCCAGGTGCACTTTACAAGTAACCAAGGATCTGTGACCTCAATGGGCACCCTCTTGGTGGCCAGCAAACCCACAATCAGGGGCCAAATGAAAGGATTTATCTGGGGCAAGGAGAACGAGAAACTTGCACATATTAAGACGCTAGAGACTCAAATCCTTGGCTTGGAACACCGGGCTCTTACAGGGACATTTGAGGAGCTCGACCGCCAACTGGCAGTGAGAGAGAGAGAGAGAGAGAGAGAGAGAGAGAAAACTCTGTTTATTTAGACCATGGTCTTTAAACACCAGAAGATCTTGGAAAAACAAATAAATACCATACAATTCATTAAAACTATCTTAGCTAGTACATGTATTAAAAAGTCCGATATCCACCTCCTCTCCCAATAGCATCAACATTTTCAATATTATATACACTTATATTAAATAATTCAAACAACTTAAAATTCATTAGAACAGCAGTACCATTAATACTCTATATTAAAAGGGGTACATTATCCACTTCCTTTCCCCAATAGCAGCAACATTTTAAAACAATTCGGTTTCATAATGTTTCATTACGGCTAAAATAATTGTATAATCGGGATCGGGAGATTTTTAAAAGTAAATGAAATTTCTAACCTTTCTTAAGTTTATCCTGTACGAAGCTGTTTATACCTTTCATATAATTTCCTAGTGCAATAGCAATATCAAGACTTATCATATCTGTCAATAAAACAATAGCTTGGGCTCGTGACCTTATTCCATATTTTAAGAATACTGGGCGTAAAAACAATTTTGTCAAGTCTAAAACCGCAAGGCGATCTAGCAATATATGCAAAATTTCAGCTCTGGTCCCAAGCCCACATTTGCATGTTCCGTCTGGATGTAACATTTCTGCGTTTATTTTTCCCTCCATTAACCATGGGTTAATGCCAATTCGTACTCTTAGGATTTCGCACCTAAGCCCATTGTTAGGCAGGGTATCCAGATACGGATACCATGCAGCATTTACCCAGGAGCTTATTATACCTTGTACAGATTTTTTCTTGCTCAGATATTCCAGGTCATGCATCCTCGACTGTTCCAGGCCTTGGTACCTGAGTGATCTCTTGGTAAATTCTACATCAAGAGGGTGCTGTGCTGAGCTCGCATTTAAACTCCCTGCTATAGCCTGGATTTTCTTTCTCGCGTCCTTGGCCCATTTTAAGCTACTGTGCCGGATCTCCTCACTACACCAATGTGAGACCTTCTGCACTCCCCCTGGGTCCTGGCGTTTCCAGAATCTTAACAAAGACATTTGGGCCTGACTGCTCCACGTTATTGTTCCTATCTCCATTCTAATTGCCTGGATCATTGCGGAGCTTGGTAAGGACAATAACGTTTTTAGGGCCTTGCCTTCTTCCCGATCCCACTCTCCTTTGCCACTTAAGGTGAGAACTTCTGTCCCATACAATACTTGGGGTGGGATCATGGCTTCATAGGCCTTTAACATCGGTCTATGTGACATGTCCCCATAATCCTTATTGAATTTTTTCAACCCACAAATAGAAGAAAAAGCTTTTGTTTTTTGTGCTTCTAGGTGGGTATACCATTTTAGGGAGCTGTCGAACCAGAGGCCCAGATATTTATATTCTTTTACAATTTCCAATTTTATTTGTCCTAAAAACCAGTTAAAATTTTTGTCTCTCTTGCCAAAACATAAAATCTTTGTTTTGTCCATATTTACAACTAAAAACTTTGCCTCACAGTACTCTCTAAAAACATTTAATTTCCTTTGGAGCCCTTAGCTCCGTTTGGTCAAGTATCACGAGGTCATCTGCATATAGAAGACTTGATACTTTCCTGCCACTCATTCTGGGGCTTGCACTTCTTTCCACTTCCAGTGCTGCCGGTAAGTCAGCTAGGAATATGGCGAAGAGCAGGGGGGCCAAGCCACAACCCTGTCTTAGCCCATTCCCTATGGCTATTTTCTGTGTCAGTGACCCTTGTGTGTCCTTAATTACTTGGGCCCAGTTCCCTCTATGTAGTTCTTTTAGGATGCCAATCAGAAAAAGGGGGAGGAGGAGGATTGGGCTAGGTTCACCCTCCTGTGTGATCAGAATACATCAAAAAGAATCCGTAGGTGACGGATCAAAAGAACCTAGCCAAGAAACAAGGGCGGGTTCACCAATTGGGGTGAAGGCCACCTCTACTGGTAGAAAAGAAAAATTTATTTTCTTGTGTCCCCTCACTCACCCACGGTTGCCCCTAGGTGACATGCTTCATCATTGGGGCCATCCCAAACATCTACTGATTGGGGCGTGCTGCGACTTGCGGATTTACGTAGGAGCACTTACCTTGTGAGGCTATGTGTCGTGCAGTGTAGGGGGGAGTGGTGTAAGTGATGTTTTAAAAAATTACCTAACTAGTGAGCTATTGTTTTATTCCTGCTCCTAGTTGGTAGGGATAAAAAGGGGGTTAATAAAAGGGAAATGTAACTGTTATGTAATTATAATCCCTTGTATTATGTCAACATGTTTCAAGGTATCCCCTAAACCTTTTCTTCAGGACAACAAAGGGACCAGCCCTTTGTGTACCTCTCCGTGCCGGACCTATAATAAAGTGAAGTGAAAAATTATTAATGCACACCTATTGTGTGAGCATTGGGAAACATATATACATACGGTTGCTTCTGAACACGTAGTAATTATTTTTTGGCAAAAGTGCGCCTTATGGTCTGTCTGGGTGGAGGGGCCTGTAGAAACCTGTGCTCATCAAGATGCGGTCTGCCTTGGGACTGAATAGGTTGTATTGACGGAGGGTTGCTGAGCACAGGTTTCTACAGGCCCCTCCACCCAGACAGACCATGAGGCGCACTTTTGCCAAAAAATAATTACTACGTGTTCAGAAGCAACCGTATGTATATATTTTTCCCAATGCTCACACAAGTGCTCCTACGTAAATCCGCAAGTCGCAGCACGCCCCAATCAGTAGATGTTTGGGATGGCCCCAATGATCAAGCATGTCACCTAGGGGCAACCCTGGGTGAGTGAGGGGACACAAGAAAATAAATTTTTCTTTTCTACCAGTACAGGTGGCCTTCCCCCCAATTGGTGAACCCGCCCTTGTTTCTTGGCTAGGTTCTTTTGATCCGTCACCTACGGATTCTTTTTGATGTGTTCTTTTAGGATGGCCAGTAGGCCTTCCGGTATATCATACTTTATCAGGCACTCCCATAAGCTCTTACGGTCCACTGAGTCAAAGGCTGCCCGGAAATCAACAAAGCAGCAATACATTTTCCCTTTTTGCTCTATTGATTTCCGGGCGAGTGCCCAGAGGGCGAAACAATGGTCCATGGTGGAATGACCTTCTTTGAATCCCCCCTGTTCTACCGGTACCACTGACTTCTGGTCCACCCAATCTTTTAACTTACATAATATTATTTTTGCGAAGATCTTTTCCCCAATGTCTATCAGATTAATTCATCTGTCGTTCTTAGGGGCATACATATCGCCCTTCTCGTGTATAGGCCTAATTATTGCACCCTTCCAATTATTGGGGAGCTTCCCAGTATCTAAAATAACTTGAAACATCTTAGAAAAAAATTCTGCCCACCAGTTCAACTGGGTTTTAATTAACTGGGCAGGGAGGTTGTCTGGACCGGCTGCCCTAGTTAACTTCAGAGATTTTATCGTATTTTTCACTTCTGTGACCGAAAAGTCAGGTTTTAAATCTGCTACTAGACCGCTCCAATCTGGTAGCACACCTTCCTCCGGTTCTCTCCCTGGGCTATATAGTTCCAGCAAATATTCCTCCCATGCTGCCTCTTCTACCACACAATTCATTGCGGCAGCCGGGCGGTCCGCTGCTGATTGAACCAAGTTCCAAAACTGGCGTATATTCTTTGTTTCTATTGCCTCAAGCAACTTTGTCCAACAGCCTTCTTTATAAACTCTTTTTGCCTTTCTAATTAACATATTATATTCTCTTTTTAATTTTATGAGCTTATTGACCCTATCCTGTTCATAATTTATGCTAAGGCTACGTGCAACTCTCCTTAATTCCCTCTTCTTTTTCAAACATTCCTTTAAAAACCACCTTCTTTGTCTCTCCGGCTTTTTTAGATTCTTTTAGCATTTAATTTATCTTTCCTCAGATCGTCACACAGACTTTGGACCACTTCTTCAATTTTTCCCACATACCAATCCAAGCACTGACCAGTTACTGTGCCCAGATCTAGGTTCTGCTGGAATGTTACTAGCCGAGCTATAATTTCTTCTGTTAGCCACGTTGTATTCCGCCTGGGATATCCCACTTGTTGTTCGATGACTTTATTACTGGGATTCAGATGAACATCTAGGAGGTCTAGCTCTAATGGGTTGTGGTCACTCCCTTCTCTGTTTGTAATCCTAAATCCTTTAATTAAATCAAAATTCCAGAGTGACTTAAAAACATAATCTATTGGGCAGTTTTGTGAACCTAATTTAAAAGTTTTCTTCGCTGGGCAATCTCGGGGTTGTCTTCCATTTAAGCAAAAGAGGCTTTTAGTCCCCAGATAGTTTCCCAGCTGAATATCATTGGTTGTGGACACACTATCTGGGAAAGCTGCTTGAGTTATATTATAAGACTCCAGTAATTCTAAAAACCAACAATCTACTTTCTTTGGGTTCAGTTTATGGTTAAAGTCCCCCATTAATACAATCAAGTCCATGTCGTACTTTTCACATATTAAGTTCATATCTTCTTTAAAATAACCCATTTCTACGGCATATTCCTCTGTCCTTGCCCATTGCATATAAACATTTAAAAGCATCAATGTTGTGTTCATTTTGTCAGTAACTGATAATGTTGACCTGCATGCAAGCAACCATTTACATTTTACGGTTAATTCGGTCACCTACTTCACTATTTTAGTTGACCACAGTGTCATCATTTCCCCCGCTGGGCGCCCAAACCTTTGTTTCTTTGCCGAGCGAGTAAACTGGCGGAAGCCATCGAATGTTGGGGTCTTGCCGCAAAGCCAGGTTTCCTGGATACAGATGATCTCGGTACTTTTTCCTAATTCTCTTATATTGTCTTGTTTAGATTGATCTCCGAGGCCATTTATGTTCCAGGAAACTATTCTTAAGCCGTGCGGCGTACCCTTTACCTATTCAACGTCGTCTAGGAATCCTTCTTCACCAGGCATCTCAGTAAACCTGTTTGAGGGGCCTGCGTGGTTAGTTCCCTGACTCCAGTTTCCCCACCAATTTTCCACATCTGAATTATTTGCAACTATTATAAGATTACCCCAGCCTACTCCTTCCTTTTCTTCTTGGTCGATTATCCTTACCTGTCTCTTTCTTAATCCTGCGTGGCACCTTAAAAAATCCTTTCCTTGCAGCTCTTTACCTTCTACATCTATTTCCACCTCCTTTTCCGGTATTATCCGTATCCCTTCCTTATGTACTTCACTTCTGCTTTTTCAATCATAATCTTTACCAAATCAGAGTACACCAATACCCTGGTCACCTCCTTTCCTTCCTTATTTTGCTTAAATCCCACTTGCCTTAAGTCATTTGTCCCTATACCTTTCAAGTTTGGGCACAGGGCAAACGCTTGCAGAAGTTGTGACCTATTTAGCGGCAGCCTCTTTCTTATCTTCTTACCACCTTTACCTGTTGGGATTGGTTCAAAGTATAGCCACTTATTCTCTTTACCCTCCTTCCTTACCCCTTTCAGTGCAAGATGTTGTTCCATATATGCCATGTAGGTTTGATTATTAGGCCTTCTAATTCCTGCATCCCGTATATTGCCGGGTTGGAACCCTCCACCGTGGCGGTGGCCCACATGAGGACCAGCGATTTTAGGCTCAGTTGGAGGTATATACCTTACTTGTTTCTCCTGCATACTTGGGTCTCTATCTAATTGCGCATTTTTATCTTGTTTCTTTGGGGTATTCCTTCTCGTTATTCCCCTAATAGGGTTTGGTGGCTCTAATACTTGTACCTTATCCCCAGTTCTCGCCTCTACTACCCTGGATCTTTTCACTGTCTTATCACTCCCCTTTTTTTGTGGCTTCCTTCCTACTCGTCCCGCTTGGTTAACTAGCCCAAATCTGAGGACCTCGCCCCTTCTTAATACTCTCATTGGCTGTTTTGAAATATAAACCTCGTGTGTTTCCTCAGGTGAGTCGACTGTTACGGCCAGTTCCTCTGCAAGGGGCTGCAGGTCTGGGTCACGGACTGGTCTTATCATTGATGGCATTTGACATCTAATCCCCTGTAACTCACCCTCTATTTTAGCTAAATGCTCTTTTTGTACTTTTAGAATATCATTATTTGACAACGTAACTTCTAGAAGCCCTTGTAGTGTCCTCTGTAATAACAATATAAGGTCCAACATTGAAGAGGCAGGGGTAGCAGAGAGTTCCAAATTTGACCCTGGGGTTAAGTTCAGATCCTCGCTCTGTCTGTCACTATTTTCTGATTGTCAAGCTGATTTTGACTTTCTTTACCTTTCGGCCTTGGCCCTCTACCAGGTGTACCCTCTCCTTCTACCCTTATATCCTCATTTGAAATCAAACATTCCTGTGATCCTATCTCCGGATCATAAGTAAACAGTCCACATGGAGAAGAGGATAATCGTGGTGACAATAAGCCCTTTTGATCCAATAAGAGCTGTAGAGACTGATTGGCCGAGAGTTGCAACTCAATTATATTCTCCTCCAGGGGTAATGAGGTGTTCCCAATCACACTCCCACTCCCACTTTCATTCTGCGTAGCGGCCTCTATTATCTCTATATCAGGGGCCTTTGCTGGTGAAAAACTTTTTAAAAATGTTTCCCCACAAATTCTTTTAGCGAACTTGAGGCAGTATCACCCCGTCTTTTGCTTATGTCCACGCTTCTCTTGACTTTTTTCTTTATTCCCTTCACTGGTCTCGGCTCTGGGCTCCCTCCACTTTCTCCAGAGGTTCTCAGATCCACTGAGATCTCTCTTGACCTCAGTTTATGTTCCAGGGTACTTTTGTTTCTCCTGGGGGCCATTTCCAATGCCCGGCTCAGGGTTGACAATCTCTTCGTACTCCCAGATTATATCCCCACACTTTTAGAAGTTTCAAGGGGGACAGCCAACAATCTAACAAACAACCCGTAGGGCAGTCCGTTATTCTAGTAAGGTTAAACAGTTCTTAGACTCCAGCTGAGCACTTACCTCTGTTGTCCAAGCCGTGCGCGCCGTTTGCCCGTGCCCGTTCCCGTACTCGTATCTGTTAAAATTACTTTTCCGCTCTGGGCCTCCAGATAATTGCCTATGCCTTTATTGATCGAACGTTTCGGGCTCCGCTTCGGGCTCCACTAACCTTGCGCTGAGCCGCAAAGCCGTCCGGCCACTCGGTGATTTCTTCGCGTTTCGCGTTCCTTCTTTCAGTCAGAAAAGTCAGAAAAGGCACTTTCAGTCAGCTCCACTCGTCGCTCTGCTCCGCTCGTCGTTCTCCTCGTCGGCGCTAACGCTGGCGCTGGCGTATGGCGTAGGGGCGGGGCTACGAGAGTTCAGCTTACGGCTTCCGGCGTACGGCACAACAGAGGGGGAGCAGGCTGCACGGATTTGTATTGTCTCGTAGAATTGTTCTGGTACGAGGTATATTCCAGGTATATTCCAGGAGGTCTTCCTAATCCAGTGAGATGAGGCAAGGCTAAGAAAAACCAACAACGAACCGCTCCTGCGGTATGAAATGCCTTGTGGTGCTCACGGCTCCTGCTGCACACCGAGAAGAACCGTAGAACAAACAAAGAACCGCCCCTGCAGTACGAAAAGGCTTGGTGGTGCTCACGGCTCCTGCCGCACACCGAGAAGAACAATAAAACAAACAAAGAGCCTCTCCTGCGGTATGAAAGTCTTTGTGGTGCTCACGGCTCCTGCCGCGCACCAAGTAGAAAGGAAATTAAACAAGGATCCGCTTCTGCGATCTGCCGTGTTTTGGAGTAGTGCCCGCGGGTCCTACCGCGCACTACCGAAGGGTGATTAGCAAAACAAAGGATCGCTTCTGCGGTGCTGGGGAAGCGTTGCGGTGCTCGCGGCTCCTGCCGCGCACCGGGAAGGATTGATAGTGAAGAAACCGCGTCGGCGGTTTTCCGGGGCTGATTTGGTGCCTGCGGCTCCTGCTGCGCACCAAGAAAGAGTAAAACCAACAAGAGACCGCTCCCGCGGTCTCGACAAGGGTTGTGGTGCTCACGGCTCCTGCCGCACACCTGAAACCAGTTAGAGGGAGAAGAAAAAATCATTAAACAGGAGTCACACGAGGAGTCAACTGGCAGTGGCAAGAACTGCACTTAGACAAATCAGCCTGGAAGAGGCACCGCAATGTTGGAGGGCTACAACCCGGCGAGTGTATGACCATGGCAATAAGTCTTTGATGCTCCTCTATTGGCTGGCCTTTAAAGAGATTGCCTCCAGAGTGGTCCCCCACATTATAGATGCCAATGAGAGCCATAGAGTCCACCCCCCTCAATATTCTACAGGTGTTTGCTGATTTCTACCAAAAGTTGTATGCCCATAGGCCCAGAACACCATGGGAGGGCGCACCCACTGATGTATGAGACCCCACTGCCATTGATACCCCAGTAGCTGGCCCAGGACCTGGACCAGGTAATCACAGCCAAAGAGATTGACACAGCACTCACAGGAATGCCCTCCAGTGGGACCCCAGGCCTACATAGGCTCCCTGTGGAAATTTACCAAAAATTCCATTCCACGTCCCATATCTGTTGGCCATGCATACTGAAGCAGTGGAGCCAGTTGTTTTCCCCCAGAGCTAGATTTGGCCACAATCATGGTTATGTCCAGACCAGGCCAACCTTCGGACTGTTATGCCTTGTATAGGCCCATATCTCTTATTAACTCCGCGATCAAAGTGTTCGCAAAGGTGTTGACCAATCGGCTGTGACTGACCTTGCCTCACTTGATCCTTATGGATCAATGTGCCTCATGCCCGCCCACAGCACACAACACTGAATCTGTAGAGTCCAGTTGGCCTTGTCTCAGGCACATCACTTCCACCACCCTGCGGCCCGACTTTTAGTTGACTTTGAGATGGCCTACGACACACTTGATTGGTCCTTCCAAAGCGTGGTCCTAGAGGTGCGGGCCTCAGCCCTAATCTCTGCAAGCTTTTGTACTCTCAATTAATGGCACAGGTCCAAGAAAGTAGGTCACCTGCCTCCCCCTTTCTTATTCGCAGAGGCATCTGTCAGGGTTGCCTTCTTACCCCCCTCATCTTTGCCCTGGTCATTGAATCCCTGGCATTGCTTTTGCACTACTATGCCAAAGAGCAGGGATGGTGTTCCTGAGTTAAGAATTGCGCGTAAGCAGGTGATGTCATGCTATTCTTGGCAAACCCGCAGTCCTTGTGCCCCTAATGCTTGGAACTCCGGGGCATATACAAGGAGGCCTCAGGCCTTAGAGTCAGTAAAACAAAGTTGATGCTAGTCCAGAGTGTCTGCTCCTGGCAATCCCTGTATGTCACCTGGCTTTCCCATTTTTGGGAATCTGTATCTCGTTGCTCCCGTAACTGACATGGTGCCTTAACCTGGCACCCTTAGCAGCTAACATGAAGAGGGATCTTCAGAAATGGTGGCACCTGCCCCTTCACATCCTCAGACGAGTGGCCCTCCCTAATCCCACACCGTGTTTTTCAACCCTTACCTCCATCATTCGTCCTTTCCTCTGGGCCAGGAGCCACCCCTGTATCGCCTTTGACAGTATCCGGCAGTCCCCCTATGACGGCAGAATGTGAATGGCAGACTAATATTGCTACTATGTAGCAGCATCCCAGGTGATTGTGATTAATGACTGGCTTAAGAGGGGCTGGGGCCAAACATTCTATTCTGATCAGGTAGGTCTTACTACCGTGTAAAAGTATCCACAGTATGATTATTAGAAATGGGTGTGGGGATTTTGAAGAATTTTTGGAGTCCCTTCTCCATTGACACATACTCCCAGTAATGATATAAAGTGCAAATGATGTTAGTGATGGCCCATGACAGAGCAACTTACTGCTGCTCATTTTCTTTCCACTTAAAACAAAGGGGAAACAGCCTTTACTCCGAAGTTTTTACTTCATAGTACATTTTCCATGCATTTTTTACATCGTAAAGACTGTTGGCACGCAAGTGTTTACAACGCAAGACAAAACCACGCATTTGAGGATAATTAAAAAGGGGGCTTGGGGGTCTCCCCCAAAATATAATATGTTCAAATACTACCAAATATGTAAACGACAAATGGAATTAAAAAATCTATTAAGAGTTAATGTATACATTTTGAACAGTAGGTGGCAGTGTTACACTGAGATAGAATTTTTCAGAGACAGTAAGCGTGGTAAAAGTATGGGTGGTAGTGGAATGCGTGGTGAAGGTGTTTCTAATGTGAATGAATGTAAATGCGTGGTAGTGGTATGCGTTGTGAAATGTGCGATGTAAAGACGTGTGTGGTGAAGGAAGGCGTGGTAATGTCATACAACCAAAACAAAGCACTGTTATAAGCATAATGTTTCTTTTGACCAGAGCCTCATGCCCCCCAAGATCACTTGAGGCCCCACTAGGGGGGCCAACCCCACCCCCCAGTTTGAAGACCCCTGCCTTAGATACTGACATTCCTGACTTTAGACCCCTGAAGGCTAAACTCCTAATAGGGAAGATCACCACTGGCGCAATATCACAAGTTTATCACTCCTTGGTTATCTATGGCCCTGACCGGTTTATGAGACTGAAAAAGAGATGGGAGTCTTGGGAAGTAGAACTGGATAATGCAGAATGGAGAGAAGCTAAGATGGCTCCTTGGGAACTAGTCATTTCCATATGCCTGAGGTTGATCCAACTCAATTATCTCCATCTAACCTATAAGAACCCTCAGGGGCTTCAGCGGGCAGGCAAGAGTCCCCAAACCAATTGCTTTTGCTGTTTGTTACTGGACGCAGACTTCTTCCACATGGTCTGGTCGTGCCCAACAGGCCCTCCAGCGCCCAAGATCCAGCCTCTTGGTTTCTGCTCCAGCCATATGGAAGCAACTCTTTCTGTGCTCTTGTGGCAGGAGTAGCTCTGTTATGTGCTGCATTCTCTATTTCTTTTTTAAATTTTTGTCAGGGTATCCCTAGCCTGACCCTCCCCCACCCCCATAAGGTATTAGGTTTTTTTCTAGAACTTGGAGATAGAGTATCTGAGTCCTAAAGTGGCTGTCCAACATCTTTGCTGATGTTGTCAGCAACCAATAGATCTAATTTTTTTCATCTGATGCTCTCGTAGGCATCCCTATGCATTAGGCCCGGGCAGACTTTTAATTCTGCATGCAGAATTGGAGAATTTGAGTGATTCTGCGTTACTCTTGTGATGTGGAGTTCCTGCCAAAATCTGCCAAACGCTATGTGGCTGAAATGTTTTCCTGTTGACAACAGTAACAACGCAAGGATTCAGAAAGTGAGCTGGTGATTGCATGCAAGATTTGGCATCCCCTAGCACGATTTCCAGTTGCTAGGAGAAATACCTGTGAGATTTTCGAACACGGTCAGGGGGCTGTTTCCCAAGTAGATTTTTTACTTGAACGGCAACAAAATCAACTTGAAGAAAACATGGTGCAGTTTAGGCTTATTTTTCAGTGCAGAACGCACTACCGGTACTAAAATCGGAATATGAGTAGCGCGATGTGCATTTTCTGCCCACTGGAGGAACTCCACAGAATCTCGCTGAGTTTTTTGTGTTACTCCATAGAATTCTGCAGAGTGAAATTGTGCCATTTTCACCCAGGCCTACCAGGCACTAAATCTCTTTAAATTTTGAACCTTAATATTTTCAAAAACTACTGAACAGATTTACACCAAATCATGAAAAGCACGCTTTTCTAGATGAGATGTAATCTCCTCATCCTTGTTAAGCCCAAGAGGTTAGTTTGTTCCAATAAACACAATGTAACATGACTTCATTTTTCTCAGAAGATTCACTATGTCTTCTCCTCACTGTATGCTGTTATAAACTCAATTCCACAGAAGGGAATTGAGCTAGCCAGGACCTTGTTCGTGACTATCCTCAAATTGTTAATAGCCCTCGTATGTTCCAGGATCCCTTTTTCAGATGAAAGATGGTACTACCCACATACCTGAGACCGCAAGGACAGGTTCGGACATATACTCTATAGTGAGATAGACATGTCAGGTTCTAACAGATTGTACACATCTATTGGTGTATGAGCTGACATTGCCACAATTCCTACTTGCCTTGCATTAGCCACATTTAAAGGTTCCTTGCTGTCCCTTCTCCCAGGTTCCTTCTCTATTCTGTGTCATGTTACTGTGTACCACCATATCCCCAGCTGAGAAGAATGCCACGCAGGTGAACAACTGACTACGGGCCTTGATTCCTTTATTTGAATGCAATTCTAACCAACTGACGAAGGGCTTTGTAAAATAGCCCAAAATGCATTGGGGATGTGGGAAACACATGGTGTGCACATTCATGATATTTATTAATTAAAAGAAAGAAAAATGCAACCAAAATTTGGACAAACTTTGAAGTTAATTTGAACTCATCCACACAGTAGTTCAGTAGGTTGGAATACACCAAACACCAGTGGGAATGGTGCAACGGCAAACAGGACATTTAGAAGGCACCCAGAGATCAGTAGGGCACACCGAATAGCTGCACCTGTAAAAGAGATTTTTGGGGGATTAATGGATAAAAGACAGAATATACTAAAATAAGTAGAAGCGGAGTGATGTGAAAATAATTTATAACTAATATCCAGTTGTGAAACTGGATAACACGCAGGCAAACGGATAAGGTACGTGTTATTACCATCTTCCTGGGCAGTATAACATAAAAACTGACACGCTATAAACTGAATCCCTGATAGCAGGATTAATTGATAGTCTGACACATGAAAGCAAAAATGTATTTAATTTAAAAACAATTAGAGCAGCTGATACAATTTGCCAGTGAGGCACTGAAGCAGCAGCACTCGACTGCTTCTGGGTGTGGAAAAGTATTCACAATATGTTTGATTCACGCTCATTTTTTAGAACAAAAGTCGCCTGCCTAAAACAAAAATGTATTTGACCTTGAAGAATTGTAGATTTGAAAACTAAATGCTCCATCACAAAATGGCAATCGTGCATATCACTTTTGTTTTCACTTTGTAAATAACTCATGTCTGCATTGTGTTGGATAGATGGAAATTGAATTTTCCTTCATTTCGGGCAACCAAGGTCATTTCAGTCTTTTCTCACAGATTAAAACATGAATTTCTTTACTGCTGCACTCACGGCTTGCTTTGAAGAGTAGATAAAAGAGATCACAAATGTTCGTTTAAAAGAAAAACTGAGGAGCAAAAGTTTGTGGTCAGTGTGTAAGCTCTCTTCTACGCCAGGTCATACTTCACTCATGTACACCACTTTGGCAGTGGCGGCTCGTCCGCTAAGGCGGAGGAGCGTCGCCCCACTGCTCATAGAGCAGTGAAAAGGGAAAATATAAAAAGATAATAACAAGGTTATTATCGTTTTATATTTGGTTGTTGTGGGCTGGCTTGGGGTGGGGCGGGGCTGGCGGCTCAGGGTGGGAGGAGGCAAGGACTGTGCACACTATGGGGCATATTCACAAGAACGTGTGATAACCATCGCAAAAGTTACTTAACGCAACCTTCAACATCGCAGTCCATCGCGGGAAATTTAAACCATGTTAACCAAGTATTCACAACACGGCGGTATCATGCAATAGTCCCCAGATAACCAACAACTGTCCGCGTTAAAATCAACGCCACGCCTCAAAAATGCGAAACACGAACGCAAAAAAAGCTGCTATGAGGCCAAGCGCGATACAAAAAGCAGCGAAAACCAGCCACAGGCCTGCAAGTCACACGCGTCAGGCGGGAACAATCACCATAAAAGCAGACCAAACAAACGGTGAGATGACAACGTCCGAGCACAACCCCACAGCTGTGATGCAGAACAAATGACCATTGTCCAAATCCGACAGGCAGTTCCCCACAAACAGCCACAATGTACATTAACATGCATTCAGTAGGTAACCTGCGCCAATGCGGAAACAAACATGGAACACACTGTGAAACCGCATCTCCCCTTCACATTGCAGAGGGACAAACAACACCCCCTGCACACCGACGTGCCATGTCCATGACCAAACAATAATGGAAGCACGGACCAATGTAGGGGCAGTGACTCCCCCCACATACATGTCACCCATGTCATGGGACTTGAGTCACAGGGTGCATCCCTGCATCATGGCGGCACATAACAGAGCCCAAAAGAAGCCCTCTTGTCACTTGAAGGCCACAAATGACAGCCAAAATGGAATGAACTGGGACACATGTGAAACGCCGAAGAGTGGGATACCGTAACAACTGTGATACACAGAACTGGCATTTCGAATGCGTGACACCCTAAACAGCCTCACTGCACAGAGGTGACACACCCACCATCCATTAACAAATTCCTAAATTGTCAGCACAACATGTCGCACCCACACGTGTCTGAGTGAAGTGCCTGTACAGATGAGTGACATGCACGCAGGGAATGTGTCTCGGAATGCATTTATTAGCACATGCTGTGCCTGTGGTCAGTCAACGTACTGTGCCATTACTGCTAAGGACCCTCACAATGTGACGTCAACCAGAGAAGAAATTGCCAATGATGTAGTCCCTACGGGCAATTCCTGCTGCGGCTGCAGTGGGGTGTGGTCCACCTGCCTCATCTCCATCATCATCGCCCAGTGCATCTGGCACACGTATCCATGGGGCTCTGCTGCGTACACATATGTTGTGCAACACACAACATGCAATGATCATCCTGCACACGAGGCCTTGGCTGTACAGGAGCCTTCCACCTGTGACGTCCAGGCACCTGAAACGTGACTTCAACATGCCAAATGTGCGCTCCACGATGCCCCTGGTGCGTCTGTGGGCCAAATTGTACTGCCTCTGGGGCTGTGTGTTCGGGGCTCGGAGGGATGTCATCATCCAAGCGCAGAGTGCATATCCTTGGTCACCTGTGACAGTGCAGAGAGACATGAGTCAAGACTACGTACTGTATGATGTGTTGGCAGGCCCACTGGTTCATTGGTGTGTGATATGTGTGAGTTAGTGATACCCGTATGACATGTACTGCGTATTGCTAATGAGCGGCATCACTGTGTAGTACGTAGCCTCACTGCTGCACCTCACCCCCCCAAGCACATTCACTATTGTGCGCAGGGCGATTGCGTCACATGCACCCCTATGGCACACCATTGTCATGCCTGTCTGCGCATGTCAACAAGCCTGGCTACGACACAGTGATGCTGCTGCGCAGAATGTGGCCGGCCACGTGTGTGTCGGCCCATTGCAAGGACAGGGCTGACACAGATGTAGAGCACCTGCCTGGCTGAACCCGACATGCAGTTGAGGGTACATCTTTGGCTCATGCAGAGATAATAGCGACACACACAACAGTTGGCATGTGTGATCCCTGACCCTGAGTGGGAATGCCCTCCCCCATGTACCCCTGCGGCCGAGCACGCACACCGGGGGCATGCCACATGGCAACATTGCCGATTGCGGGACGGGTGGCGCAGACACTACAACAGAGACACACGCATCAGCCACATCCTTGGCAAGGCCTACACTGCACCACACCCAGATCCACGTGTGGAGTAGCCACACCCATACGCAGTACCGACGTACGCCAGTCCACCCCGCGTACGCTCACAGGGAGGTACGACACGGTTTCATGTCCCAGGTCTACACCACTGCCTGCGGTGACATGGATGCGCACGCTGTACACAGCACAATGTTATGTGGAATGACCCCGGTCCCCCATGCATACACAACAACCACACGGACACACAGAGTGAGTTCGTGGGACTGGCCCCTTTTATTGCCAGGCTCACATATCCAGTGACGCCTGTGCTGGATGGGTGTTGGGTAGTGTAAGCCACCACTCAGGGGTTGGTTGGTGCTGGCAAAGACAACAACAGTGAGCAGACAATCAGCAGTACAAGGTACGTACATCATGGGTCCCTGACTTGAGCAGCACAGAGTTTGTGGCCCCGGATGCACAGCGGCCGGCACAGGCACACCGCCATGGAACGGTGACTTGCGGTGCACTGAGGTAGTGCCACGCGAGCTGAGCGTGTACTCATAGATGTCCAAGGGGACTTTCACAGAGGGTTGCGGAGGACAGTGGCAGGTGTCCTTCCAGGGCATGATGCAGAGGGCAGAAGCAAGCAGGAACAGGCAGATGGCGGAGTTGAATGCTACAGACCCCACTTTTGTAGCTTGTCAGTATCAGCTACATGTAGATGAAGACAGCCTCCAGCCCATGGGCTCAGACGCCACCGACGTCCAAACAGAGATTGCCCATGGATTTCAGGGCACACACTCAGTGGCACCAGAGCTGGAAGGGGATGCAGTCTGCGATGAGGCCTGTACAATGACATGGACTCTGCTATGTACAGAGCAAGACTCAGTTCTAATCGTGTGACCTACTCCACCGCAGTGTGTGCCGGAGGCAGCGGTCAGCAGGGACCCACAGCCACGTGTGGTAGGCATGCGTTGCACAGAGTCAGTGGCACCAGTGCAGTCGTTGGTAGTGTCCCATCACTCTGTAAAGGTGAGCCTTTTCTCCTCCGGACTGAAGCGCGTCTTCCTCTTACTCCTCTCCTTGCATACTGTGACATGAACACTGCCATGAAGAAATCAAGACTCAGTTCCAAAAGTGCGACCTAGTTGGCCGCAGTGTCGGCCGGAGGCAGCGGTCAGCGCGGGCCAACCGCTGTCCAGCCATCTCCTCCTGGATCTCTCACACACGACGTTGGAATGGCATTTGTATTACTTTTGTGGCTGACATAGGTAGTGGCACCAGAGTTGAGCGGGTGTGCAGCCGGAGAGGAGACCGTATCCTGCCTGTGACGGACTGCATTGGATTGGTGTGAGGCCTGCAGGACCGCAGTGCAGGCCCAAGCTCGGAGTGAGCAAGGGCCCACAGACACATTTGGTGGGAGTCCTATGCACAGACTTGGTGGCACCACATCGGAGGGAGTATAGTGACATGAATTCAGCCTTCAATCATGTACTCTGCCATGGTGTAATAAAGACTCAGTTCCAAATGTGTGACCTACTTGTCCGCTGTGCATGCTGGTGGAGTACGTCAATGAGAAAGGAGGTCCGTGGGCCTGTGACGCGGTGGCCGTGATGGTCCGAGGAGTCTGCCAAGGTTGGGGTCCTCGGGATTGGAGCTTGCACCGGCACGTGGTGGGCCCGCTTTGACACATGCCGGTGTTGGCAGGTGAGCAGTGATGCCTGGATGCGCAGGGGCGGCCATGTCGGCTTCGGGGAACAGCCTTCCGTGGTGCAGTAGGCGCACAGGATCCCAGGCAACACCGCTCATGGCATAGGACTCGTGGCGGGGTGAGAGGCGCCGCACTGGCAGGGACGTTGGGCATTCTGGAAGAGGACCACGCCCAGGGCTATGTGCTTTTTATTCACACCCATATGCTGACCTGGCGTACGCCGGGCCAGCCCACTCCTCTCACGCTTACAGGGGGGGACGTGACAAGCTATGTTCCCTTGATCTCCCCCACTGGCTGGGGTGACATGGTTGCGTCCACTGTCCATTACACCACACACCAGCGGTGTATGTGGACATGGATATGTGTGTGGTCTGCATACTGCAGTCTGTCCGACACATCCTCGCCACACTTGGCATTGTGTGCAGTCCCATTCATCAGTCACATCACCTCCTTCGCACATGCCTGGTTCCCTCCTCTTCCCACATTCTGCTGATGTGTGGCTGAGGTGCCATGCCGTTGATGGCTCATGTACATGGCTAGGCCTGGTTCCCAAGGTGAGTTGTGCTGTCGTGTCTGGTGGGTGGACATGTTGTTTGGCATGTTGTATGTGGGTTGTGACGTGTGCATTCCCAGAGTTGTGAGTTGTATGATTGTGGAGTTGAGGTGTGTGGTGTGTTCATTTGGTACTTACCAACGAGCACTGCATTTCCGTAGGTGCCATCCTGGAAGCGCCGGTTGATGATGGACTGTCGGAAGATGTATGAATCATGCACACTGCCTGGGTAGTTGGCAACGACATTGGTGAAGAGTCCCCGGTGGTCCACTATTGCATGCACATTGATGGAATGCGTGTGCTTTCTGTTGCGGTAATTGTGTGCAGTGTCGGAAGGGGGCACAAGTAGGACATGTGTGCAGTCTATTGCCCCTAACACGTGCGGGAATCCAGCTATGGCATAGAATCCTTGCTTGGTCTCCAGCTGTTCCTGCGCAGTGTGGGGGAAGTATAGGTACTGGGGTACCAAGCTGATGATGGCATCCAAGACAGGTGTGAGGAACTTTGATAGGGCTGGCTGTGAGACTCCTCTGACTCTGGCAGTTGTTGGTTGGAATGTCCCAGAGGCCAACAGGTGCAGCACAGCCAGCAGCTTTGTCTGCGGAGGGATGTTGGTTGTCCGCTGTGTTGGTACAGTCAGCCTGTGGGCAATGATGTTCAGGATGCGGAGGATGGTTGTCCTTTTGAGCCTGTAGTGGGCAATGACATACTCTGGTGTCATGTCTGTGAGGCTGGTGCATTTTCTGAAGGTCCGCGGTCTGTGTCTGAGCTGCCTCTGTGGTGGTCCGGGGGAGGGGTGCGGGGGGGGTCCGGTGGGTGGTGGCGGTTTGGGAGGTGGTGGCGGGCCGGGGTTGGTGGCAGTGGGTGTTGTGGCCCTGTTGGGGCTCCGAGCTGCATGATGAGTAGCTCCATGGCATCTGTTGTCCTTCAGGTGTGGCTGTGGGCTGGGCTCCCTTTTCTGGTGCCGGCTGCCGTCCGACTTTACACCAGGTCAGAGCAGGTGTTAGTTTCCTGCTGCTAACGTGCCATATTGCATGTTTTGTGGACTTATCGCCGATCTGCCTGGTCGTTGTGAATGTTGCGGTGTGGTGTTGATGCGGCTTTTTGCACGGGAACGCCTACTCTGCATCTCATTAGCGATAGTTGCCGGTGTCATCTGTGGCGATGCTTTCGGCAGCTGCTATCGCGGGTTAACTGGTGTTATGGGCTGTTAACACCAGCTTGTGAATGCGGTGATAAATTTATAGCAACTTTGGCTGCGATAAAATGCTGTTAACTCAGCGATAGCTCCTTGAGAATATGCCCCTATGTGCGCATCACTGCTTGGCCGGCCGTTTTCGGCCAGCCAAGCAGTAATGCACAATTTGCATATTCCCCACCAGGCTGTAATCGACAGCCTGGTGGGGAATATGCACAGGCTCCCTGTCCCGATCTGAGCGCCGATCCACAGCACTCAGACCAATCACAACACTGCACTACAGCGTTGTGATTGGCTCAGGGGAGTCTGCGTGCCGGCTGCGGCCTGCAGCTTCTTCCAGAGCAGAGAAGTGGAGGAGAGGTGTGGCCGTCAGAAAAAGTACGTGTTTTTTTGCTTTTATACTCCCCCCAGCCTCCCTACCCCCGTTCCTTACCAGCCACAACTGTTGTCTACTGCATCATGTGACAGTGCATCTCCCCTCCCCCCCGAGATTGTGATTCCACTGCATGTCATTAACTGCGGATACATGTGGCTGCCGGGTGAGTAGCTCAATAGTGCCTAGCATATGCAGTATCATGTTGTGCATGACCGTGGTGTAAAGCAGGATCATGGGCTCCCATGCAGAATGTGGAGAGAGGCCCAAGAGACGGATAACTCACAGATATTCACAGACTTCCAGTTAAATTGGCTCCCAGATTCATCACTGATGGTTGGGGCCACCCTGCTCCTCGGGCTCTGCAGGGGCCAGTGTTATGCCCCTGGTGCATGATAATTGCTAAAGCAATATTTGGCACATCTGCCTTGTTATCCACTGTCACAGATCAGACCCCAGAAAACATTTTTCAGTATGGATTAGCACATTTTGCTGCATGCCATAGTTCTTTTTATGAATAAAACAACATAAATGCCAATACTGATATCTTTTCATACAATCATTCACTCCTGTGATCACACACATGTTATGATCAACAGAAATTTATTGCTTTTTTTCTGTTTCTTTTTCTTTTAATCTACACCTTTTTCGGGGAAATAACTTCAATACTCAATTCACAAACATGATTTGTACAAACTTATCAATAACATATACAAAATAAGAGAATAAAAAAATCACATGTAGACAAAAAGATTTATTCCCAAGAATCAAAACAGTCACAATTTCACTTATAACACTATTGAAACAGCCTAGGTTCTGTTGTTTGAAGCTGTTTTTAACAATGCCCACAAAACTTCCTTAAGTATATGAATCATGCTCATTTCTTAGCGGGCCAACACCAAACAGTGTCCATACTGGCCTCCGAGAGATATCGCCAGTCCTTAACAAATAATCTGTTCGGCGCTACAGTAGTGTTGTATGTGAAACACTCGTTTGGACATGAGTAAACAGTTGACACATTTTGGACCCCTTTATATTGCTTTTTGGGGTTCTCCTCAGGACTCAGAACACCAGAGCACTTAATTATCCACCCTATCTTAGCTGGACACCAAATTAATGAGTCATCAATTTGAAAACCTCCAGACACATCAGTCCTGGAATGAAGATTCCCATATTGAAGCCACATGATTCCTGTATATTTTCAATTTCCTTTGCACGCTGACAAGTCTTTGCTACGAGTTCAAAACAAATCGTGCTGCAAGTGTTCTTTTTACAGCATTTTATCGTGGTGGTGGTGGAGCTTGGTGGTGGGAGGAGGCTACATGACAACGGGTGCCCTGTATCCAGCTGCTGGTGGCGCTTCAGGATATGGCTACAGCATCGGGTGTAATCCCATGGCACCAGGTTCAATGCTGTCTGGGTATGATGGGGAAAGAAGGCCTGCCTGCCAGACCCTGGGTGCTGACAGGCCTGTTTGGGATTGTACTGGTGGGGAGGAGAAGTGCAGCTTGCCCGTGGGCACATGCATGCAGGGCCGGCCTTTCCTTGGACAGCAACAGGGCCGGACTGGAAACAGAAACCGGCCCTGGCAAACTGCTCAGCCGGCCCCCCCTGGGGTGAGGGGGAGTGCAGCCGAGCAGTTTGCGAGGGCCGGTTTCGGCCGATTTTGTTACAGGGGGCCGATATTGCCGACCCCCGGTAACAAAAATGGCCCCCCAGGGGCCCAAAACTGGCCCCCACCCTAGCGGCCTACCAGGGAAACGCCCGGTGCCCGCTATGGCCAGTCCGGCCCTGGACAGCACCCAGGGTGAAACTAAATTTGGTGCCCCTCCCACTCGATCCTTCCCCCCCACCCTTTCCCCATCTACCCCCTCCCATTGGTGATCCTGGTGGGGGGGATTTTTATGCTCCCTGGTCACGTCCCGGCTGAATACCTCAGTAACCATCCTGTTCACACATATTTGCCCCTTGTCGTCTCATCTTAATCAACTATTCAGTTGCTAAACTGGAGATGAGAGTCCATGGGAGGGCGTGAGGAGTGGGAGAAAGGTAATCGGAAGGTGGCTAACGAAAACAAGATTTTAAATTCAGCCTGCACTCTGGAGATAATGTACTGAACTGGCGTCCTGAAATAAAGACGTTATTCAAGGCAGCTCGACAAGTGAGCTCCAATTGCACCCCTCTAACTGTAGAGGCCCCCCGGCATGGGCCCAGCTTGCCCATGACAAAAGCCAGCCCTGCCAGTGTGTCCTGCTGCCAGTGGGCCTGCAGGTGAATTTATTGGTGGGGGTGGGAGGCAGCATGCCTGTGACTGGAGGGGCATGTGAATGGGGGCACAGCATGTGCCTCCATATCAGCAGGCACAGTGCTATCTAGGGAGGGGGAAAGGGATACAGCATGCCCACAGGACCCTAGGTGCCGGTAGGTGCGTGATTAGATGTAATAGTGAGAAGGAGGAATGTTTGCTTTTGTGATATGGAAACACGTTTAGAAGTGAGTTCAAAGCCCAGAAAAGATTGGGGCCAGTGGCAAACAACCCTAGGTGCTGCTATCTTGTGATGCCCTACGTAGTCTTGGGGACATCACATGCAGCAGGCAGGTGACAAAGAGAACAAACGCCTCTCCTGCCTGCTGCTGACGTTGATTTGATTTTGATTTAGAATTTGCAGAGCGTAGCAATTACCCAAAGGCATCAAGGCGCTATAGACCACTGTCCAGAATAAGTCCACTAGATCTCCAGCTGCAGAAAATATCTACATGGAGTAAAGCCAGGTCTTAAGAGCCTTCCTGAAAGGCAAGTGCTGAGGGATGGCCCTAATGTTTTGTGGGAGGGTGTTTCAGAGTTTGTTCGCGGCCGTAGAAAATGCTCTGTCGCCCCATTTCTTTCTTTAGGTTCTTGGCACTGTGAGCTGGTGTTGAAGCGATGAACAAAGGTGCCTACCTGGGTGTACCAACTAAACATGGCTTTTAATCTTGTGGATATGGGAGATGAAGAGCTTTATGTACCATGCAGATAGATTTAAAGCTGATGCGCTTACTAATTGTGAGCCAATGAAGGGTCTCCAATCCCTTCGCGGCCGACTGCCCCCTGGGAATGTCCAGAACAAGTCTAGCCAATGCATTCTGCGCCCACCTGGAGTCTGTGCTGCGTGTTCTTATTCAAGTCCAGGCAGTGGCGTCACTAGGATTGGTGTCACCCAGTGCGGTAACTCCCGAGTCCGGGGGTGCGGGGGCTGCGGACCGCACCGGGGCGGGTGACACCATCACATGGGGTGACACCGTGAGCCTCTGCTTTAAATAGCTACATAAATCAGGAGGAACCCAACGGTTCCTCCTGATTTATGTAGCGATTTAAAGCAGAGGCTCACGGTGTCACCCCATGTGATGGTGTCACCCGGTGCGGTCCGCACCCCCCGCACCCCCCTAGTGACGCCGCTGAGTCCAGGTATAGTGAGTTGCAATAATCCAGTCTGGACACTACCAGGGCAAGAGCGACCTGCTTACCTTCTTTTCTTTTGACTCAGCCAGAGTTGGGCAAATAAAAGAAATGGTGGCATTTATTCAAATACCACAGACACATTTGTAAAAAGGTTGGATGCTTACAAAAGTTGCAAAATTGCTAGTTTTGTTAACTGTAGGAGGAGACCTGAGTGTACAAGGTGAGTCTCACACTCTTGGCTAACCAACTAAACTAAACTATAATATTCAGTGCTTTTTAAATAAATTATTCCTTTGGAGGGATAGCAACAATGCTCACCTTACCATGGTGAGTGTACCTGGGTGAGCCTTGTGGCCTTGGTATCAAAGTCAACCACAACAGCTAGTACTTTACAAAAGCACCATCTCACTTGGGTACAATAATAATTTATTCTGTGCCCCCAGCCTTTATCATGGAGATTTAGTGGCATCATGGTCATCTCTTATTGATCAGTTTGCAAGACATGGTTGGACCTTATTATTTTTTAATTTTTTTTAATTTTGTTTATTCATTACAACATACAGCAAGACTCATATAACAATGTGTTAACCACCCCCAATGATGTTATCACCGGACATAAATCGATCATATTATTTAGTAACAGACAGTTATGCAACACAGTTTTACAATTTGTTTTACATTTTAGACTTGACTCTGTTCCGAGCCTCCTTCATCTGCTGTGACATTTGCTGCTGTTGATAACAAGTAGGACGTGAGAGGAGCCCAAATATTGTTGGGTCTTGATGGCGTAGGCAATTCTTCAGCATAGTGCAGCAATTGGTCTCTACAATATATAACATCCTTCAACCAATTTAGTAATTTGGGTGCATTTTTACTGTCCCAATTTTGCACCACCTTTCTCTTTGCCAACAATAATGCAATCAGCACCAGCCTTCTGTTGTGCGGTTTTAAGTACTTCACCAACCCCAATAAACATACTTGCGGAGTGCATTTTACCGTCTCTAAAACCATGTCAGATAGAGCTTTCGTGACCAGTACCCAATAGTTCTGCACTCTTTCGCACATCCAGGCCAAATGAATAAAGTCTGCTTCTTGCATACGACACCTTTTGCAATTGGCCCCTTCTCTCAGACCATATTTTTTTTAACTGTTTGGGGGTATAATACAATTGTTGCAGATACTTGAAGTGAATTATTCGCAAATTACAGTTAGCAGTCAGTAATCTTGTCACAAAACAACTATAGTCCCATTCTTCGTCTGATAGTGGAGTATCCAAAACCATATCCCACCTTTTCCTAGCTTTACTGCATTGAGGTGCGGTCTCCGCCTGCATAGCCGTGTATAACCTAGTAACCAACTTCACCCGTGAAGGACCCGCCAGGAGAGTCTGCAGTGGTCTTAGCACTATTGGGGCTGCAGGGTGTCTGTCATTGAAAGCTTTAAGGGCTTCCCTAAGCCTAAAATACGTGAATACTGACAGAGGCGAGCATGGGTGGCGGTCTTGTATGGCTTCTATTGTGATAAAGGTGCCTTCCGGGTAAGCATCGCCCAATGTGACTATACCCATATCCGCTAGTAGCGCCAGCGCCCAACTATCTTGTGCCACAGAAATGCAGGGATGATGCGTTAGCGGTAATGGGGTGCATATATTGGAGACCTGCCCGCTCGCCCCGCCAGCCTTCGCCATGCCTGCGCTGTGCAGTCAGTAGTGCTCATCTCTCTGGGGGGAAACGTTGATCGTGGTTTTTGCAGCAATGCTGTCAGCCGGTCCGGGAATACATCATCTGCCTCGACCGCCACATGCGGCAAGAATGGTGGGGGGAAGAACCAATAATGCGCAAATTGTGCCTGTGCACACAGATAGTATATATATAAATCGGGTGCACCGAAGCCCCCTTGTGAGTACGGCCTTGTTAGGGTCTCTCAGCTGCACCTAGGTTGCTTTCCTGCCTGTACCATACGTATCATTATACAATAGTGGGGTAAACCTAAACCGTCATTGGGACCTGGGTGAAATGCGGTACAATAAGGGGGATGGGCCCAGTGGAAACACAAAAATTGTATCAATATCAACATCACCTGATAAATTAATTACAGACAATTTTTAAGCATATTCAGAGTATTTTTAATCATACTGAACATATAATGCATCGTGTTCTAAGCACAGTACATTAGTCAAAACAATTTAGTGTGTAGGTGCCCCAGAGAATTGGGGGAGGGGGGGCGCAAAGGGTTTGGTGCATCAAGGTGCAGGAGTGAAAGTGAGTGATGGAAGGAGGGCAGTGGCTAGTGCGTGCATCCAACAACATAAAAAAGGCCTGTCCAGCCTTAACCAAGGCTAAATTATTTACAAAAACCGAATGGCAAACGAGGAGGACACAGTGAAACAATCACTGTTGTCCACATTCAGTACAAAACATAAAAGATTGTCGATGTTTCGACCCAAAATTGGAGTAGGAAAATTCTGCTCCTTACAGGCAGGTCTACATCAGGACCAGGGGGGCACCTACAAATGATTTAAGAGTGGACTTTAATACATAGGGTGATGGATAAGGACATGATCAAGATCATAGGAAAAATGGGCATAATAATTACCCTGAATCCACCCGGAACTGTGGTGGAGAGGACAGGCCCGGAGGCTCCAGTCTCAGAGAGGGACAAACTCCACGAAGATGAAGAGCTGAAATAATTAATGTACAACATCTCAGCATTCAAAAGGAGTGTGTGAGGTAAGGGGACAGACACGAGGAACAGTTAATTAAGGTTGTTTCTAGTGAAAGATTAATCATTATTCCCATTTTTTGTATGATCTTGATCATGTCCTTATCCATCACCCTATGTATTAAAGTCCTCTCCTAAATCATTTGTAGGTGCCCCCCTGGTCCTGATGAAGACCTGCCTGTAAGGAGCAGAATTTTCCTACACCAATTTTGGGTTGAAACGTCGACAATCTTTTGTGTTTTGTACTGAATGTGGACAACAGTGATGGTTTCACCATGTCCTCCTCGTTTGCCATTCAGTTTTTGTAAATTGGTTAAGGCTGGACAGGCCTTTTTTATGTTGTTGGATGCACGCACTATCCACTGCCCTCCTTCCATCACTCACTTTCACTCCTGCACCTTGATGCACCAAACCCTTTGCGCCCCCCTCCCCCAATTCTCTGGGGCACCTACACACTAAATTTTTTTGACTAATGTACTGTGCTTAGAACATGATGCATTATATGTTCAGTATGATTAAAAATACTCTGAATATGCTTAAATATTGTCTGTAATTAATTTATCAGGTGTTAGTTGATATTGATACAATTGTTGTGTTTCCACTGGGCCCATCCCCCTTATTGTACCGTGTACCATACGTATCAGCACTGAGCGCAGTCGTGCAAACATTGTTCCTGGCAGCCTGATAGGGACATTTGTGAACAAGTATAAAAATCTCGGAAGTATAGTCATTTTTATTACAGCTATTCTATCTAACGACAGTGGTAACTTAATCCATCTGTCCACATTCTCTTCTGCTAGAACCAACGATTTCCCAAAGTTTTCCCTTAGTACTGTCTCCGGATTGTTGTGTACCCATACCCCCAGATATTTAACAGGGTCCTCCGTCCACTCCAGAGGGAATTCCAGTGCAAATTGTCCCATGCTAGGGGTTAATGGGAGGATAGATGACTTGCTCCAGTTTATTCTAAGGCCCGAGAGGCGCTCATATTTAATGTACTCCCTGATAAGCTCTTGTAGTTCCTCCTTCAGATTACGGATGTATAGTACCATGTCATCTGCATACATGGATATGATAAGCGGGCGTTGCCTAAATTGCAGAGCAGCACGGGCGTATTTTTGCCTCACTATGCACGCCAGCGGCTCCATTACTATTGCAAAAAGCAATGGGGATACCAGGCACCCCTGACGAGTTTCTCTACATATAGAGATGGGCTCTGAGTGACAGTTATTAACGCGCACCCTGGCGACTGGGAAGGTATACAACACCTCGATGCATTGAATAAAAGCAAATGGCAGCCCGATCCGCCTCAAGATATCGAACTTAAACCCCCATTTTATAGAATCAAATGCTTTAGCCGCATAAAGCATCACTGCTACAGCTTTAGTATCTGGATCAAGCTGGTGCAGTACGGCAAATAGCGTTCATAAATTATGCACAGTGGAACGGGCAGGCACAAACCCTGATTGATCCGGTAGGACCAACGCAGGCAGTAGGGGGCGCAACCTGTTGGCTATAATTTTGGCAATTATTTATGTATCTATATACAGTAATGACAGCGGCCTATATGACTCGCAACAATCCGGTCGCTTGCCCGGCTTTAATAATGTGAGGATTATCGCTTCCCTAAGTGTTTGAGGCAGAATTCTTTTCTCGTATGCTTCGCTAAACATATTCACAAGGTGGGGGGCCAGCAAATCTGCATAAACCTTGTAAAACTCCCCAGGCAGACCATCCGCGCCAGCTGCCTTGCCCGACGGCAACGACCGGATCGCTTTCATTACATCATCTTTCGTAAGTGGTTGCATTAGGTATTCTCTTTGTCCCTCAGAAAGCCATGCTAGCGCTATCTCTTCCAGAAAGGCAGTGACTTCTGCACTTACTGCCTCCTCTCCTGGGCTATATAGCTGGGCGTAGTATTCCCTAAAGCACTCAATAATTTCAGGCGTGGCATTACACCTGGTGCCGTCCTGTCTTTCTATTTCTGTAATGTCTTCCTGCATACGGGGGCTCTGTATCTTTGATGCCAGAGTGCGACCCGGACGTCCTCCTTCCCCGTAGGCCCGGGCAGTCCAGCGTCTGGAAATATGCCTGATCTCCTGATCTGCCATTTTATTGTATTCCATCACTAATTCCCTGATCTACGCCAACTTTTCTTTTTGGGGAATGGCAGCATACTCTTTCTCTAGCCTTGTGAGCGCACCCTCCAGATGTCTCATGCAAGATTGCAAAGCTTTCAACACCCCTGCTTGTAACCCAATGCATGTTCCCCTTATCGTGGCCTTGAAAGCCTCCCAAAGAATGCCCGCTTTTTCTACTGTCCCCTCATTTTCTTGGAAGTACAGCTCAATAGCCTGCCTCACCCCCTCATTAAATACAGGGTCCAATAAAGAGGTAGGCTGCAACCGCCATTGGAATGGTTGTGAGTGTAGTGTGGGAATGCTAATGTCTAGAACCAGTGGAGAGTGGTCCGAAAGGGTACGGGGCATGTGCTTCACCCCCTTAACCCATGGAGCCACCGTTTCAGATATCAGCCAATAGTCCAACCTGGACCATGACTTGTGTACCGAAGATGTGAAAGTGCCTTTGCGCTCGGTTGGATGTCTGTCCCTCCAAATGTCCCTCAATCTATGTGTATACATAATGTCGCGAATCATCTGACCTGCGCGTTTGCCTTGCCATGGTGTGCTAGCGCTGCGATCCATATCCGGATCCAAGTATGTATTTAGATCTCCCCCCAGAGCACCACCTCTGGTTGCAATTGAAAGAGTCTACTCTCCAGCCTCTTATAAAAGTCCGGATCATCAATATTGGGACCATAAGTTGAGATGATCATGATCAATGTCCCCGCCAGACATCCCTGTAAGAGTATGAACCGTCCCAAATGATCCCACTCTGTCTGCACCAGTTTGAATGGTGTCCCTCTTCTGACTAATATTATCACCCCCCTGGCGTAACTGGAGTATGATGCGGCTGCCTTCACCATCGCCCATTTCCTGCCGATCCTGCCCTCCCCCACACACGTGAGATGAGTCTCTTGCAGCAAAGCCAATTGAACCTGCTGCCTATCAAGATAAGCTAGCACTTGCCTGATTTTTTGGGGGTTATTTAACCCCCTCACGTTCCAAGTCATAAGTCTAATGTCACCTACCATGTATCAAGCCAGCTCCAAATTGCACGTACTGTCTGTTAAGCCATGTTACAACAGTGTCCTGTCTATCTGCAATAAACTTTCGCTTGAACTGTCCCATACCCATTAAAGTACGAAACAACCCTATCCCTCCCCCTCCCACTTCAGCATCCCAATTATGCCAAAAAGACATATCCCTGAGTAACGTGCAAAAAACATTGCAACCATGTTGGGGAATACACACTTGGGGGCGACCAGAAACCCGTATCCCACCAGCAGAGCAGGTGTGGCCAGGTATATAACTACGGGTGTCAAACATATATTGCAATGACGACAATATAACATCCTGATATAAGCAGAAGGAACTATTCCACCCCATTCTCTACCATGCTCCTCTTGTTCTCATACATTGTCAAGAGCATAACACAAATGTCAGAGAGTTCATGGTGCTTAACATGATACTTCAAGTCCCACTACTAGTATGCCTCCCTAACTGATGCCATATACACAGGCATACACTTAAGACATTTGCTAAGATTGCACAGCTTTACAGCCCCACCAAGAATGCCCCAACAATTCACTGCCGTTTATACATTGTAGCGACTCCGCATGTGCCTAAATTGTCTTATAGTTCAGGCCTCATACATTATGCTTCCAATTCAGATGAGCTTTGCTCCACTACCCGACCCTCACAGGTCTTCTCCTACCTTCCCACAGTCCTTCGGAACAGACACCATTTTCTTTGGGTCCATCAGAGGAGGGCATATTCCTACTGTTTCGGAAGCCTCCCGCCCTCATTCCGTCACGCCGGACTTCTCCGATAGTGATGGCGAGGGTGAACTCCCAGTGTTCTTCCTTCTGGGCGTTATTTGCTTCTGGAACTCTTGAGCTGCCTTCGGGGTCTGGAAAATCTTCATTGTGCCCTCCACCGTGATCCTCAGCCGGGCAGGATAGAGCATGGCATACGGAATCTCCATTTCGCGCAGCTTCTTCCTGACCGCAGAGTACTCCCTACAAGCCGCCTGCACCGTTACGGTAAAATTCAGTAGAAGGACACCGCGTTTCCCTGGTAGGTCGTGTTCTGTTTCTCCCGTGCGAGCCGCAGTACTGTGTCCCGATCGTGGTAATTTAGTAGTCTCGCAATAATGGGCCGTGATGGAGCGCCTGGAGGTTGTTTGGGTGCCAATGATCAGTGTGCTCGTTCTACAATTAGCACTTGTGACAGCTGACCAGGCCCGAACAGGTCTTTGAGCATCCCCTCGACATAGTCCTCAAGTCGGCCTGTGTTTGTACTCTAGGGCACACCCATTATGCGTAAGTTATTGCGGCGGGAGTTCACCTCCAAATCTTCATTTTTCGCTCTTATGGCCTCCAGTATTTTCTCCATATCCCGGCATCTGCCCGTCGTCGCATGCGATTCGTCCTCGACTGATGAGATGCGCTGCTCTGCCGCAGTTAGACGTTCTCCCTGCTTATCCAGTTTTGCTGCCAATTATCCATTCTAAGCATCTGGGTATCAATCTTGCCATCAATGGCTTGAAGACTTTGCTGCATGCCTGAAGAGTAGCCTCCAGGGAGGAAGCATGCGGTGGCCCAGCCTCCAGCTCAGTGTCTGAGTGTGCGCCTGCCGGTCTTGTCGAGCGGCGCGATTCAAATGAGATCTTGGCCTGATGTTTGTCCGTTTTCCCCATCTTGTGCACTTCTCCGTAGATGCAGATTACAATGTGGCACCACGGTCCCAGACCGGTTGCCGCGGTGACTGGTGGCAAACACACCTTCCAACTCTACAGCGCTTTCCCACCGCAGCTTAGTAATGGCGGAGTCCGGGTTTGAGTTGTGTAGAGGCCCTTTCAATTGCCAACTTGCGGTGCAGGCAGTGTCACAAGCAGTGAGGCCTCACGACTGCACGCTTGTATACCCCCAATATCCCTACTTGTGAGGCTGCTGTCCGACCCTGTTCACACAGCACTGCTAATGCAGCGTATCTAGGGACAATTGCTGGGAGTTCTGATGCTTCAAGCAGTTCAGACTACAGTCCACAGGCCCCCTTCACGTTTCCTTTTTATTTTGGGGGAGTGTCCTTCACATCGCGATTGTAGCACCGGTAACGCTGGGGAGATGGGGGTGGGGGGGTAGCTACACCCACCCTTGCACGTTTACGCATGTACTTTACCATACGGGTGACGCGTCAGGCACCTACCACCCGCTGACTGCACTGCAATGCCGACGCACTGAACAGGAGCCGCAAGGCTGTCGATCACCACACGCTCCCCTCACTGGCCTCCACTATCGTACCTCTCCCTTCCTGCTGCTCAGTTAACGCTCCGCTCGCTGCTCTGCAGATCAATTCGGCAAATCCTCCTGTGCGCAGGGGTGCAAAGAGCTATCAGTAGGATACCGCTGTTGAGATCGCCGCAACTCCCCGGTCTCATCGCCGTATCTGCGCCGCCATCTTGTCATCTTTTGGGCCGCAGCTCCGCACGTCTCATATCTTCAGAGCGTCATCTGCAGTGAGTTGTAACGCCAACAGTGGCACAGGGGTGAACCCCCTATGTTCACCGGTCGTCCGGGGTACTTTTTTCCGGCGATGGCCACCCAGATCGCTGAGGATGTTCGGATTATTTAACCCGGCCGGCAGAGCTGCACTACAGTGCGGCCATCTTGCCGCGGGCTCACCAGCGCCCCCCCCCCCCATTGGACCTTATTGTTAATAAAACTTTATAATTGGTCACAAGTTAGTTGTAACGATATGCAATAATATATGGGACTATTATTTTACACCAAGTTTTGTCTGATCACCAATGAGCAATAACATGCCCACCCAATTTTATTTTGAATCAATTGCTTATGATGGTGCCACCATGTGAAATGCTGCTAGCAGGCGTGGCTCATTGCAGATTTGTGGTGTATAGTTACAGTATCTGTGACTACAAACTATGTTATTGGCTCAATTATAACACTGGTTAATTGATGGAATTAGTGCAAAGTTGTTATATAAGCTTGACGATATGATAAATGGGATGTTATGTTTCACATTGAACAGATAAAATGGGTACAATTTTACATTACTATTGAGAAGTTATTTATGAACCTCATATTCAAACAGATATTGAGTACTAGAAATATGTACAATATGTATTCAGAACAGGTTAGAATAATTTCAAATGTATAGTAGCGAGTGTGTCTTGCATTGACGTGTGTATGAGTGTCTATGTTCAAATGTATTTTGTCTTTATGTCTCTTTCCGTGTTTGTGTGTGCGCTGGCTGTGTATGTGTGTCTGCGGTGCCCTGGGTGGCACAACTATGTGCACGTGTTTGCAATAACACATTTGCTTTACCAATGCTTGTTTATTTGCTTCTGCAGTTCTTTTACTGTACACTCACTCTAGACTCTCTCACAGTTGTAGCAACAATCCTTTGCTTTATCTGCCCGGTAACTTATGCATTGCTTATTCCGTGCTTCCATTCTAGGTACATACATCCTGTGTTCACAGGTTCAACCATAAATGTTAGTACAGCTACCCGCCATAGTTTTCAAACGACTCCCTGGGTAAAGAATTCTCCAAAATGTCAGTGGCAGAGGAACAGTGATATCACCTTTTTACCTGCGATAACATCACAGGTTTGACCTGTACTTCCACGTATAGCCTTTCATCAGCCTTTTATTGCTGCTGATCCAGCGCTAACAATAAAAATTCTTCTCCTATAAGCTTCGGTCATCCAGGTGCAACTATCCCTCCAACACACACTATATCCATATGAGGGTGGGGCCCATAACACCGCATATACATTCACTTACTCATTTATTCCCTGGATTACCTCCGTCCTTAACCTAGGAGAAAATGATTCGCTGGAAGGAGACGGGATACCTCTTTTAACATGACATAATGTTTCTCATTTGCTTTAAGGTATTCCGCTCATTGGTCGATGGACCAACTAGTAGGAATCAGTTGATGGTGATTAAGACCAGCTCAATCACAATAAACTTTTTAACATTTTACCTTAATTATTGAGCTAAAGAACCACTTAGTCATTTGTTTAAAGAATAATAAAGTTTATATAAAGTTTCGAAGCAAGAAATAAGTTTAAGCTTATTATTCAGATTATTACATTTATCATCAATATAAGAATAAATTGAAATTGCAATGCATACCTATTAGACGGAAAAATAAGGTTGTCATAGCAAGAACTCCAAAAGATCAATCTATCTGTCTTGGAAAATCTAATAGTTCTAAATGAAAAATCTATCAGGAGTAAAAAGGTTCTCCAAAAGCAGCATCTTATACTCAACTAGAAATATAAAATAGCAGCAGCAGCATCAGCTCATCAGCAACCGCAACTTCACCCATCTACAGCATCTCCGTCAACAGCAACTAACTCTCTCCAGCATCATCTAACCCCTCCCCACCAAGAGTAGGTCTTCTTATACCCTAATTCTAGCTTACTGAATAAAATGTTGCATCTCTATGGCGTGATTCTCTCTCATTGGTTCATTCAAGTCCATATACATTTTAATCAAACTTCCTTGTCTTAACACCTTCGCTGCGGCGCGAATTCCGCCGCGGTGCTGGACATTCCATTCTTGGGCGTGGTTCGGACGGCCCCCGGCCGTCGTGCGCACACGCCCACCGTGACTCATGACGGCCGGGGACCGTCATGAGCACCGAAGGGGTTAACCAGTTCTTTGTGGAATGTCCATGCTTGCATCGTTTCCCACAGTTCATGACATTGCTCATCAGTTTCGATCAGTCCAATTTGTATCTTTTTCTGCTACTTTTTAGATTCAACAGTTCCGTCCATTTATTCAGTTTGACTTCTCACGCTTCTTGCTGATCATCTTGGCACACATTTGCTCAGAAAGGTCACAATAGCCTTGACCATACTTCCGTCTTAGGCTCTCAGCACGAACACGTGGTCATCCTTTTTCACAGCCATTCTCCTCTACCCCACGGTTTCTTGCACATGCGTACTCTAGTTCATGTCGGCCATTTTATATCGCTGCTCAACAGGCCTAAGCGCACTATTTTCAAAGATAAACAAAATATTGTTAAAATAAAGAATATAAACCCTTTCGTTTCCCTCCCGTCTTTCTATGTACCCCAATTAGGTATTACCTAGCAGAAAGCAACATATAAAGCCGTCCCTTACTTACCATCGCTTTATTTTGCCACCACACGTTTTATTTTCAAAGCACAAATCATGCATTTATTATTTTATTAGTACGCAAATATTAGATTATGTTAGACACGTAAACAATTATAAGTTGATTAATTTGCACACAAAATAGCGTGTTACCTTTAACCCTTTACATGTAACATACATTGTTGGTTATTTACTTAAACAAACATGTTTATTAATTATTTTACGAAAATTATTAGGAGGTTAAAAAATTTTCATTTACCCTGCTCCATCAACTCCCCCCTTTGGTGATTTTTAATATCACCACAAAACCCAAGTTATACAATTCTTTCAGACAGCATATATCTTTTATCTGTTTGCTTTTGTTAGTTTACACAACTGTATCCCTTTCAACTTGTCTCTTGGTCTTCTTATACATGTTCTCTTTTATCTCTTCCAGCTCTATTTCACCCATTTCTCTCTCTCTCTCCTTGTTTATCATGTTTTCCTTTTCTATTTTATTCTGTCTTCTTCTTTTCTTTATACATGTAATTACAAGCTTCAGCACTAAAATTATTATGATTATCATGGTTGCTATTATTATGACTTTCCCTATTATTAATCCACTCATTCTTGTTAACCAATTTATTACTGAAGAAAACCCTTTACCAAGTTTTCCAAATACACTTTCAACCTCCAGTGGAACAAGTTCTTTGTGCAAATTTGTAATATTCGTTATATACTTTTGTATATTTTCACTTTTATCTGGAATGTAAGTGCAACAATGTTGGACTTTCAGCATTCCACAGACTCCACCCTCTTTTGCCAAAAGAATGTCAAGGGCAAGTCGATTTTGCATCACCATAGCTCTCATTGCAACCATTTCGGTATTTACCATCAAGAACCCTCCAGCAGTATCTGTAGATAAACGATCTACCACTGTGGATAATTTCCGAATTCTAAATGCATTCAAAGATATTCCCACTGCTGGTATCAATGCACCAAAAATATCACCTACTATTTCTGAAAAACTTTCCCTTTTTCTACGTGTAAAGGTATTTATCATTTTGTGTGTTCCTTTTTCTTTTCTATCCATATGAAAAATCTTTGGAAAGACCAGGCCAAAATAACATGACCCATACCAATGGTCCGGCAACCTATAATAAGCCCTATTACCGCAAACATAATAGATCCCCGGAAATATTGGATCTTTTCCCCCTTTGAATCCCCATCCGCCTAAAATTTGATAATTGTCATGGCAAATACTGGAACCCACAAAATAATTGTCATATCTTGTCTTATTTCTTCTAATGCACAACCTTCCCTGTTGGGGCCAATCCAGAGTCATAGCTGCATTTGTCTTTTTCTTGTCATGATTGTCTTCCTCAAACGCCCAAAGAGGTGTTTTTGTCTCTTCTATCACTTTTCTTTGAAATTTCACTCTTCTTTCTTCAACCATCTCTAAAAATACTTTTTCTTCCTTCTTTAACTCACAGGTAAGGTTGTTTTTAACTATATTATCTAATGTTAAAATCTTATCTTCTATAAAATATTCACCAAACGTTTTTCCCTCTTTTATTTTGTTTAGCTCGGGAACTACAGAAACCTTCGCAAAAATCTTATCTATGTCAGTGTAATAATATTCTAATCTACCTGTTTTATAAAATAAACTTGCTAAAACACTACATGTTATTCCATACGTCAAAGGAAGGTGATGATAAGTCACACCCTCTGCTACAGATGCAGGCAATTGCATACAAACATAGCAATCTCTTACATCCATTGTTTCGACATACTCATATAATAATTTAGTAAAAACATTCTTTGAAAAATCTGTTATTGATTTATCTTTATGTAACTCTGCACTACTTTTTAATATAACTGGTTCTTGAGTGTTAGCTCCTTTTCCTTTCTGTGTGTTATTAGACGTTTCTACTACAGCTAAACTAATTGGAATAGTGATTGCTAAAACCACCCATACTGTCATTAATAATCCTGTACAAAAGAAGCACATCTTACACCATCTACTTAAAAACTCACATTTACATTTTCTATCTCTAGTATCCTCCATTTTGTTTTATAACCTTATTTATTATTTTTCAAGAAAATTGTGTCACTACACCTCAGAAATAACTTATTAGCCACTCTGCACTCCAATGTTTTTGTCTTTGCTTGGTACTTTCTTTTAATTCTTTTCAGAATTCTTTCTTTGTCAAATCCAGTATTTTGTCAAATCCGGTAGAAATTCGTCAGATCCAGTGTTTTGTCAAATCCGGTAGAAATTGTTTAAATTTCTTCAAGTTTGTTGCACCTCACCTTTACCCATTAGGTTTCTTTGTTCTGGGTTCTTGTGAGTGTTCTTTTCTTCTTTGATATCAGTCAAAGCAAGATACAACCATTCAGGCGATCTGTACTTCGGATTTACTTTCTTTACTCTTTTCGTTTTCTGCAAGTGTTTTCCACCTTGTTTTTCTTGCTCTTTCTGACTTGTTATTTCATTCACTTGTTCAGCACTTTTTCCATCTAACCTTATGATTCTGTATCTTAACTTTCTTACTTCGTTGGGCCAATTGTCTCCTTTTCTTGGCCTTTTTGCCTCACTTCCTTTTTCCTCTCTTTCTGTTTTCCAATTCCTTTTTCTTGACTCTAGTTTTTGGTTTCTTTCTTCTCCACTTTCTTCAGACTCTGTTTCAGTTTTTTCGTTATTGTCTCTTATTTTGAATCTTATAATTTCATTTTCTTCCTCTACTTGTGGTTCTTTTCTTATCTTCCTTCGTTCACCTATTTCTGTCCCTCCTCGAGGTTCTTCCGAATTTGTGTCAGTCTCTCTATCTGCTTCTAAATTTCCCTGTTCTTTTGTTTGACTATCTGTCCCTATTGCTCCTCGGGGATCTTCCGATTTTTCTAACTTTCTGTTTGAAACTCTCCCTTCTTCATCTATTAATATTATCTCTGAAGGATTTTTACCACAACTTGTACTTGGTTGCTCACTCTTACTATCTTCTTGCTCAGTTTCTTCTCTTATGCTTTCAAATTTCCAATTTCTTTTCAGAATTTCCTCACAATCCGAATGATCTGTATCAGATTCTGAACTGGTATCTGATATTTCCAGATGTCGACTCACATGTCGATCTTCAAGTTCTGGAACTTCAGCTATTTCCTCTACTTCTTCTGTCGTTGCACTTGTAGTTGGGTCCTCCAGATGTCGACTTACAGGTCGATCTTCAGATTCTGGCACCCTGTTAGTTTCTTCTTCTGCTTCTGATGCTGAACTGTTATCCAATATTTCCAGATGTCGACTCACATGTCGATCTTCAGGTTCTGGAACTCTGATGGTGTGACTGGCATGCACCCAGTGTTTTACTCCTGCACATTTGACTGCAGTGGTTGTCACCAGGATCACTTGTCGTGGTTCGTCCCAGCGAGGAACCAAACAGTTTCTTCTCCTGTGGACTTTTATGCGGACCCAATCTCCTGGATTCAAGTCGTGTGCTGGTTTTCTTTCAAGAGTGGTCGCATCCGGTCCAACCTGATGAAACACAGAACGCACCACATCAGCCAATCCTTTGCAATAATCCAGCACCAGATCATCAGTTATAGTCAGTAGTTTGTTGACAGGTACATGTGCTTGTCTCATTGCTCATCCCATAATTATCTCATGGGGACTGAGTCCAGTTTTCCTTTCCGGAATACTTCTTATTGTCATTAAAACTAATGGCAAGGCATCTGGCCATTTGAGTCCTGTAGCTTGACACATTTTTCCTAACCTGTTCTTAATTGTTCCATTCACTTGCTCTACTATTCCAGAAGCCTCTGGTCTGTATGCACAATGCAGTTTCTGTTTCATACTAAGTGCTTCACAAATTAACTTAATTCATTCATTTTGGAAATGTGTTCCTCTATCTGTTTCAATCGTGACTGGAAAACCATACCTCGGAATGAATTCTCGCAGCATAAGTTTTGCTACCGTGATTCCATCATTCCTTCTGGTCGGGTATGCTTCCACCCAACGGGAAAACAAACAGACGACTACAAGGACATACCTTAGTCTGTTGCTCGGGGGCATTTCAATAAAATCCATTTGCATTCAAGTGAACGGACCTCCTTCTCGTCCTATTGTTCCTAGACTCACTACTGTCTTCCTTCCTGGATTTAACTGTTGACAAATAAGACATCTTTGACAAAGACTCTCAGCTATGGCTCTGAATTTTGGATTATACCATGTTTGTCTAAAAAGTCTGATCATTGAATCTCTCCCAATATGGGCTTGTCCATGGTACATCCGTGCCATGTCAGAAATCATGCTATCAGGCATAACTGGTCTTTCATCTCTGTAAACCCAAACATCATTTTCCTCATGTTTTCTACATCCTGATTTTATCCATGTATCTTTTTCTTCATCATCTGCTGCTTCCTGTAACTGTCTCACCTCATCCCATGTCTCAACAGGGTTAGTAAAAAGCAAAGGACAAGAAATATGCTCTCTCTCTCGGTTCCTGTTTAAAGAAACCACATTCTTTGCACAGTACTGTGCAATCTCGTCAGCATATTTATTGCCGACAGTTATGTAGTCTTCCCCATTTTTATGTGCATTGCACTTCACAACAGCAATCTGTTTAGGCAGCTGTATCGCCTCAAGCAACTTTTTCACAAAATCTCCATTTCTAATTGGCGTTCCTGCAGACGTCAAGAAACCTCTTTGTGACCAAATCTGACCATAATCATGCACCACCCCAAAGCCGTACTGGCTATCTGTCACAATCGTAACCCGTACATTTCTTCCCAACTTGCATGCTTGAATCAGAGCTACTAGTTCTGCGACTTGGGCAGACCGTATCCCTTTCAGACAAGATGCTTCCATTACAGTTGCTACTGTGCAAACCGCATACGCTGCACTTAGAACTCCATCATTTGTTCTCAAACATGAGCCATCCACAAACAGAATATAATCTGATTCCTTTAAGGGTTCATCTCGTATGTCTGATCTCGGTTTTGTACAATATTCAAGCACATTCAGACAATCGTGATCTACTTCATCCATTTCAATTACACTCTCTTCATCTGGCAATGATGTCGAAGGATTCACATTCATACATCTGTCAATGGTCACATTATCTGCACTCAAAATTACTTTTTCAGACCTAGTCAGCCGACTATGTGTCATGTATTGGGTTTTTGTTCTTGTCAAGAGACTTTCCACAGAATGGGGAACATATACTCTCAGTGGATATCCCATCACTATGCCTTCACTCTGTTCCAGACTCACACAAGTAGCAGCAACTGCTTTCAAACATCCAGGCAACGCTTTCGCTACAGGGTCTAAAACAGCTGAAAAATATGCAATGGGTCTTTTCATAGTTCCATGTCTCTGTACCAAGACTGAAAATGCACATCCATCTCTTTCACTGCAATACAACTCAAAATCTTTCTCATAGTCAGGCATTCCTAATGCTGGAGCTTCACACAATTTCTTTTTCAGCTCTCTGAATGCTTTCATTTTTTCATCATTCATTTCAAAAGGATCTTTAACATCCTTCTTTGTCAGTTTTTGCAACGGTTTAGCAATCAGCAAAAAACCGCTTATCCATTGTCGACAATTTCCAACCATTCCCAGAAACATTCTTACCTCTCTTTGCGTCATTGGAGCTCTCATTCCTTGAATCATCTTTATTCTTTCAGTCGTTACCTTTCGCACTCCTTTCTCAATTTTATGCCCTAAATATTGGACTTCTTGTTGACAAAACTGCAATTTTGATGGGGACACTTTATGTCCTCTTTTTGCTAAATGATTCAGCAAAGCAATTGTATCATTGACACATGCTTCCTTCGTTTTTGATGCCACCAGTAGGTCATCAATATACTGAACCATCACTGACTTTTCTGGCATTTTTAAATCTTCCAACGATTTCTTTAGAATCTGATTAAAGATTGAGGGGCTTTCTGTGTACCCTTGAGGAATTCGGCACCATGCCAAAATACGCTCTCCAAACCTAAACGCAAATAATGGCTGGCTATCTGGATGCAATGGAATAGAGAAAAATGCATGACATAAATCAATTACTGTGTACCATTCTGCTTCACGTGGAATCTGGTATAGAATCACAGCAGGGTTCGGTACTATTGGGCAACAAGGCACTACAATTTTGTTTACCTTCCTCAAATCCTGTACAATTCTATATGTTCCGTTTGGCTTTTTCAGTCCCATTATTGGCGAATTACATGGACTGCTCATGATTTCTTTTAGAATCCCTTGTTCAACCATTTTATTTATTACTGGCGTTATTCCTTCAATTATTTCTGGTGTTAATTTATACTGGGGCGTATTTGGGTAACTCGTTCCTTCTTTTACGGTTATTTTAACGGGATCTACTTCTTTCATTAATCCTATATCTTCTCCTGTAAAGTCCCACACTTCTTCTTTCACTGTCTTTTTCAATTCAATTGGGATTTTCTCTGCATCAAATACAGGAAACAAATCATTTACTTCTGGTTCTAAATTCACCAGTGTCATTTTATACAGTACATCTTCATCTGGGGTCTGAAATGCAATTCCATCTGGAGTACAATAGATAGTGCAATTCATCTTGCACAATAGATCGCGTCCTAATAGGTTCACGGGACTACAATCGCATACCACAAATCGGTGCATTTCACTAAATGGACCAATCTTTACCTCTACTAATTTAGTAAGAGGCATCTTAATTTGCTGATTCGAAACTCCACCTACTTGGATATGTTCACCTGAGAGAGGAAGGTTTGGAATTTCTACTGACCTAACAGTAGAACGGGTAGTTCCAGTGTCCACAAGGAATGTTACATTTGCACCATTCACTTCTCCATCCACAAATGGACCAGACTGATCTACCTCTAGAGTTGCGCCAAGCACGCACTCTTCCCCCTCTCCTAAGCACCGTCAGAAACTTTCATCCGTTTCATCCTCATCCTGTCGTAACCAATATTGAGAAATGGCAGCTGCACGCGGCAACTGTGTTACCTGTTCTCCTCCGTAGAATCCTGTTTCTGCACTGTATTTCTGTTGATTAACACTCTTGGGAAGTGGTGGTTGTGGCACCTGACTCTGTTGAGTAACTACCTCACTCTGCACCTGTGAATTTAATGATTGATTTTCCACATTAAGTTTTGGAGGAAATTTACACTCGTTTCTCCAATGCCCTAGCTTTCCGCAGTTGTGGCATGGCCACTTTTTCTTTGCCTCATCTATGCTCATTTGTCCTTTTCCTTTACCTATATTTGGTCAAGATCTAGCCTGTCCTGCTTCATTACCGGCATTACTCAATTGAGCTTCTTGTTTCTCTGCAACTTTCACCTGTGCCCACATGGCTTTTTCTTTCAATTTACGCTGTCTACTCTCAATATCATCACTGCAATACTTAGCTTATCTCAAAACTTCGTCAACTGTGCTATTCTGCCAACAAATCATATGCTGTTTAATCATCTCACTTATCTCTGGTTTCAACCCATAAACAAATCTATATACAAAATGACTCATATCCTTCTCATTTAGTGTCTCATAACCACTATACTGTTTGAAAACTAACAACAGCCTTTCATAATAAGCATGCACTGATTCTTTACTTTCTTGCGTTGTTCTGTCTATTTTTACCCAATCAGTTTCTTTAGGTGGAATCTTATTCTTCAAAAAGGTAATTACTTGATCATACTTTCTCATCACTTCTGGTCCTGGCGCTCCTGTTTTAGCATCCCTTGGATATTCTACAGTTGGCCAATCAATAGTAATCTTACATTCTGTCCACAAATCAGCTGGCACTACTATATCAAACAATCCATCCAAGTCTATCCACAACACCTTTGAAACTTTCACAAATCTCTCCACTTGTCTGTACCATTCTACTGGCTTTTCTCTCAACTTTGGGAAGTCATTTGTAAATGACAGTATATCCTGTCTAGTCCATGGAACATGCACATAACTACCTCCTGGAGTTTCTCTCATCGGGTACTCCCTTACAACTGGTTCCTTATCTGTCACTGCAAAAGCCAAAGATGCTTTATCTGTTACTCTCTCATTCTTTTTCGTCCATCTTTTTCTCCATCTATCCACATCACCCCATTTTCTCAGTAAAACAATTAACTCTTTTATTTGGGTCAATCTTCCTGATGTGTTCAGATTCTCTATATCTTTCTCACAAAAATCTACTCTGTATGGTTTCTGCAACGTTCTCACTTTTACAAATTCTACTCCCAGTTCACTTGCTGTCTCTTCTAATTTGTCATGTAAATTTCTAGCTCTCCATGTAAGACTTTTGCACAAAAACATAATCTCATCATCCTGATAATTTTTTAATTTTTCTGTACCAATCGTTCCTAAAATCAATTCTTCCATGTCTATTTTCAACCTAATTACATCTAATGGTTTTACTTCTGTTTCTTTTGTTTTTAGCATTTTCATCCATTCATTTAACTCATCTGGAGTCGGACCTACAGGCGTACTATTTAATTCTATCCAATTGTTACTTCTTTCTGGTGTCCCTGATGCAGACTCCGTTACCATAGGTATTCTCTTGATCTCATTCTCATTTATCGTCAAATTAGTAGGTGGGCTTGGTCTATAGGTACTAGCCAAATGGTGTGCACCTTCATTATTCAGTTCCATCCCTTCTCTTTTTCTTTGCAAATGTGAATTCATGGGAATCACTAAAGAACGTTCATCAATTTTCTGATTCTCAAAAATTGGCATTACTGGACCTATCGTTACTGGTACAGTTACAGCTTCCATATTCTTTGTCAATGCTCTTATCTTCTCAGTCAATTCTCTTGTGGTTTTTGCTAATTCAGTTGCATTGTCACTTTCTATCTCTTCATTTTGTGAAGTTTTTAATTGATCTTGTGACCTATTTATTTCATCTCTTCGTTCAGGATTTTTATTCCTCCCAGTTTCCATTGGCGGTGCATTAGGTGTCACCACCGCAGAAGTCTGTTGGTATGGAGGTGGGTTTCTGTTTAAAATATCTTCCAGCAATTCGTCATCCGTTTCACTACCACCGTACCCATACTTTTCTATAACTACATGTTTCTTTTTCTCTGTACACTTTCTCTTTGCTTCTTCCTCCACTGTAAAAGCTGGAAACAAACCTCCTGTCATATTAGCACATCTCCAACGCTTTATTCTGTCCTCATGATTTACTCCCCATAACCTTCCAGGCACAAACTCATGATTCTTTAATCCTCTGAATCTCTCTCGTTCATACATCTCATCTTCCCATTCAGTTAAAGCTTCAAACTGTGTCGGTCTAGGTCTAGGTTCTAACATTGCCATCTTTTCTCTCAAATTCCGTAGTACAGCTACATTAAATGAACCATTCTCAGGGAAAGCCAATGCTCCATCATTCTTGGTATATTTTGTCCAATTTTCTAACCATATGCATGTATGATATCCATATTTCAGCATCATATGCGAAGCTGGTGATTTCGGCGGAGAAATTACTTGTCCCTCTCTAGTCACTACCTTTTTGTCTTTCTTAAAGAAGTTCTTAACTTTCGACATCCATGACGTTTTCTCTCTACCATACTCATAATACGACATGATTCACAATCGCTTTTTCTCCTCAAACGATCCGCAATTCAACACTGTTCTCTATGCATTATTCGGACCAATACTAGCGCGACTCACACTAACACTCCAATCCGAGCGATTTCTGTCTACAGCGCACTGTCCAATCCCAGCGCGGCTTTTGTCTACGTCAGTTCTGCTCCTGTTTCCGTATGACTAGCGCACTGTCCAATCCCAGCGCGGCTTTTGTCTACGTCAGTTCTGCTCTTGACCCCTCCTTTACAAAATTTATCGGCAATTTCTTTTTCAACAATTCTTCGTTAGTTACAACATTTAAAACACATTTCCATTGTCTGATTCGCTAAACCAAAGATATAGCTTTGACCATTTACACAAGAACTCTGTATTTTCCAGTAGGCAGCGCTTACCTCTACCCTACCACAGAATTTTCTGTTTCGCCGATAAAGTAGCACTTCCCTCTACCTTACCCTTCTTTCAAACAAGCGGTAAACCCGTTTCTCTGGGGATAAAACACATGTGGAGACTATACTGCTCCTGAGAATTAAGGCCAGAGTTTCACAAGAAAACCGATCACTATTTCACTTACACACCTTTTATGCGGAAAATGTCCCTATCATAACACAACCTGTGTTATCACCAATATGAACTCAGACAATGCACTATTCCATGTGACTTCTCTTGCCACACGTGTTCCACTTCCTACTTCCCGGAAGCGTGAAAACTTAAATATAACATAACGCGACTCAACATAAAGTGTTAGACATGAACTTATCAATAATCAATAAACAATAATCAATAATCAGCAAACTAATCTATAGTAACCATAACTCTGCTACCAATAAATCTGATCCAGCGCTAACAATAAAAATTCTTCTCCTATAAGCTTCGGTCATCCAGGTGCAACTATCCCTCCAACACACAAACTATATCCATATGACGGTGGGGCCCATAACACCGCATATACATTCACTTACTCATTTATTCCCTGGATTACCTCCGTCCTTAACCTAGGAGAAAACGATTCGCTGGAAGGAGACGGGATACCTCTTTTAACATGACATAATGTTTCTCATTTGCTTTAAGGTATTCCGCTCATTGGTCGATGGACCAACTAGTAGGAATCAGTTGATGGGGATTAAGACCAGCTCAATCACAATAAACTTTTTAACATTTTACCTTAATTATTGAGCTAAAGAATCACTGAGTCATTTGTTTAAAGAATAATAAAGTTTATATAAAGTTTCGAAGCAAGAAATAAGTTTAAGCTTATTATTCAGATTATTACATTTATCATCAATATAAGAATAAATTGAAATTGCAATGCATACCTATTAGACGGAAAAATAAGGTTGTCATAGCAAGAACTCCAAAAGATCAATCTATCTGTCTTGGAAAATCTAATAGTTCTAAATGAAAAATCTATCAGGAGTAAAAAGGTTCTCCAAAAGCAGCATCTTATACTCAACTAGAAATATAAAATAGCATCAGCAGCATCAGCTCGTCAGCATCAGCAACCGCAACTTCACCCATCTACAGCATCTCCGTCAACAGCAACTAACTCTCTCCAGCATCATCTAACCCCTCCCCACCAAGAGTAGGTCTTCTTATACCCTAATTCTAGCTTACTGAATAAAATGTTGCATCTCTATGGCGTGATTCTCTCTCATTGGTTCATTCAAGTCCATATACATTTTAATCAAACTTCCTTGTCTTAACCAGTTCTTTGTGGAATGTCCATGCTTGCATCGTTTCCCACAGTTCATGACATTGCTCATCAGTTTCGATCAGTCCAATTTGTATCTTTTTCTGCTACTTTTTAGATTCAACAGTTCCGTCCATTTATTCAGTTTGACTTCTCACGCTTCTTGCTGATCATCTTGGCACACATTTGCTCAGAAAGGTCACAATAGCCTTGACCATACTTCCGTCTTAGGCTCTCAGCACGAACACGTGGTCATCCTTTTTCACAGCCATTCTCCTCTACCCCACGGTTTCTTGCACATGCGTACTGTAGTTCATGTCGGCCATTTTATATCGCTGCTCAACAGGCCTAAGCGCACTATTTTCAAAGATAAACAAAATATTGTTAAAATAAAGAATAAAAACCCTTTCGTTTCCCTCCCGTCTTTCTATGTACCCCAATTAGGTATTACCTAGCAGAAAGCAACATATAAAGCCGTCCCTTACTTACCATCGCTTTATTTTGCCACCACACATTTTATTTTCAAAGCATCAATCATGTATTTATTATTTTATTAGTACGCAAATATTAGATTATGTTAGACACGTAAACAATTATAAGTTGATTAATTTGCACACAAAATAGCGTGTTACCTTTAACCCTTTACATGTAACATACATTGTTGGTTATTTACTTAAACGAACATGTTTATTAATTATTTTACGAAAATTATTAGGAGGTTAAAACTTTTCATTTACCCTGCTCCATCACTGCTGATGGGCTAGAGAAACCTCAAAGATTAACTATAGAATGTAAACTTTCCCTTCAAGGCCTCTTCACTCCCTTTTCCTATCTGCTTCCCTCATGGCCATTTATACCAGCATAACAAGGGCAGTGCCAGCGATACCAAAGCGAAAGCCCTGGTGATTCCTTTTCATAGAAGACTCGCGCTTTCAGGAGCTCTAGGTGTTGTTTTCAAATGTCTCCGCGTATTTTGAATATGTGCCTTTAATATTTGTGTATATATTCCAGGCAATAGAATTGTACAAAATATAATTCAAGTTTGGACCTTTTGTCTCTTTTAGGATCTATTTACTGCTGATTCTACATGAGTAACAATATGTGTGCAAAACCTATGCACCTCATTTACTGGCCCTTATCTTGAAAGACTATGCACCCCTCCTGGATAGCTCCTTTAAAATATTAGGTAGGATTTTGGCTGCTAAACTGGAGGCTTGGCTAGAGGAAGAGCAGGCCATGTCTAGAGTGGAGTATGATTTTCGCCCAGAGATGAGCAATGCAGAACTGGGCTTAAACCTTCAGCTGATAATTTGGTAAATATGTCAAGGCCAGGAGGGTATCCATTCACCTTGCCTTCGACATGGTGAATAGGGTGAAACTCTGGACTATTATGAAGATGATGGGCATTGATCAGGCCCTAATTGGTCTACTTCAAAGGATGCACTAGGATAATGTGGCAAGCATTAGATATGTAACAGAGGGTGAACTTTCCTCTGCAATTAAATCTTCATTAGAGGTATGCCGAGGATATGTAATGGCACCATTACTCTTCCTTATTTCCATTAAAGGTTTAGAACAATATTTGTGTGATATATATGGAAAGATTTACCTCAAATGAAGTAACGTACAGTAACAGTTTAACTTTACGTGGGCAATGTGGTTTTAATTTCAAGAGCGGCAAATGGTTTACAACTTCTCCTGCATGCCTTTTATACTTTTATAGGGTGGTTGAATCTTAAAACTCACCTCAGCAACTCATTTGCCAGGAGTATAGGCCCAAAAAACATAAAAACAAGAACCCTTCAATTAATATGAACTGGAATCTCTAAAGTAACAACCTTTACCTATTTAGGTTTTCCCTTGACTACAATTTTACTTGGAACAGCCTAATTAATACTAAGGCTGGGCGTAGTTCGCGAAGTAGTGCTTCGTGAAGCTACGCAAAGTGCAGTTCGCACTACGCGAGCTTCGCGTAGCACTACGCGAACTGCGTAGTGCGTGTTCGCAATGATTGCACAGTGCCGGATGCTTGTCCGCACTGTGCAATCATTGAAAACGGCAACTTGCACAGTGCGAGCTGTCTTTTACTGCCGCTCGAGTAGATTTTTACTCGAGCTGCAGCTTTCTCAACGCGGACTGGTAGTTTCTCATCGCGAGCGGTCGCGAGCATACGCGACCACTCGCAATGAGAAACCTGACCTCCCGCGTTGAGAATCTCGCCGGGAGGTTTATTTTCCACGCTCGCGATCGGCAACTTGATGTTGCTGATCGCGAACGAGGAAAAGTCTCGCCGGGATGTCATTTTGCTTGCTCGCGGTCGCCAACTTGACGTTGAGGACCGCGAGCAAGCAAAAATGACCGCGGCACTACGCTACGCTACGCTACGCGTGTTTGCACTGTGCTACGTGCAATTTGCGTTGTGCGAAGTAGCGCAAACTTCGCAAACTACGCGAGCGTAGCGTAGCACTTCGCCCAGGGTTAATTAATACCAGGGTAATTCAATGCCAAAGAGCTATAGAGTACATCTTCAGTTTTGCACCCTGACTCAGTCCCAAACTTGTCAAAGAGCTAGCTAATATCTACAAAAGTAAGCTTGTCTCACTGACAGTCTATGGAGCTTGTGTTTGGGGGTACAAGGGTGTTAGCCAACTACAGCAGGCTGAAAAATTCTTCCACAGACTTTTGGCCGTCCCTCAATCCACACCGTCCTGTATTTGTAACTCTGGGTTAGGATTGGATCCCATGGTGGACATGATTAAACTGGATACTCTACTTCTTTGGTTAAGAATCTGGGGGAATCCAGAAGCCCACTTCACGAGGGATTTGCTGTCAGATTGCCTTTCTTTAGACAATGGTTTGGCAATTACCTCGATTACTTATATCAAAAATGTTGTTTTTTAGAACTCAATTTGCTGGAGCCTTTTTTTCATCCAGAGATTACAGAGGTATGATCAAAGATGAAGGTGGGATTTTTTTAGGTAAGGCAAGTTAGAGATCATCAGGATAACTTTGATAAACTGCATTCCAGTATCAATTACAGTTTATTCAAACATTCCCAGGTTTGTGAGTTTTATTTGGGAGCTGTTTTAACTGTAAAACACAGGTTTTATCTCACAAGATTTCGTTTTAACATGCTACATCTTTCAATGGCATTTCCTGGAAAGGCTGGCTGGAATTCTACATTACCAATGTGCCCCTGTGATAATGTTTCTCCTCAAAACACCATGCACTTTGTTTTTCTGTCAGCTCTACTCTTGTGCATGGAAGCATTATTTGGTAACAATACTGCGCATTTTTTGTATCAGACAACACAAGGATGTCTTAGTTGTTCTGCAGTAAGACCTCTGACCCTGGTCTCAGGCCTACACTCTCCCCACAGCTCCGCTTCACCTGCATTTGCCGCTAAGCCCTCCTGCCCCCTCCGGGCAGGTGTTTGAGGCCACTGCCGGCTATTCCTCCTGTGTGCTCTGTGCTCTGCCTCCTCGCTGTGCCCGTAATTGTTAGTACTGTCTGCTGTTTAATTTCATTTCATTTTTGTCTTCAGTTGTGTTATTGACTCATTATTAGTTGTTAGTTCAACGTTGTAGTTTCGTGCCCGTCTCTCCCCGCTCCCTTCCCGCCGCTGCTGCCCCTGCGGCCCGCCCCCCTGTCCACGCCCGCTCCCTGCCTCCCAGCTGCCGTCCCTCCCCCCTCCCCTACTTAATGGCGGCCGCTGCGGGGGAGCGCTAGTAAGACCTCTGACCCTGGTCTCAGGCCTACGCTCTCCCCACAGCTCTGCTTCACCTGCGTTTGCCGCTAAGCCCTCCTGCCCCCTCCGGGGAGGTGATCGAGGCCACTACTGGCTATTCCTCCTGTGTGCTCTGTGCTCTGCCTCCTCACTGTGCCCGTAATTGTTAGTACTGTCTGCTGTTTAATTTCATTTCATTTTTGTCTTCAGTTGTGTTATTGACTCATTATTAGTTGTTAGTTCAACGCTGTAGTTTTGTGCCCGTTCTCCCCGCTCCCTTCCCGCCGCTGCTGCCCCTGCGGCCCCGCCCCCCTGTCCACGCCCGCTCCCTGCCTCCCAGCTGCCGTCCCTCCCCCCTCCCCTACTTAATGGCAGCAGCTGCGGGGGAGCGCTAGTAAGACCTCTGACCCTGGTCTCAGGCCTACGCTCTCCCCAATGCTCCGCTTCACCTGCGTTTGCCGCTAAGCCCTCCTGCCTCCTCCGGGGAGGTGTTCGAGGCCACTGACGGCTATTCCTCCTGTGTGCTCTGCCTCCTCACTGCGCCCATAATTGTTGGTACTGTCTGCTGTTTAATTTCATTTTATTTTTGTCTTCAGTTGTGTTATTGACTCATTATTAGTTGTTAGTTCAATGTTGTAGTTTCGTGCCTGTCTCTCCCCGCTACCTTCCCGCCGCTGCTGCCCCTGCGGCCCCGCCCCCCTGTCCATGCCCGCTCCCCGCCTCCCAGCTGCTGTCCCTCCCCCTCCCCTACTTAATGGCAGCCGCTGTGCGGTCGCACCGCTGGCGCGCCAAAGGCGTGCCTAAGGCAGGCCTTTCTGCGCCTGTCCGTGACCCGACCGCGGCCAGCACCAGTTACCCTGGATCTACGACCTTCCATCGCTACGACACTTCCACCCTCCTCGCACTCAACCCCGGAAGACTCAGCCACTGCCAACAAGCCTCGCCGAACATGACCCACGGCCAGTTCTCCTTCCTCCACTGCCGCCAGACCTTCACCACCACCCCGGCCTCCAACACCACCGATGCCAGCACCGGCGACACCCTAAAATGCATCCTCCTCAACGTACGCTCTGTACACAAACACGCCATGATAATCTGGAACCTACTCGTCTCTCTCTCGCCCGACATCGCCTTCTTCACAGAGACCTGGACCAACGCCTCCTCCGCCCCGACATCAACACCGCCATCCCGGACGGATACAAGATCCAGAGGAAGGACCGTCCCAACCACCCAGGAGGGGGCCTCGTCATCGCCCACAAGAGCACCCGCCGCCTCACCACCACCAGCGAAACCTTCCCCTCCGCCGAACACCTGCACTTCCAGATCCAGACCAGCCCCAACGCCACACTCCAAGGAACCCTTGTCTACAGATCCCCCTGGCCCCCGGACACTCTTCGCCGCCACCATCACCGACTTCATCGCGCCACACGCCATCGCCTCAATGAACTACATATTCATTGGAAACCTGAACTTCCACCTCGACAACCCCAGCGACCCCAACTCCACCATCCTTCGCGACAACCTTGCCAACATCGGCCTTAAACAACTCGTCACCACACCGACCCACAGAGCAGGACACACCCTTGACCCCATCTTCGCGGCAGGAAACAGCGTTCACCTCAGCCACACAACGCAACCACCATGGACCGACCACCACTGCGTATAACCACACCTTGGCATCCGACGCAAACATCGCAGCCAGAGGACTACACACTTGGATCTCCAACTGCGCGGACGAGCTCGCCCCGCTACGCAACCCCGACAAACAACGCCCCAGGAAAGCCGCTTGGTTCACCACCGATCTCCAAATAGCCAGACGCACCTGCAGACGCCTGGAGAAGAACTGGAGAAACACCAAGTCAACAGAAAACTACTCCACCTACAAGAACGACATGATGTACTACCACAACCAAATCAGAACCACCAAGAGGAACTTCATCCACAACAAAATCCTCGCCAACTCCAAGGAACTCTTCAGTGTCATCCAGGAATTCACCAACCCACGCAGCGAAGCCACAGACATCACCCCGTCCCAAGACCTCTGCGACAAGCTTGGAACCTACTTCCACCTCAAGATCAAAAACCTCTACGACAACTTCGTCGACCATCCCCCAGATGCCACAGCCGCCCCCGCCCACCAGAGACACCAGCCAGCCCACCATCTCCAGCAGGACACCCATCACGACCGAAGACACCGCCTCGACCAAGAAAGGCATCCATTCGGGAGCCCCCACCAACCCCTGCCCTCCTCACATCTACCACAGAGCCGCGGCCACCATCGCACCCGAACTACAACACACCATCAACACCACCTTCAAAACAGGCACCTTCCCAGATGACTGGAAGCGCGCTGAAGTCAGGCCCCTGCTCAAGAAGCCCACAGCCGACCCCACCAACCTCAAGAACTACCGGCCCATCTCGCTCCTCCCCTTCGCAGCCAAAGTTGCAGAGAAAACGGTCAACACGGAACTGAACCGATTCATCGAAGAGAACGCATTCCTCGACCCATCCCAATCCGGATTCCGAAGCAACCATAGCACCGAGACCGCCCTACTCGCCGTCACAGACGACATCCGCACCCTCCTGGACCAAGGCCACTCCGCAGCCCTCATCCTACTCGACCTTTCAGCAGCCTTTGACACCGTCTCCCACCGCACCCTAGTCTCCAGACTACACGACGCCGGCATATACAAGGAACAGCCCTGGACTGGATCCGATCATTCCTCACTGGAAGAAGCCAAAGGATCAGACTACCACCCTTCATCTCTGATCCCATGAAAATCACCTGCGGAGTCCCACAGGGGTCATCACTGAGCCCTACCCTCTTCATCATCTACATGACCCCCCTTGCAGCCATCGTCCGACAAAACGGCCTCAACATCGTATCCTACGCCGACGACACCCAGCTCATCCTCTCCCTCACAAAAGACCCCACCACCGCCAGACTCAACTTCCAGAAAGGAATGTAGGACGTCGCAGTCTGGATGAGCAACAGCTGCCTGAAGCTCAATGCCGAGAAGACAGAAGTCCTCGTCCTTGGAACCAGCCCCTCAGCATGGGACAGCACCTGGTGGCCAACCACCCTCGGAAGCCCACCTACCCCCTCAGACCACGCCAAAAACCTTGGCATCGTACTCGACTCATCGCTCACCATGAACCGTCAGGTTAACGCCGTCACCTCCAGCTGCTTCAACACCCTCCGCATCCTCCGCAAGACCTTCAAATGGATCCCCCTTGAATCAAGGAAGACAGTCACCCACGCACTCATCACCAGCAGACTGGACTATGGAAACGCACTCTACGCCGGCATCAACAAGTCCCTACTCCGCAAACTCCAGACAATACAGAACACCGCCGCCAGACTCGTCCTCGGCAAACCCTGGCACGAACACATCAGCCAACACCTACGTAGACTCCACTGGCTCACCGTGGAGAAAAGAGTCACCTTCAAAATCCTCACTCATGCCTACAAATGCCTACACAACAACGGACCCAAATACCTTAATGACAGAATCAACTTCCACGTACCCAAAAGAAACCTCCGATCTTCCAACCTCGCACTAGCCGAAACCCCACGCATTCACAGAGCCAGAGCAGGCGGAAGATCCTTCTCCCACATTGCAGCCAAGACCTGGAACGAGCTACCGGTAGACATCAGACGCGCCCCCTCCCTTAACACCTTCAGGAAGACCCTCAAGACCTGGCTCTTCGGCAAAACAGTCCGGTGGACTCCCCCCTCCGCGCCTTGAGACCCTCACGGGTGAGTAGCGCGCTTACAATTCCCCTGATTGATTGCAGCAATTTAATAATTTGAAAATATGTGTTGCAGTGGCAAATTTTATTTGTTGTGCACTGGTGACCAGAAATAGATATGGTACTCTGTAAATTATTCAATGATTTGATTTTTGGGGTTTTATTTGGTGAATACACAGGTTCTGTTTTTATATGTGCTTTTATTGTCTATTCTGTGTATTTTAAGCATTTGTATAGGAATTGCTTTTATCACTGTGCACTTTTATGGCTTTTTTAGCTGAATAAAGTTTGATGATGATGATGACTGTGAATACATAATGAATTATTAAGTAGTCAATTAGTAGTTAATTAAATATTTAATAGTTAATCATTACTTAATATTTTCCCTCCCTATCCCCCTACAAACCTAGCAACTAAACTACAACTAAACTAGAAATAAAATTAAAAAAAATCAATATTTTACATAATTAAAAATCAATTAAATACTTAATTAACAATTAATAATGCTTTGTTAATGAATTATTACTTTATTAATTTCCCACCCTACACCTCTGCAAGTCTAGCGGCCCACAACTAAAATATAAATCAAATAAATTTGTATGAAATACATAATTCAAAATCAATAAAATAATTAATTAAGGATGAATCATTAATGGTTTATTAATTATTACTTACTGAACTTCTCACCCTATACCCTGACAAGTTAAACAGCCCACAAATATCATATAATGAAAATAATCAGTATTGCATAACTATATAATAAATATCAATAATATAATTTATTAAAATATATTAAATGATTCTTAATTAATTATTACCTAATTTAACTACCCACCCTTTCCCCCTACAAACCCTACAACTCGCTACAAGACTATCAATTACTGTTTAAAAATTATAAAAAAAGTCTAAATCACTTAAGATTACAAGCTTTATTTTTTAAAATAATTAGCAACATTTATATAAACAATAGTAGCACATCAAATTAATATATCAACTAAAGCACATTAACATAATTAATAAACGACATTTTTAACCATGATGTCAATGAGAACAATATTAAAAACATCGATATTATTTACAACAATATTGCTTACCTCAAAAAATCATATTCTTATCAACAATATTTGTGCTTCACTATATTTGTGTCACAATATTTAATTTTCAATATTTCTGTCTTCTGATATTTGTAAATCAATATTTTGTCCAAACATCGTTACCGCTCCCTGTTCACATGTTGCTCTTTCCTCACCACCTCCTTGTATATGCCACTTTATCAGACTGATGACTTTCTCTCTGTGGTTTTGGTCAATTAAGGGGCATATTCTCAAGGACTTATCGCCGAGTTAGCGGCACTTTATCGCAGCCAAAGTGGCGATAGATTTATCGCCCTATTCACAACGCTGGTGCAAACAGCCGAGATCGCCAGTTTTCCTGCGATAGCAGCCGCAAAAAACATCGCCACGGATGACACCGGCAACTAACGCTAATGAGATGCAGAATAGGCGTTCCCGTGCAAAAAGCCGCGACAACACCACTTCGCAACATTCTCAACGACCAGCCAGATCGGCGATAAGATCACAAGACATGCGATAAGGCGGGTTAGCAGCAGGAAATTAACACCCGCTCTTTCCTGGTATTAAGTCGGACGATAACCTGCACCAGAAATGGGATCCCAGCCCACAGCCACACCAGAAGAACAACAGATGCCATGGAGCTACTGACCATGCAGCCGGACACCCAAGAGGGCCACAACACCCACCGCCCCCCCCCCCCAAGACCCCTCTTCCCCCCGGGGCCCTACCCCGGACAAAGATATTTCACATCAACTTTACGAAATCATGAACAAAACAATTCACCTGATGTCGCACAAGTACAACAATTAACATTCATGTGTGGTCAGAAAAAGGAGAATCATTCATTCATCTTTGAATTTCCAAACAAATTATTTTATTCAAATTTAACACAAAACAACTATTCGGAAGAGTCATGGCGGGTCTTCTCTGGACAATCTGTAAGACACAGCCTGCAAGACAAAATCCAAGATAAGAAGGTGTGTCATGCGCTCATCAAAGGACAGAGAGAGAGTGAAAGAGAGAGAGAAAGAAAGGGAGAGAGAGAGAGTGAAAGAGAGGGAGAGCGAGAGAAAGAGAGAGAAAGGGGGAGAGAGGGAGAAGGAGAGAGAGAGAGAAACAGAGGAAGTGAGAGAGAGACAGTGAAAGGAAGAGAGGGAGTAGGAGAGAGAGTAACAGAGGAAGAGAGAGAGACAGTGAAAGGAAGAGAGGGAGAGGGAGAGAGAGTGCCGACACAGCAGACCCAGGCCTCACTGCTCACCTGCTGCCACCGGTGTGTCTCCAACCACGTGCCGGTATACACTGCAGTCCACCAGGTCCCTTATCTGAAACAGAGTCCAGATTTATGAATGGCAGAGTTCATATCAGTGCACACGCCATCATCGCTTGGCCGTCCCTGCGCACACAGGCTGCTACACCCCAGCCCCTCCCGCCGCCCAGCGGTGTTTGCCCGCCCCTGTGCAGCCAGGCCTCACTGCTCACCTTCCGCCACCAGCGTGTCTCCAAGAGGGCCCACCACATGCCGGTGCAAGCTCGAAGCCCGGGGCCCGCTACCTTAGCAGCCTCCACATCATGCAGCCCCGCCCCGCGGGCCACCAGGTCTCACACGTGATTCTGGGTCTTGATTTCGCAATGGCAGAGATCATATCAGTGCACACAGCATCATCGCAGGCTGCACACCCGCTCAGCGCTATAGGTGCCATTAACTCTGTGAACCGCGAGGCAATGCCACGTGGCGGTAGGCCCGCGCTGCCCGCTGGCTCAGCCCTACACTGCGGTCCAGCAGGGCTAACACAAATCCTTACCAGTCCGTATCACCAGGACGGCGCACCATCGCAGACTGCACACCCGCTCAGCACTTAAGGTGCCCCTACCTCAGTGCACCGAAAGTCACCGTCCCGTGGCAGTAGGCCTGTGCCGGCTGCAGTGTTTCCAGTGCCACCAACTCTGTGCAACATAAGTCATGGACCCTTTCTGATTGAGTCTCGTGATATGCCAGGTGGACGCAGCCATGTCACCTCCAGCAGTGGGGAAGAACTGGGACAGGTAGTGTTGTCGTCCCCCCCTTTATACGTAAGCCGAGTGGGCTGAGTCTGCGTACGCCAGGCCAGCGTAGGGGTGTGAATAATTATCCCTGGGCTCTGGGCGTGGTTCATTTCTGTGCTGGACAGGAAACCAACAGATGCGTGTGTCTCTGTTGCAGTGTCTGCGCCACACGGCCCGCAATCGACAATGTTGCAATGTTGCATGCACCCGGAGGGCGGCCGCGCACGAAGGGATTGTACAAGGAGCGCATGGCCGCTCGGGCTCTTGGCTCATGCATGCCAACTGTTGTGTGTATATCGCTATTGATGCACCATAAGCCTAAGGCCTAGCCTCAATTGCAGCGCGAAAGCCACATCACATTTCAAGAATGCAAGCAGTAGTCAGACTAACATCAGGGATGAAAGCTCCTTTGTCTCAATACATAAGGCGGAAGGACATCTGCACCTCCGACCTTGGTCTTGCATGCGGCAGGCACCCCCTGAGAGAGATACCATAGCAGATGATGACGACTCCCACACTACGCACAGAGCTAATGATAGACCAACGTATCCACACCCCACACACAGAAGTCCTTGCTTGAGGTACTCTTGCATGGAACGCCCTTGACATTTACGTACACAACAACCCATATGTTCAAACGTTGCACACACATACGACTCATTGCTCCGAGCTGTGGCATATCATCCACATAACTGCCGCAGGTCAGAAGAGTGCCGGTTCTACGAGAGCCACCAACGCAATGGCAGAACATCCCGGGCGCATGCACAACGCCCGTCACGTGGTACTGTACCGTGACCGAATGCTGCCTGTTAGTGTCTGATGCATTGGTCTGCATGTTGTGGCCCTTGTCTTGCCCGTACTGACATGCACATGGCAATAAAGTCTACGCAACTTCACTAGTGTTCAACTGTGATGAGTGTTGATTGGAATGACAAATTGTGTGCCTCAATGAGCATTGTACGTACACAGGGAGAGACTGACTGACGCATTTCACTTAGGGGTGAGTCCCTATTGCCAGCTCCACCTCTGTGAGCCAGACATAGTGGTTGGGACAGTTGCTGATAGACCTGTGCTCTTAAGTGTCTTCAGTAATGTGAGTATGGTGTCCATATTCTTGCCATGTGGATCAATGTGATCCATCACTACAGGCTGTGTCCACCCAGTTGAGTGTGAGTAGGTATGCGAAGAGATGTTCTTATGTCAAATGTGATGGGGGACACTACTTTAGGCCTGCCAACGACTTTGACATTTCATACCCAGCCTTATTTCTAACATTGCGTGGGGCAAAGTTGAGGAATTGCGCGATTGTCATTTCAGAGCAATGAGGCCATAGCTAGTGCACACATTCCCAGTCATCTCACTTCCCATGTGTGTCACGGTCAAACATGCGCATTGCTTTCATTTCCCAGGGTGTACCTTTTGGGCAATCAATGTCCTTACATTCATCCATACTTTCATATTTGATCGATTATGGACATGACACATCTGTGTGAATTTGAATGATTTATTCACATTCGGTGGAGTGTCGGAGCTGGAGCAGTACATGGCCATGCAAACCCCACATTACATTGTAGCCCAGTGGAGGGCCAGCCAGAGTCATGTAGGGATTGACAAGTACATCGGAAGAGGAAGAGTACAGTCTGCAGTCTGATTGCTGTGTCATTGGTAAGCAAACAAAATATGGCAGTCCATGTCGAGGTCCAAGGTGAGTGTCGCAGAGTGTTTCGGGGGACAGTGGGAGGTGTTGGTACAGGGCATGATGAAGAGGGCAGAACCAAGCTGAAACAGGGCATATGGCGGAGAAGAATGCTACTGTCTCCTTCTTACTACAAAGGTGGAATCACCCGCATCTTCGTCCTCTATGTCATCTGTCTGACATGTGGGTGCTGATGTTTGGTCTGCAGCACTGTGTGCCACTGACACATCAGGGGCCAGAGATGTGTGTGTAGAAGTACCAGCAGCATTCATCAGCAACTGCCTTAGTGGCAGCAATGCGATGATGAGGTTCTGCAGGGCATGGAAGATCCCAACAACTTTTTGCTGGTGTGCATCCGTGGCAGCCATTCTTTCCGTATGCATCCGCTCCATGTTCTCCATTATCCTCAGCATCTGTGCCAACTCTCGGCTGACATCGCTGAGGCCACTCTGACTTGAAAGTTGTTCTCCTCTCAGAGTCATGACTCCAGCGATGTCAGGCATGGATTGTTGGACATCATGGAGCGAACTGTGGGTGTCCGTTAGGGAGTGTAAGTGGTCCCTGATGGGACTTAGACACCCACGTATGTCATCTAGTTTGGCTGCCATGAGGGCGAACCCCACCCGCACCTGTTCAGCCACCTCCTTCTGGCAGTCTAACACATGGCCTTGGAATGCGATGTGTTCTTCGGTGAGGTGCTGGGAGCCAGCCGTGGTGGTGGGTGCTTTCTGCTGTGTGGTCTGTGCAAGGGGTGGGGTCTCCTCGATGCAGCTGGGCTGCCCTGCTCCTGGAGGTGGGTTGCCGTAGCTGTCCATGAGCTGTTGTAGGGCGTCGGTGTCGAAGGTGTGGAGGTCCTCTTCATCATCACTGATGAGTTGTCTGGTCTGCTCTGCAGGAGGTGTTGATTGTCCCTCTGCAATGTGAAGGGGAGATGCATTTTAACATTGTGTTGACATGTAAGTTGACGCATTGTTCAAGTTTACATACAGACTGCATGACAATGTACATTGTGACTGTTTGGGAGGAGCTGGCTATTTGATGCGGGACAGTGGACATTTGAACTACATCACGGATGTGAGGTTGTACACATACATTATCATCTCACAGTTTCCTGCTATGCCAGATGTGATTGGCCAGTTTCTACGCACAAGCGGAACCAGTTGTGTCCTCTGTTCTGTAGTGAGAGTATTGCACTTTGTACCACATTGTCGTCAATGATGATGTGCTGTTATTGCTATGTGTGTGTGCTGCAGTGTGGGGGAGTCGCCCCTGCAGCTGTGATTTTGCTGCCCCTTATCCCTTTGAGGTGGTGTGCCTTTGACTTCTGTGCTTCTACAGTGCTGAGATGTTGCACACTTGGCTAATTTTGGCTCTAGTTCGAATTTTGGATTCTTGGGCATGGTTTATCCGCAGATGTGTTGTTGACGTCAGGGGTTGTTTGTGCAGGTGGATGTGTCAGAGTGTGACCTGCTCCTTTACGGTTGTGTTCCACACTCAGCCACCTCAAGGTCGTGGCGTGCACCATGTTATGATAATTGGACTGCAGCCATGCTGTTCGTCATGCAGTGTCACTTGCATTGTTAGTGTGGCTCACAGACACGCAGCTTTGCTGGTTTTGACACGTGTGCATGGGTTGGTTGTGAGATTGGTGCTCTGTGGGGAGGGACACCTTTGTGCCCGTAGTGGACGGGGGCCTACTTGCTGTTTGTATGTGTGCTACAGTGTGCCAAGGGGATTAGGGACATGATCCAGAGTCATTGTGGGTGTGCAGTGTGCTGTACTTAATTGTGCATGTGTGCCATTGTGCCCATCTCCCCCCGTCCCCCAAGTCCCTGTTCGGTACTCACCCTGGTGCTGTTGTGTCAGGTCATGTCGAGCAGTGTCCGGACCCCCAACTCCTGCCACCGTCTCCCCACTGATGACCATGGCCACCATTTCCTCCATCTCAACCAGCTCCTGGTGTTCCGCTGGACTGCCACCTCCAGTCTGCATTGCTGCCTGATGGTTGTCAGCGAGTTTCTTCTTGGTTTTGCACTTCGCATCATTCCAGCGCCTCTTGACTTCTCCAATTTTCCTCCTCCTCACTCCGACTGCATTCACCTTGTCCAGGATGGACTGCCATATTGCATTTTTATTTGCCAATGACACGTTGGAGGTGACGAACAGTTGTTGGTGGTGTTCTATCACCTCCATGATGATGATCCTGTTTTCCTGCGGACTGAACCTCGTCTTCCTCGTCTTCTTCTCCTTGCCCTTCCGTGACCCCGAGGTCCCAGGCTGTTCCTCCTGGGGGCTTGTGGGGTTCTGGTCGTCCTCTGTACTTGCTCCGGCTTCCTCCATGGTGCTACGCAGTTTGAATTATTTTGTTTGTGTTTTTGGGTGCTTTTATAGTGCATTTTCCCGCATGACGCGTGAGAATTGCAGGCCTGTCGATGGTTATCGCAGTTTTTTTTATCGCGGTTGGCCACATCGCAACTTTTTTCGCGTTCGTGTTTCGCGGTTTTTTATCGACACGGTAATTTTATCGCAGTCATTTGACGCGTTAGCGTGAGACTATCGCATGGTACCGCCGTGTTGGGAATACAACGTTAACACAGCGTTATTTTCACGCAATTGACTACGATGTGCAAAGTGCGTTAAGCTAATTTTGCGATAATTATCACACGTTCTTGAGAATATCCCCCTAAGTCGTTTGTGGATTAATAAAAGGCTGTGTCGTGCAAAGAAGCAACATCATGTGAAAGACTGTACTCAAGGACATCACCAATCTTATCGCATTAGTCTTAACAAAATAGATGGACCCAGAAGTCAATGTTTGTCTAAAGGACTGTGTGGGAGAAATACATATTTTCTGATTTTAATTTTGGAAGTCTTGCATCAACATGTCATCTGAGAAAAAGATGGAATTACTGGACATTTCAGTTATTGAGCACCCTTGTTGTGTGACCTGTATCTGACTCTCCACCGTACAACACCTTTCCAGTGCAATCTTCGACTGCTTGCCCTAACTGCTGAGAGACAAAGCCGAAAGTTGAGACGGTTGGAAATTAGTGAACTCACAACAATATCTGGCTCTTGAGGTTCCGGGAACAACAGACAATACTTTGTGCAAGATTTTTGCAGGTATACATTTGTCAACAGTCAAAAATTGTTACCTTACTTCAGTCAACCTGCCAGTTCAACAAACAATCATAGAATGTTTGATTTAAAATGTAATTATATGGCCTATATTGTTCCTGACATAGTCTGAACATATGACACCCTGGGAAGCTCATCAGGATGAAAATTAGTGGCAGTGTTTTTGTTCTCAAAGTTAGGGGTTGCTCTTGTGTCTCTCAGTGCAGTGGGTGGGTATTTCTAAGTGCCCTCAATATTAAGCAAACGTCCCTTTAACAGAACAGGGGTTGGGTCAAAGGAAAGAGGGAAGGAGCTCATGCCCACCTAAGCCATTTTATAGTTAAGAGAAAATGTGATGTGTGAATGTGGCTACCCTTAAATCATATATCTGAATATGTCTGTCAGAGCTCAAAAATCCCACTTCCTGACTTCATCCAAGCAAACTGAGTAATCGATCTGCTATTTGCCTGGGCTACCTATGTAGAGCTTCAAAGTGCTTAGCTGATTTCAGGAGGAACGTGAGAGTTGGTGCCCATTTGCTATGTGTGGCAATGATGGTTGTTATAGCCTCAAGATATTGAGCTACTTTATAGATTTTAGTGTCCGCAAAAGTTTCAAGCAGAACATTTACCACTCCACAGAACCTTCCTGGATGATGCTCAAGACCAATTCAACCGGGAATGCAACAGTCTATGCAAACCTTGTTGCCTTGTTGTGGTGAGAGCTAGATCAACTATTTCGAAATTCATCATTCAAGATCCAAACAGCACAATTCAAGGCTGGGGAGGTATGTTTGGTCGTTGTCTGCTGAAGAGATTGTAACTTCACCAACTAACAGCTAACAAAAATGAATAGCTTATTGTGTCGAATGATCTCTTGCTGACCACATTTCCTTAACTAGAGGATCTTTATCTGTTCTTCATCCAGGAGTTTACAGTTTTGATTTTGATATCTGGCTCATGAAGACTTCATAAAGACCCTATGGGATGAGCTCACAGATCACTCTTGCAACCGTTCATATGAACTTCCTCAGACATTCATTTTAAGGATTGTCTCCGTGAAAATGTTCTTTAATTATATTCTGAAATTTTGTAGTGGTCATCTACTGCATTTGCCCATTTTATTAAGGTGGTGAGACGCTCCCATATTTTGAACTTTTAAACACCTTGCTTTTAGAATTGTACACTCTTCCACCACCTCTATCATATAATGTTTTGAGATCCTAAAGATGACAGAAGATCTTTAGGTTTCACTGTGATGTCTACTTCACTCAAGTTTTGTGGGAACTGTTTCACTGCACACATAAAAGTCATTAGCAGCAGCTTCCACTATGGCAGGAAGGCACTTTAGAACAAGCCTATGATTTAAACTGGTTCTCCCATAGCGAAGAGCCATGTTTATTCTCATGTTGGCTCAAGGGAGAGGAGCGTGACATCCACAGTTTATATCAGCAACATCATTGCAGCTATGGTGTCATCCATAGAGACGATTTTTGTCAGAGGTTCCTAACAATAGTGCCACATCCACAAAATACACTGATTAGTGCCATCTACAATTTTATTGATTCTTTGGCAAAGGGAGCTATAATTTCCACACAGAAAGCAGGGTTTCCCTGGGAATACACAGGCTCCTCTGTCAAATGAGCGTTGGCTATAATTCATACCAGCTCCGGCTGCAGGAGACACGTCTATAGAATAAACAGGCTTCCCCGCTGAGGAGAGGCTTCCTTGCAGTTTATACTGCTACCCCATACTACAGTCAAAGAGGGCCTCATTTTCTATAGCTTCTCTGTGCTGCCCCACAAATGTCCTTGGCTGCAATTCATATGTTCTCCGGCGTAGCAGAGTGATGCCTACAATTTAAACTAGCAGACTGACAGAGGTGACACGCACATGCAGTGGAAACCTGCTTCCCCAGACAAGAATCCTGCACTTACAAAAGTTTTTTAATGCCTCTGAGGAAGAACTATGACCTAGAATGCATGTTGGTTTGCCTAACGGATACACTCTCAAGTGGCTTGGAGCATAATTTGAAGCAGTCCTCAGATTCTCCTAGTGAGGCATCCAAACACTCACCAGGATTTGAAGCCATGTGAAAACTCCCCAGAAGACACTTCGACAACCCCATTCCTTTCCTGGCAAATTCACCGGCTTAGGAGCACTGAGTGATGACAGCTAGTTGAAGCCCCTGATTACCTAACTGATTTTTGAGTAGCAAATCCAAAACCTATAAGATTAGGTAATATTAACAATAGTATTTAGATGCATAAGGACATAGATTTGTTGTCGTATTGGAGGTACATGTATATGCAGCTGATTCAGTAAGATTTTTTCTCAATAAATGCTGAAAATAAGTACAGAAAAAAAGATTTTTTAAGTCAATAAGTCTGACTGACAGTTTCATTTACAAGACAGCCCTACTGGTTTTGCCCGTGCTTGTTAGAAATGCATTTAATTTGCCAAATTTATAAAACATGTATAATCTGTAACGGTACAGAAGTTCCAAAAACAATGTATAACTAGCACAGTTAACAACCACATAGCCTGCCACTACTAGTGTGTGTAAGGATAGGGGCCCAGATTTTCTAAAAAGTAATGTATCTCAGTGCAGCAAAAAAAGTTGCTGTGCTGTGTTGCATGAAAGGAAAAGAGCAGAAGAGCGTCATATCTACTAAGAAGTGGCACAGTTTTTCTCTCTCCTTGCACTAGTGTACTGTTCGGTACTATGTGCCAATGCACACACTCTTCTAACGTATTGCAAGGGTGTGTGGGTTCTGTAAGGAATAGTTTTTGTACTGGAAGGTGATCCTTCCAGCTCAAATCCAAGTGAAAAATGAACAGGAGATGGACAAAGCACTGGGAGGAGCCTGCTGGACAGGAACAGGAAGTAGGAGACTGTGGCACTTCCTCCCTCTCCCCCCCCAAAAATTTGACAAAAAAGGACAGCCAAATATCAATCTGAGGTTTTTTTTTCATCCAAATCATCAATTTAGAGAAGGTTTTATGCTGCTTGCGATGTTATTGTTCTCCAGATTGAAAATGTTGCGTGTTCGGGATCGCGAGCTTGACCAACATTCCGCCGGATGTCCGATGGCGCGCCTGAATGACGTCAATCAATCAATCAGGGGTTTGTTAAAGCGCGACTACTCACCCGTAAGGGTCTCAAGGCGCTAGGGGTGGGGGGGGGGGTGCAGGTTCCAATACACTCTTCCAATACAAAAACTATCCTTTAACACTTTCCTGTTCTGTATGTTTGCTGTTCAATGCATCACACATGTATGGTAGGAAAAAAACGATGAGAAATTAAAACATGTCTCCTCATTGCGCCTGTCTTTAGGAGGCCTAAGATTTAAAGCAAATCCCTATTTTGATTATTTGTAGATAGAGATTTGCATCAAAACCCAATGGTGGCAGCAAGGGAACGTCCCTGCAGCACTCGTGGAACGCCGCCTTTCTGTAGTGTAACATAAAGCAGAGTGTTGCATGGCTTTGTGTTCCTTTGGAATACTATCCAGAGTAAATCCAGATGTGAGTTGGGTAGTAAACACTTTGCGTTGGGTTTGGGTTACAAAAGTAACACAAACCCGAAGCAAAGCATTAGTAAATCTGTGCCTCAGTGTTTTTGCACGATCTGAGCTACTGGACACACACATTCACCAACTACAATGAAATCAGGGCCAAATTTACCATAGAGTTGCATTGCCCCTGTATCACGCAAGGTAACAGCAACCCTAAAGCGAGATTTACCAAGCCACACAAGGCCACCTTATGTGGCCCTGTGGTGCTTGTTAAATCTACGCAATACAAGGCAGCGCAAGTTGCTGCCGTGCATTACTCTTCCAAGAGAGGCGTTCCACGGGTGGAGCGTGAGTGTTCCCACACAGTCACCCATGGATTTTGGCACATTGTCAGATTGACTATTAGTGGTAGATCTGGCAATGTGTCAATATGCTACACCTCCCCAGGGGAGGCATAATGAGGAGAAATATGCTTATTTCTCCTTCTTTTTTTCGACTTTCCATGTATTCTGCATTCTGCAGCACACATAGAAAGTGAAAAAGGCCTCCGAGAATTGTTTTTGTGTAGGAAAGTGCCCCTTCCTGCACAAAAACAATCCTGCACCATGCTGCATGGGTGCCTGTACTGGCGCCAGGCAGCAGTTTCTGCCCCAACGCAGGCAGAGAGCAGGAATGTGCAGTATAATGTTAAATACAGTGCATTTCAGCCCTCTCCCTTTCACACAGCGCAGCATGGTAGCTTGCTGTGTTGCGTGAATATTTGATCAATCTGGCCCTTAGTGTCTCTCTGTGCACCCACTCACACCAGCTTACCTTAAACCCTCACTCACATCCTCTCAGTCATGCATTTACTCACTGTCTAACCAAGCACCCACTTACACCAAGTCACTCTACAATGACTGACACTAATGTAATCTTGCATTGGCTCGCTGTTCACACACACACACTAACTCAATCATGACCCTATCTTATACATTCTTTCACAGCAATACACTCATACACTGACCCGCTCACTGCCTCAGCAATGACTCACCCACATCAGCCCATTTAAGACACTCTTTTATGCACTCAGTCACATGCATCAACAATCATACTTTCATGTATTTATGTATCTGTCAGAGGCAATTGTTAGCGTGGGAGGCAACGAGAGTGACGGCTCGAAGTTAACGACTGCTATCGAGATATAGGGTAATTTTCCCATAAAGCATTTGAAGGAAGGCGATGGTGACAGTGCCTCCCATCCTTCAAAGAACCTTAAAGCTGGGTAATGACAGTACCTATTAATTATAACACTTAAAGTCAGAGGCCAGCATAAAGCGACATATTGAAAACAAGCTGTTCTTACAGCGCTGGCATTCGTTTCTCTGTCTTCCACACATTTAATAATGACATATAGGCCAAACCTATTGTGAGATCTGAATTTGTTTTTAAAATTGCAAGCAGTGCTTTATTTGTACAAAAAAGTAAGTGCCAGGGCCCTCATCAGGAGGCCACTGCAGTTTGCACCACCCATTGCCCCTGCCAGTGCTGCCAATGATAGTAACAACACAACTACTAAACATCAAACTCCTACAAGTGTGACAATTCAGACTATTCCAGGCCCCAACGGTATAAGAATGGCTTTTAATGCACATTGACTTAATAAACAACTGTTATTGTGCTCATATCTAAATTACAAAAAAAGTGATTACATGTGGCAGGCCGTCATAAGTGCCGGTGTTAGCAATTATGTAGCGGTGCTCAGCACCGGAAACCACCGGCTCAAATTAAGCACTGTTTGGAAGTTCTTCATATCTTCAGTACACAAGTTACCTAAGGATTTTGACCACATAGGAGGGACTCAATAATTAGTCTGCAGGTGTACAAATCGAGTGCATGAATGCAGAGATAACATCAGATGCCCTTCATAGCTCTAGTATGCAACATGAAACTTGAGAAAATGGTGCTTCTGAAAAAATCCAGATTTCCTTAAGCAACCTCTCTGTCAGTGCTCAATTTGCAAAAGAATAAGTGGTGGGGCTTAATGTTTAGCTCAAAGCCCCTTGGACGGCTCTATCTCACGTTGGGTGCCGAATACAAAGCTTGTGTAATCTTTATTCCACCTCATGCCTATTTCATCCACTAGCTGATACTCCTTGCCCCTTTAGCTGACTCTTGCATGTTCTTTTTCATCCCTGCTTTCTACCATTGTCATGGTTTTTGTATTCTTCTCTTCCTCCTTCTTTCTCCCTTGTTTAATTTTCTCTCTCTAACTCTGGGGCAAAGTCTGATGAGGAAAAGTAACAGCCGGTCCACAAAATTGAGTGGCAACTGTGATCTATAACGTGCTGCTGAATCACATCTATCTTCAAATGCTCCACCATTTCACCGGAGAAGTATCAGCCCACAGACTGGACAGAAAATGCAAGAGAATGTTGTTTGGACTACAGCCTACATATGGGAGGCCAGCAATCCTGGAACTTGGAGGTTCACAGAATACAATTCAGCAGATTCAGCAGCGAGAACCTCTGGTTACCAAAGGACCACAATCCCTTCTGCCTGGAGGCAGTGGCACAAAATATCAGAAAAATGTCAAGCCAAAGGTGCTTCTTCATCACTATATGAAGACGATGCAACATCAAGTACCTCTTCATCTCTTGTGTTGTTGCTATAAGAGATTGTGTGAAATGGGAGAGGGATAGTTCCATGTGTTTAGAAATACCTGCTATGTTTGCACCAGAGTGCGTATTGCCATTGTGCCTAATTGATAACAACATCAAACGTTGTCCCTTTTGACAAGCCTTTACGTTATTTTCCAGCCCCTAGGCAGCCTTCGCAACAGACAGACTGTAAGGCAATTCAACATGAGGTTTTGTCTTTCCCTGCAGCCTATGAGGCACTCCTGCATTTGTAGCAGCCTTCTGTTACCTCTGTACATCCTTCATAAACATAATCAATCATTGATGTCCCATTGGCCTAACATCACTGGCTGCTTATAGGTAAGCTACCCCTGGTCTTCTTCCTCACTCACTAATGCATTGATATCCTCCATGGACACTTGAGCCTCTGTCTCACCAGGAAGTTTTCAACATTGTGACTCATGCTTCTCCTTCGGTTAAGTTAGTTAGGCCACAGTGTCAACTAGCTCTTAAGTGCTGATGTTACGGTAGATGAGTGTAATATCTAGTGATGGTTCCAGTTTAAGGAAGATTCAAAGAAACTCCAAAAGAAAACTAAACCGGAATGTAAAGTGAAAGCGTTCAATGGCAAATAGCAAAGACTATAATGAAAGTAAAATATGGACATATAGAAAGGAAAAATGCAAAAATACTACTAGAAATTAACTAAAACATGTCATCTAATACGTTTCAGCCTCCACTCTTTTTCTTTCTCAGTTCCTCTGCCTTTGTTTGCCTCTCTTCCCTCTCTCTCTCTCCCCCTCTCTCCCATGTCCTTTGCCTAAATCCTTTTCTCTTCAATGAGGGTTCACATCCTGCCTCTTTTTTTGTTCTATGTAATTCCACAAAAGAAGAACCTAAGCTTTTATAGAAGTATGAACCCTGTGAAAATATCTGGATGGCATTATGTGGCAACAATATTATTATTATTGTTATTATTATTATTATTATAATTATTATTAGTAGTAGTAGTATTGGTACTGGTGTTTATTATTATTAGTATTAATTGGTGGTGCTAGCAGCAGTATTACTTTATTAGTAATAGTAGCAGCAATAATAATAATAATAGGAAGAAGAACAAGAACAAGATGAAGAACGAGGAGAAGAAGAAGAAGAAGAAGAAGAAAACTGTGCATTCTTTCAAAGAGCTAGAAAAGTCACAGTTTAGAATGCTTGTTTTCACTAAGAACTATTTCACATATAAATAGACATTGTGTAAACGTGGTAAGGGAGGTAATTGTACAACCGCATCTCAAAGCACAAATATTAATTCAGAAGGATAATTTAATTGCCAAGTCTTGAGCGTCTGAAAAGAAAAGCATCTTTACAAAATGAAAAAAAATTGGGCCTTTGATTCAGGTTCGAAACTACTTAAAATTCAAAGCAACTATTGTGGCCAATACAGTGAATCATTGGAATTAGAGGGCTATAAATAAACGCTCTCTTGATATAGTGAATTGTGACATCAGGAGGTGAGGTTCAATCTCAGCTACTCCTCTTAACTAACCCTGGGCATCCAATTCCGCTCCGCTCGCGGAATTTGCGGAATTTAGGCAATTTCGCGTTCCGCGGAGAACGCGGAATTGGCAACAATTCCGCGATCTGCGGCGTAGCGGAATTATTTTCTTGTTCGCGCTTTAAAATGCGTTCTAGCGCGCGCGATAGCGACTTACCGGGATTCCTGCGTTCGCCGACGGGTTTTCCTATCCGTTCGCACGAGATTTCGGTAGCCGGCCGCGTTATCCAGCGAGAGTTTGCGATCGCGAACATTTCATTCGCCGCGCCATCGGACAACGCGAGAATGTGCGATCGCGAACACGTCATTCGCCGCGCCATCGTGCACCGCGAGAGAGATTGCGATCGCGAACACGTCCCCCTCGAACACCGAAAGACCGTCACTCACGCCCTGGTCACCAGCAGACTCGACTACGGCAACGCACTCTACGCCGGAATAAACAAAAACCTCACCCGCAAGCTACAGAACATCCAGAACACCGCCGCAAGACTGGTCCTCAACCTGCCAAAACACTGCCACATCTCCCAGCACCTGTGCACACTCCACTGGCTCCCTGTCGAGGCGAGAATCACCTTCAAGATGCTCACCCACGCACACAAGGCCCTCCACGGCACCGGACCAGCATACCTGAACAGCCGACTCAAATTCCACGCACCCCAAAGGACCCTACGATCAGCCCAGCTCTCCTACGCCGTGGTCCCCCGCACCAGAAAGACCAGATCGGGAGGCCGCTCCTTCTCCTTCCTCGTGGCCAAAGCATGGAACGCCCTTCCGCTCCACCTCAGACAGACAACATCGCTCCCCATCTTCGCAAGAAACCTCAAAACCTGGCTCTTCGACAGACCCCCTCCTTGATGGATGGAACCTGCACCCACCCCACCCCTAGCGCCTTGAGACCCTTACGGGTGAGTAGTCGCGCTTTAACAAACCCCTGATTGATTGATTGACGTCATTCGGGCACGCCATCGGACATCCGGCGGAATGTTGGTCTAGCTCGCGATCCCGAACACGCAAAATTTTCAATCTGGAGAACAATAACATCGCAAGCAGCATAAAACCTTCTATAAATTGATGATTTGGATGAAAAAAAAACCTCAGATTGATATTTGGCTGGCCTTTTTTGTCAAATTTTTTTGGGGGGAGAGGGAGGAAGTGCCACAGAGTCTCCTACTTCCTGTTGCTGTCCAGCAGGCTCCTCCCAGTGCTTTGTCCATCTCCTGTTCATTTTTCACTTGGATTTGAGCTGGAAGGATCACTCTTTGTGTCTGCTGCATCATTATCATTGGATTTGAGGATTTTGGGATTTGAGATTTTACAAGTAAGTTGGTGTTGTTTGATTGGGGCATTGCAGTTGCTGCAACTACAATTTTTGTACTTTTCATCATTTTTAAAAATAAATAGTTGTGGGTAGCCAGTAGGCCCAGAGCTAGTCATGGGTGGGTGCATGATGAAACATGATGAGACAACTGTTCCTTTGCTGTGTGATGTATTTATTAATTTCAAACATCATTTAGGGGGCATGGATGGCATTGGATTGAATTGCAAAATGTGTTTTTTTGGGTGTATTTCAGTTTTTTGGGCTGTGTGTTAAATACATGCCTTAGTTGTGTGTGGTGTGCTGCAGGCCTTGTTTAGCCCTGTGTATTTTCGTTTTTGCATTTTATTGCATTACAGGCAAAGCAGTGTGGTCTACCATGCAGCCTTTGCCTGGCTATTATAGGCCTGTTTTCAGTACATTGTTTTCCAGGCCTCTTGCTTGTCGCTTGTGATTTGTGAGTGTCCATGTGGCTGGTTGCCATTTCTGGTGGGAGTTATAAGTGTGCTGCTTTTGCCATATACTAAGGCCTGCATGTGTTTCTTTTGTGGCCTAGGCTTCTTGTTGTGGTCCTGGCCATGAGGCTGGCGGCCATTTTGAAGCCAGGCAGTGTGCTTTTTGCCATAGGCCTGCATTGTCTGTCTTCAGTTTCTTGTTGTTGTGGGCCTGGCCATGAGGCTGGCAGCCATTTTGAAGCCAGGCAGTGTGCTTTTGCCATAGGCCTGCATTGTCTGTCTTCAGTTTCTTGTTGTTGTGGGCCTGGCCATGAGGCTGACGGCCATTTTGAAGCCAGGCAGTGTGCTTTTTGCCATAGGCCTGCATTGTCTGTCTTCAGTTTCTTGTTGTTGTGGGCCTGGCCATGAGGCTGGCGGCCATTTTGAAGCCAGGCAGTGTGCTTTTTGCCATAGGCCTGCATTGTCTGTCTTCAGTTTCTTGTTGTTGTGGGCCTGGCCATGAGGCTGGCGGCCATTTTGAAGCCAGGCAGTGTGCTTTTTGCCATAGGCCTGCATTGTCTGTCTTCAGTTTCTTGTTGTGGGCCTGGCCATTGTGAAGCCCGGTAGTGTGCTTTTATCCATAGTCCTGCAAGCTTGTGGCCTAGTCTGCCAACAGGCCTTTCATCCAGTAGGCGCAGAGGTAGTCAGGGGTGCATGAAACAACTGTTTCTGTGTGTTCTGTTGAATTTTTAAACATCATTGAGGGCACATGGATGGCATTGGATTGAATTGCAAAATGTGTATTTTTGGGTGTATTTCACTTTTTTGGGCTGTGTGTTAAATACATGCCTTAGTTGTGTGCGGTGTGCTGCAGGCCTTGTTTAGCCCTGTGGATTTTCGTTTTTGCATTTTATTGCATTACAGGCAAAGCAGTGTGGTTTAGCATGCAGCCTTTGCCTGGCTATCGTAGGCCTGTTTTCAGTACATTGTTTTCCAGGCCTCATGCTTGTTGCTTGTGATTTGTGAGTGTCCATGTGGCTGGTGGCCATTTCTGGTGGGAGTTATAAGTGTGCTGCTTTTGCCATTTAGGCCTGCATGGTTTTCCTCTTGGCTTACTGCTTGCATCCATCCCCTTTGCCAGCTGCAGCTCCCTGAATGATGTGATGAGCAAATAATTTAATGCCAAACAGGGTCCACTTCTATTACATTTGTATTTTTGTTGTTGTTCCTCTTCTTTCCTATCCTTCCTGACAGTGTACACAGTATACCATGAAAGCCCTTGTTGACAGTCTCACAAATGGCTACACTAATTTATATCTTTTATTTGTTTCTTTGTACTACTAGTAATTGAACCACAACAACAAATGCAACATTTCACTGATGTTCTTCTCCTGGCTTCTTTGCTTTTAGGTGCACAAAAAGACAGAGGAGGAGGTGTCATCATCATCACCCATTGTACTGCCAGGCAGAAGTCCTGCTGTGCGTCACGTCCACGTGTGACCACCACAGACATCTCTGTAACTTGTGCACCTGCGTCCTGCTGACATCTGAAGAAGATGGCCCCAAAGAAAGGTACCAGGTCCTCCAGTACCAAGAAAGTTGCCAGTGAGAAGAAGAAGGAACAGAAGAAGGAAGTGGCACTTGCCAAGACTGGTGTGCCGGCCGATGTGTTTTTTGGTAAAAAAAAACTTACGCCTGCAGCAGCGGTGTCCGGCGGGGACCAAGCTGGGAGCAGCACCGCCGCATCAGCGGGCCCACCCCAGCAACCTAGGCCCAAGCCCATGACTGTGGCAGAGGTAGCCAGTCTACTAACGACCAGTGATGTTGAAATGTCATTATCGCAAAGTAGTACCCAATCCATGCACTCGCAGGCGGAAACTCAGCAGATAAGTGGGCAACCACAGCCGCAACCACAGCCGCAACCACAGCCGCAACCACAGCTGCAGCCGCAACCCCAGCCGCAACCGAAACCCCAGCCGCAGCCGCAACCCCAGCCTCAGCCGCAACCCCAGCCGCAGCCGCAACCCCAGCCGGAACCACAGCCGCAACCCCAGCCGGAACCACAGCCGGAACCACAGCCGCAACCACAGCCGCAGCCGGAACCACAGCCCACAATAGTAGTTGTGCCACCTGAAGTAGGGGCAGTTCAGGAAATCGAGCTTTTTGCAGACGAAGAGGAGCAAGCCACTGTTCCAGAAGATCCATTGTCTTCCAGACCCCCAGCAAGGAAAAGGAGGGTTAGTCCATCAACTTCTTCTTCAAGCCCCGCTTCTGATGATCTAGATGCCACTTGGAAGCCACCAGCTCAGCCTGAGAGTGATGCACGCCACAAGACAAGGCTAGTGAAAAGGAAGGTTCCAGAAAGCCTTAGAGTTATGGAGGTAGATGTAGACGAGGGGGGTGATGATGATGATGATGAAGAGCCAGTCATCATGAACATCACTCCTGGGCCTGCGGAGATGGAGACCAACATTATTAGACTATCCAAAATCACTGCGAGGGATGTAGCACGGATACCACCAACACAGGTAACGCCAACACGACCTCCAGCTTCCATATTTGCCTTTGCAAAGGCCCGGCAGGGACCTACATCCAGCTCAACCACCACCTCAGTAGGGGGTGGTAATGTAAGTGCACAGAGTCAAATTCCAGGCACACCCTCCAGTTCATCTGGTATTGTAAGTGGCACCTCCAGCAGCGCCAGAAAGTTCTCCTCCCCAGTTTGGGACTTCTTTTCGGTTAGCAGTAAGGAGGAGAACATTGCTATATGCTCAATTTGTCGGCAGGCTGTTAGGCGGGGTAAGCTTGGTACAAACTATGGTACCGGAGGACAAACAAGTCATCTCAAAAAACACCACAGTATCAAGTGGGAGGCTCACCTACTTCACTTAGAAAAAAGTAAAACTGGACCCATTGCTGTTGTTGGGGATGAAGAAGTAGGGGAAGATATGATCGCGGTGGAAGGTCAACAAGAGGGAGACATTTCTATCCCTACCCCCAGCAGTGTAGTGGTAACGCCCACATCCTCAGCAACATTTGAGTGGCACCGTACTAAGAGTCAGCCTGAGACACCAAGGCAACCGGGCACTGCAATGAGCAAAATTGCGGCGTCGTTGAGCCTAACTGGGTTCAAGAAGAAGGGTGCACCACAAAGGAAAATATTCCAGCCTACCATTGACAGTATGCTTAGGTCGGAGGGGCAGTACCAACGCAACCACCCAACGGCAAGGTTGTACAATGCGAAGCTGGCTAAAATGTTAGCGCTGGACCTTCTCCCTTTTTCATTTGTGGAAGGGGTGGGTTTCCTTGAATTTGTGTCAGCCATCTGCCCTAAATGGAAGGTTCCCAGCCGGTCCTATTTTGCCCGAGTTGCTGTTCCAGCACTACATCACGATGTGTTGGAATTGGTTGGACAAGCTTTGCAGCAGAGTGCTGTTCACAAAATCCACCTGACAACAGACATGTGGACCAGTTGCCAAGCCACTGATTACATGTGCATCACTGCACACTGGGTCTCTTTTGTGGGGGTTAGAGAAAAGCTATCTGAAGTAGGTGCTGTTGACACAGCTGAGATTTTTAATGCTTCTCGGAAACATGCAACTGTAGCCATGTTCGCCATGGAGAAATCTCATACTGCTGCAAACATTTTGGAAGAGTTTAACAGCAAGGTCTTTGAATGGCTGCGCCCCAGAGGGCTTCACATTGGTTTTGTTGCCACGGATAATGGCAGTAATATACTTAAGGCCATGACGCTTGGTGCCTATTTCAGGGTCCCGTGTTTGGCGCACTGCATTAACATTATAGTTCAAGACTTTCTGAAAAAAGAACCCATAGTCAGCAACTTACTGTCCACCTGCCGCAGAATATGCACGCATTTCAGGCATTCTTTTGAAGCCCGGAAGCAGCTGAGGATCATTCAACGTGACTATAGAATGCCAGTCAAAGCACTGATCCAGGAGGTGGCAACACGTTGGAACTCAACGTATTACATGCTTGACCGTCTGTTTGAGCAGTACAGACCAATCAATGAATATGTCATGCGAAGGGCAGATGCTACTGTGAAAGGCATGACCCTTCAGATGGACCAATGGTGCCTAGTTAAATCTCTTACAGAGATGCTTCTTCCTTTCGAGGTCTTCACACGTGAAGTCAGCAAGGAGGACTGTACTATGGGCCAAGCTATCCCATTGTTGCACATGCTAGAGCAACAGCTGAAGGAGGTGTCTGAAGCGTACATAGGTGTGGAGGAAAAAAAGAAGCATATGAGTTGGTGGAGAGCTTATCATGTCGCTTAAGTGAAAATGCAAGGGTGCAAAATAAGATTCTGTCAGAAGAACATTACATTTGTGCCACAATTCTGGATCCACGGTACAAATCGGCACTGCACAGTAAGACATTACTCCCTTTTTCAGAAGTGGATGTTGCCCGGTACAAAACTTGGATAGCTGAGGCAGCCAGTACATTGGAAAATGAACGGCTGGTAATGAAAGGCCTCAAACCCACGTCAAGTACTGCAGCAGGGCATCCGGTGTCAAGTTCAACTTCAGAGCCTGTGGGCAGTGCATTTGGTTCACAGCTGTCACCAACACTATCGACAACAGCAAGAACCGGATCATCAGCCCCAGTACAAACGGCACAGGATTGGTATTTACAGCAAGGACTTGCTAGGTCCAGTGCTGATGCAAAGACAAAAGAGGCCGAACAAAGTGTAGCACCCCTGAACATTGACCGAATGGTCCAGGCCTACCTGGATGACCCAACAGAGGTCTACATTGATCAAAACCCATTGCGGTATTGGTATGGCAAAAGGGGCCAATGGCCAGTGCTCAGCAGGCTGGCGATAAACTATCTGGCTTGCCCTGTCGCAAGTGTCTCTTCTGAACGTGTTTTCAGTGCTGCTGGTTCCATTGTAACAGTGAAAAGGACCAGTCTCTCACCCAAAAACGTGGAGAGGTTAACCATGATCAAAATGAATCAGCAATTTATACCACCGAATTACACAATACATGAATCAACGCAGGAAGATGAGGACAGCGGCTGAGGTGACGGAAGTAGCCTGTTGGATGCTGATTACCTACTTCTGGTTGAACCCCCAGAGTTTGAGGACGAGCTATACTTCCCTGACAACTAGGCTTCCACTTCTTACTGTGGTTCTCCCTTATTTACTTCTATTTGTGTGTCTGTCTTTCTGTTTGGAAACTTCAAATCACAACAAATCCATCACCACTGTCTTCGTATTTTATTGCCTTATATGAGTTTCAGCTGTCTGCATTTCAGTCCACTCCTCCAAGTCCTGCTCCTCCATCCTCCTGAATCGACCTAAATCTATTGCCCTCAAGCCAGATGATTATTGGATGTAGCATAATCGAAGAAAAACTAAAATCTTGCCTCGTTGAGTCTCTCCAAAAGAAGTGGAACATGATGATGACTACTATAGCTATCCTCCTTTCCGAGCCGATACAGACTGCCCATTAACTGAAGATGAGAAGGAACAGGTAATGAATGATGACATGCATTGGACGCTGACTGAGTGATTTGTGTTGTTGTTGTTTGTAGTGCATGTACTATTATCTAAACTACACACTAAAAGTAACTCAATGCAATGTTTGTTTCCATTCTTGTTTTTTAATAACAATTTTCTACTTCTACTGCAGGCCGATCCATTGCATTTTGAATATGGAAAGGGGACTCAATCTGTACACTACTGCGCACTGAGTTGGACAACACACCATGATGATGACCACAGTGACATAATATCTTCGCAGTCACTCAGTACGATCCGAGATGATTGATGGAATAACTCAGTGCGTTTCATGAGTGCATTAAAGGTAACCAAGTCAACAACAACCACTGCAGACCTACATATCTGTGTAGTGGTGGAGTTGAGTGTGGTGGTATGACTGACAGCGGGGCATTGATTTAGTCACTTAATTTGTAAAATGCTATGTTGCTGTATATCTGCTTTGTCTGCCTCTGTCAAAAAAGGTGCGCTAAATGGAGGATGGGTCAGGGGTGCCGTGGGCCTGCTCTGTCCTGTTGTTGTTGGAGGTTAATACTGGAAACAGACTAGAGTAGACATGATGTATCCAAATCAATGCCGCCTCTGAAAGTGTTCTTGTTGCACTCCAACGTAATTTAGGCATTTTTTTTCTACTTGATTTTTCAATATCCCTTTTGTTTTCCCATCTGCAATTACAGGCCGGCCCTTACCCTGTGCTACACTGGGAAAAACAACTCTCACTTACCTTACCAATGAATCTACATCTGCCAGGCAGGCAGTGGCGTCACCCAAGATTGATGGCCGGAGCGTCCATGGAAGGGAGGACCAAGACGAATGCCGAGATGCAACTCCCCATTTTGACCAGGATAACATACAGTAACAGTATCAACTTTCATCATCTTTTAAATTTGATTCATTTTTTGTCTTCAATCATTACTACTGTGTGTTGTTGTTGTTGTTATGTTTGCTCTCTGCTTATAATTCAATTCATCCCTACAGCTATTTTTGACTTTTCTTTGCTATCTTTAAGCCCGGGCCGGTACAACAGAACAGAAACTGTATGTAATTCAGGTCTCTCTGAGGGCAGACAGGCAAGGCAAATTGCATAATATACTGCTGCCCTGTACCTTTTTAATTGTCTAGTAGTAGTAGTTAGTAAGTACTATCATTAACCATCAAGTTATCATCATCATGCATGCATTTCCTTTTTCTCCCTTAACAGATTTATGGATATGGTTGTCTGCCAAGATTGTGTTTTGTTGTTGTCCATGCGTACTGTTTTTCTTTGTCAAACCTTTCCCAAAACCCCCTTCCCAACCATTCATCAAACCCTAACCCTCTTCCCCGGGCTGTGTGACTTATTGAGGTGTGACTAAATTAAATGTACACCAATAATTTATCACACGCTTGCTGGGGCGAATGTGGCTAAAGCAACAAAAATTCATTTTCAAGGCAGGGCGAGGATCTTCTTCTGCTTGCCCACCTATGAGCAGTATATTTGTGAGATAATTTTTTTACCAAAGGAACCTAATCCATCAGCAATAATTGCCGGCATAGATTGGATTTGTTGTCATCCTCCGAAACAGCACTAACGGTTACGCTTGTGTCGAGTGTACTGTAGGCCTAGTCGAGTGACTCGACACAGCTAGAGTTTGTAACTCTATGTACTAGGCTATCCCCGCCACCATTATGTTTCCTTGTATTTTGGCATATTATTGTTTGGCAGTAAGTTCCGTACTGTACTTCGTTCTACTACTCCTCCCACAGTCTCTCTCAGGCGACTGACTGTCTCATTTTCTTTTTTTTGCAAATGCTACTGCCAGGGTCTACTACTACTACCACCACAACCATGGCATGTTGGGAAAGAAAACCATCATCACCATGCAGCCATCGCCGTGCCCAAGTTAAACATCAAGCACAGGTAAGAGAAGTAGTTTGGGGGAGGCATAATTAATAACAGAATTTTTTTCATTAATTCGATTTCACACACCCCTTTGAGTCCAGTTGCAGAATGCATAGATTAGGAGGAGAGACTGACAGTACTAGTAGGACAAGTCCCTCAGTGAGGGGTACCGCATCTGTCTGTTTGTGTCTTAGTAACTCAGCCAATTATTTAAATCAAACACTGGCTGTGGCACTGCACCAGCAAGGAAACAGTGTAACGTAAAACAGTAACCCCACCCACAAAACATTAACAACATCGTATATAAAGTCTAAATATGTAATTTAATACCCTAACAAATATAAACTATGTAAAAAAAATCCCACAACACCTGACCCACCCCTCTCCCTAACCCCAACCAATGTCCATGTCCCGGAACGAAAAAGTCCAACAAATGTCCAATAGTCCAAAACCCAACGCCCGATTCCCACCTACCAAAATAAGCTATAAAAAAGGGGCAATAAATAAACGGGGTCTCAGCGGGCTCGCCTCTCCAGGACACGGATGCGCTCCTCTAGGCGGGCCACACGGCGCTTCAGCGCGCGGCAGTTGCATCCACGGGGGGGCAGCAGTGCTTCTTGCAGTGTGGCGGCGGGCGGCTGCCAGGCGGTGGTGCCGTAACACTGGAGGGGGGTGGCTGGGGCCCGGGGCATTGGAGGAGGCTGCAGCTGCTGCCGCTGCTGCCTCCTCCTCCACCTCTAGAACCACCAGCCGCTGGTATTCAGCCTGTATGGCCTCCAGCTTCCAGCGCCGGGCCTTGGCTGCCAACTCCTTCCTGTCGACTTTACCTTTGGAAGGAGTAGCTATATCAAGAAGAAAAAACAAGACTATTGTAAAATAAACTCTTAGCAAAGCAGTCAGACAAATTCATTCTACACATAGTGGCACAGTAGCACTAGCAAGCACAGTACGTAACATTTGCGGTATGTATCTATCCTCCCACTACCTCGGCCTCGAACATTTGTGGGAGTTTCAGGCATTCCACCACCCATGCATCTGATTCCTATCAGACAGCTATGCATGCATCCCACGTATCCTTCTCTGCCAGTCATAAATATAAAATCTCGCCCGTCCTTCCTCCTTCCTCCTTCCACCCTTCTTTCTCTTTTCATTCAACCCATCCATCAAGGTCATCTGATCTGACTTTTAGTCTTCTCCATAAAACTTTCACAGCTGACTTGAAGTCCGATAGAAGAGGCCATTGGTTACTCAGTACACTCCCATTGCTAATGCTAAGTAAAGGGTGTCTTCTTCAACCGTTCACAACAACTTCTTACTTAAGTCTCAACAGTACAGTATACATTACACCCTTGCAGCGAGTGTAATGTCAATAAGTAAGGATTAGGAATATAACTTACCACCGCCCGCCACTGCTGCTGGCTCACCCCCTGCAGCTCCTCCTACAACTGCCTCATCGCCTGCACCCTCAGCGGCCACGTCACCTTCGCCGCTGGCCCCGGTACTGGTGGCCGGTAGTACGCCTAGAAAAACATTACACATTTTTCAGATGCCATATACACCTCCCCCTATTTTTCACTAGCAAGATTGAAAAAAAAGTTAATACATACATAATACATATACAACATACATCAGTAGTACAAATCAGGTAGTAGAGTAGACACTAGTAGTGTAAGTGTTATATGGTCCCTAGGGTCATTCTAGTCTTTGCTAAGTTACCCCGAGCCATGCAACCATTTTAGCTTTGTGTCTTTTATTTTTGCGCAAGTTACCTCACAGCTTGTTGAGAAAGATGCCTTTGAGCCCACATGAGCTCATACTGCTACTGTCTGAGCGCTGCGTACAAGGTCGAAAAACAAGCCACTTTGTTATGGAGTTCTGGTGTTAGTCCATATTGCTTATCCATAAAAATACTACACTTTTTGGCACGACTGAGAAATGCTTGCACTATACTAACGCGCACCATTTTTCTCATAACAGACGGAAGATTCCCTTATACAAAGAAGCAGAGCTTTGCAGAGCTTATGATGTAACCAGTACAAGGTTCTTATAAGGTGAGGGGTCCCCAGAATTCTCACATCTCCATTTATAATTTTATATAAACTAGATTCCTACGAAGGGGAGGGTGGTTCTTCCACCACTGTTCAGTTATCATGATCTCGCCTTTTGGCTTCTATGGACTTGTAGTTGTAAGTGTAACAATGTTTATTGTTTTAATCTTATGCATTTTGCTGTTGCTGCTGCATTATAGAACAACGTACAGAGCTTGTCAGTTGGAAATAAACCTTTTGAACTTACATAGACTCGGTGGTATTTGGTGTGGACTTACACGAGAGAGTGAGCGAAAGGGTGTGCATTGCTTCCGAGACAGAGGTCGGGAGTGTTATGTTCTGGGTTGTCTACTCATTGGGTATTTTGGGGGGGTTTCGGAGACCTAATGAGACAGTATAACTAGTCGGTCAGGGGATTGTGGTGGCTTCTGATTGAGGTGTGAGGAAGGTCCAACCTCCCATCACCAACGTCCTATTTTCTTGTGCAAAGTTCTGTATGTGCAGAATCCCTACAACAGTAGTAGCATGTCCTATCCTATCAAAAATTGTAAAATGTGGTTGGGCATTTTCTTGGTGGGAATTGTTGAAAAGCCTCAAGATTAAGAAGACTAGAAGTAGTAGAAGAGGACAACCCAAAGGACTGGACTCAATGGCTAGAGCTATTGGTGAATCTGAGTTTTATTTAAAATATTTTAAATAAAGAGTGGCCAACTGGGCAAGCTTAGCTACAGACAGACTAATAGTAGTAGTACAGAGAGTCATAGCAGACGCAGTTAGAGGCAGGGATAACAAGAATTTAGAAACAGATAGTATAGATCAAAGAAGAATTTGTAAAAATTATAATTAGGATACTGAAATAATAGTTCGGAAAAAATAAGGTGCAGGAAAAGTTTGGGAAATATAATTATTAATATTAATTACTGGAGGACTTACTGGGGCCAGCAGCAGAGCCCTCGATAGAGGAGCAGTCCTGTCCCTGGGAGGCATCTTGGAGATCTTCTTGGCCCGCCGGCTGTGACCCCGTCTTCTTGCCCCTGGGTGCTGATCATGTAAGATTTCATAAAGAAAGAGACAAAAATTAAAGTTTGGTGTGAAATAAATAAAATATTTTCAAATACGCACCAAAAACATTTTTGGTAACAACAATTGCAATAAAATTTACCTATCTAATCTGATCGACTGGTAGTATTGCGAGATTCACGGACCGTCTAGCAAGCCTAACTACCACCTGACCTAGCCCACCTATTCCAATCCAGACGGGCCAATTGTTCAGTAAGTCTGCATTTCCATTTATTTTAGTCCTCAAAAATGCATAGATGGAGGACACATGCATACATTTTTGCATACACCAAAATGTTGGCTGGTTGCTGCTGATGTTCTGCTAGTGATGATATAAGCCTATTAACACTCAGTAAACAAACTACAAAAGGTTCTACTAAGGACTGGGGTAAGCAGCACTCAGCAGCACGTGACGTGACAGAGGATGCGTCACGCACACCACTTAAAAATTACCAACTAATAAGTAACTAAACCTATCAATCCACCACTATCCCTTCTTAGTGGCAGGAGGACAAAGGAAGGACTACTCTCTCTAGCATTACGTCACTTAAGTTCTCTAAAGTAAACTCTTACATAATCATCAGGCCAAGCGAGCGCAAAGTTGCAAACAAGTAAGATTAGTAGCGCCGAGCGCCTGTGTCATAACAATCTCAGATTTTTAAACGTAATTTACCTGCAATGTAAGCAGCAGCATTCTTGCTGGTCGGAAAAAAAAATATTCGCAATATATAACACAGAGCAGAAGAACACAAAGTAGTAATATTAAATAGCTACTCACCAAGCCCCGGGACCTCCACTCCTAGCAGGTCCAGCAGGTCCTGCTCCCGGTCCAGAATATCGGACCACCGGTGCGTCAGCTGATTATTGGTGCACCGGACACCAGAGCAGCGAAACACTGCCCGACGCACCTTGCCCCACCGCTGCCGACGCTCTCGGAGCCCGTACCCGGACCCAGGCCTGCCGCCTGCTGCCAGGGTTAAGGGGAGGTGGCGCTGAACAAAAAAAAACAGTGCGGCCACCTCCGCCTCACCGAATAAGGCCCGTGCCTGCACCCCTCTTTGGCGCCGCCTTCCGCAAGGAAGGTGGTCGCGGCTCTGGCTGCGACTACGAGCCCTGTGGCTGTGGCCCTATGCCATGGTTCTGGGTAGGCGGGGGGCGGAAAAGAAAAGGTAGGAATTAAAAAAAGTAAGTAAAATAAATTAAAAAGCAGGTAATAGAAAAAGTGTGAAAAAGTAGTTAAAAACACACAAAAAGTAGAAAAAAACTCAAAATATAGAATTAGGAAAATAGAGAGATAGATAATAAATAAAAAAGACCAAAAAAAAGTTTGCAGAAACAAAGGATTGAAAAGATAGAGGGAGGATTGAAAAGCAGGCCCAGAACCATAGCAATAGAGTGAAAAACAAGATGGCCGCGCCCATTGCGACCGCATGGGCAAGTTCGCGCGATATTTCCCCCCCGGGCACGCAAAAAGTGTCGCGAACACGTAATGCGCATTCCCGAACAGGAAATACTTATCGCAAACGGGCGGGAGCATGCAATTCGCGACCCGGAACAGGAAATAACCATCGCGAGCGGGCTGGACAAGTGAAAAACAAGATGGCCGCGCCCATTAGCGACTGCATGGGCAAGTTAGCGATATATTTCCCCGCGAGCACGCAAAAACACATCGCGAACGGGCGGGACAAGCAATTCCGCGACTTCGCGGAATTTCTACGTGCTCGCGGAGATTTTTAACAATTTCGCGGAGATTTGCGTAACGCGACTACGCAAATTCCGCCCACCTACTCTTAACCATATTGGCATCCTCGGCATATTCCTTTATCTCTCTCTAATCACTAATTTCCGTATCAGCTCCTTTTAGTTCTCCCCCCTATCAGCTCAACCCTTGGTAGTATGTATTATATGTAAATGTGAAGTTTGGTCTTCAGAGAGAGAATTGCCTCTTAGATACGATGGGGCCGATAACAGGAGTCATCAGCCCCATCAGAACCATAAGTATTGTAATTTCACACTTACAGTTGTACCTCTGAAAACAGCTGAAATCCTAAGGCAAACGTCTAGGAAAGAATGTGAAATTACTTGGGAAAATCGGACCCAGAATTAGTGACTCCTGCACTAATTCCTGAGGGTTCAACTCATATTGGGCTTAATTTTTTTTCACCACTGGAGTTACCGGCATCCATGGTCTATTTTCTTGGCCATGTGCAATGAAGGCCTGTGCAGTGCAAATTCAGAGCCAAGAATTCACGTTTTCAAAGCTTTCTGTCTGGCCAACAGGGATTGGTGATTCCAAAAGCTGCTGCTATTAATACGTCTAACTGGCTGCTGCTAGCCATAATGTAAAAAATACTTCTTTTTAATTTAATTAGTTTTATGTTCTTGTCTTTCTTGACATCAGTGATTCCCTGTTTCTAAGCAATGGCCTCCATAATGGATTTATTTCAAGCAAGGGGAAGCAGCAAAGGCATGATCTCAGAATCCAATGGCATTACTGATGTACTGCGATCAGCAGGAATTATCTTTTTATGCTGCTGTGATTTATGATCACTTCTTGCTCTCTTCCAAGCCTGAATCAGAAAAATATAAATTTGCTATGTTGGTCGGAACGGTGCACAACTCGTCTGCTTGGAGGAATAGCCGACGTGGCACTTCAATGAGTAGCAGAGGACGTTGTTTATCAACCTGTAGGACAGCCAAGTCTTGCTACAATAACCCCAAGTTTAATACATGTTTGCAAACACCAGAGTAAGCAGCAAGCTAGGCGTGGGCGAGGGGAACTGTTGATTAAAAATGTCTCATGTCACATTGATTGAAACTCACAGTAAGGTATGAAGACAGGAGTGAAAGAATTTGTCATCCCGATACATAAATTAAGTGCACAACATTTGCACTTCATAAAGTCGTGCAGTTTGCACGTTTTGCCAAATGTCTCCTTTGGCTAATGTTTCCTACAAAAATGTTTTGAAAACTCAGTCAAATTTGGGGTCTGCTTGATTTATCTCTTAATTATTTTACAGACTTGTTGACAACTTGTATGCCTCCCAAAGGAAGCTGAAGGTTTTAGCTTATGATCACTAGTTCCACAAGTCACTCAAACGTAAGTTTGGTCGTCATCCTTTTTCAAGTTGCACTGGTGCTTTAAAAGATATACACTGGCTTATTTAGAACCAGTGCATGGATTAAATGCTTTGGGTGTGCAGGACCATTACATAATAACCAGTACCAAAGGCAGTAGGAATGACTTTCCTCAAAGAAAAAGTGTTTTATGTCAAGTTTTTGAAGGTTTTATATATGGAGAGGGACTTTTAACATGGTGAGAGTCCCTATGGGGAATAAAATGAGTTCTGAATGCCATTTTATCCTTCTGAGAAGGTATAGCGTTAACTAGTGAGAGGGTCAAAGAGCCATCTCTTCTTCGTTCAGCACTTCTCAGCAAGACTGCCATATTTTGATTGGGACAAAGACTGGTCTTTACAACATTACAGCTGTAACTTAAATTGAACAGTACCAGCACTTCGTAGGGGTGCTGCTAGAGGTTTACTTAGCCACTCTGCAATTCTTACCAGTGTTGTTGCAGCTTGATTAGGGCAGTATAAGAACTTCTTAGCAGGATTTGTGTACTATTCATCACTGATGAGGCCCATAAAGTCGGAATCTGGTTTGGGGCTGCTTGTGCTCGAGCAGAAATGTTACTGTTGGAAAAGGCTCAAGTCTGGTTTGCATATGACTGGTTTCTATCTGGAGTGGCATGGCAGCAAGAAAATGATGGACTAGAAAGAAGCATGATTAATTACTTGTTGCATACATTACTTCGAGCATCCCATCAATCACTTCCTTCCTTTTTCTACCTATTTTGCAAGGAAGAGTGTGGCACATCTCAGCAGTACTGCTCATGAGAGTGGAGGAGCGTCGCCCCTCTGCTGGAGTGCAGGAAACATGAAAAATAAAATGGTAAAATAACTCATTTAATGCCAGGGAGGAACAGTGTGCCCTTCAGGTTTAAAGTGCGCATGTCACTTTGGCCAACTGTCTTGCAATGGCCAGCCTGACATGCGCACTTTAAACACTCCAACCCAAGCTGTCTCATACAGCTGGGTGGAGAGCAAGCACAGAACCCCAGTGCTTTAAAGAGCATCACACTAGCGTGCTCCAGCCAATCCTGGTGCTTCTCTCATGCTGCTGAGAGAAGCATCTGGATTGGTAGAAGGGAGTTGCTTGCTGGAGCTCTGGAATCCTGTGCTTCCGAGATGAAGAGGAGCACCCTGCACGAGGCAACAGGTAAGTAAATCTTTTTGTTTTTTTTAAATATTAAGTTGCTTTAATTCACTGACAGGCACTGTCAGAAACTCGCAGTGCCTTCAGGCTCAACTTCAGAGCTCTAAATCGTGGCCTGTTATAAACACAATTTAAAACAGACCACAATTCAGAGATTTGGCTTTGGGCCTAAGGGCATTGCTGGTTTTTATTAGTGCCCGTCAGTGTGCTTGTCACCCCACTTGTGTTAATTGCAAGTGGCCGACACTGGGACTGCTATGCATTCCCAACAAGAATGCCAAGTTTTCTCAGGAAGTTTTAGTATATATATCTACAGGAATGCTTTACTTTCGCTGGGACCTGGTCCAGCTTTGGTAATGGGCAAGCTGGGCCAAAGCCCATGGAGCCAATATTTCGAGGGGCGCAGCAGGGAGCTGCCTGACTTAATGTTATGCAAACAGCAGCTCGTCCATCCCACTTGCTTTCAATCGGGTCCCTTCAAATACTTTGTAAACCAGCCCTTACTGTATCCCGCATTACCGTTAGCACCCCATCAAACCCCTGCCCTCCTTCCATCTTCCTCACACCTCCAGCCATCACACCGCAATACCCCTCGCCCCCACAACAAACACCACATTTTCTGTCCGCCCGAGGTGCCGTCCTGATCAATCCGATTTAGGGCTGGCACTGGCTGGGATATTCCTACCCAATCAGTAGTGCTGCTCTAATTTGAAAGGGACAGTACTAGCAGTTTTCAAAGGATATTCTGCACATGCGAGGGAACAGAACCCGAACGGAATTACTACTTTCCGTGGTATACATTATTAGTGCAATATTGATATATATGATTACAGTTTCTGCAAAAGGCTAGTATTTGAATGAGTATGAACCATAGAAGATGCCCTCACAGACAGAGCAGATGTAAAACAGGCATCAGCAGTGCAATCTTCTATTTCAAACACACACATAGGTATATGTACATAAACATGTTCAGATGCGCACACACACGTGTGGCAGGCAGGTACACTACAGGGAACAGCTGCAGTTCATTCAGATATTGTAATTAAAGTACAGGAGCGACAAAATCCGCTGATATTCTTGTCTAAATTGAGTTTTCAGCTATGCAAATTATAAAAAGAAAAAGAAAAGCATTACCGAAAGATTTAACTTATTTTTCTTCTTTCTGAGGGTGGAAAATGGTTGCCAAGCCAATTAAAAAAGCGAAGCTGTAGGATATGATTCAGACTGTCCACATCCCAGCGTTAATGACTCTAAAATTAGCATATGTGACTGTTAAGTGCTGCCCCAGTCTTTCATTGCAAAATGCTGCTCACAAACGCGCAACAAGAGTGCAAACCTTTTCTTCCGTGAAGGTCTTGTAATCGTGCAATATTATGAATACTGCCTGGAGGTTGCCAAGTTTTCTGCAACTGGATCTTCACATTAAAATCGGTATTTTTGCACCCTTTTTTGTGTTGTTTTGTGGGAAAAAAGATTGCCAACATCCATCTTCTTTCAAAGTCACAAAAACTGTTGGGGCACTTATTTCCAGAGCCAACCAGATCCGGTGAGAAAATATTGGTAGTTTGCTTAAATAACTATACCAGTGCATAAATTACCAAAAACTTGAATGTACTGATAGAACAATAATCGGAATCTATACAAGAGTTCACTGGCATAATCTACACTATGCACAGGACAACAGGCACCACTCGAAACAAAGACACATATATTAAAATAAAAAGGCATAATAAAATACTTAAAAATGTAATTGGCTGAACAGTACAGACAGTACAGTAAAAGTATATCACCCATGTACACCTTGTCACAGCCCTATTAGACACTGTGGGTCCAATTTAGAAAGGGACTCCGCAATCATGGCAGAGGCCCCGCAGTCGTAGCGGGGGGCCCGCACTCGTGGCGGGACCTCCGCAATGGGTAACTGCAGTAAGGAGGCCCCGCACTCATGGCGGGGCCCCCCGCCAAGACTGCAGGGCCTCTGCCATGAGTGCGGAGACCCTTTGTGAAAAGGGCCCTAATGGCTTTTAGAGTTAGGGTAAGCTGTGATAAAAGACTTGGGGAAAGCTATGTTTATCTCACCTCTGGAAAGTTAAAGGGAAGCCAAAGCAATGCGCCCTGCCAGCTGATGTCTCAGACAGTTGTGTGTCCTGCTCCCTCCACCCAACTTTGCTTGGCAGCCTGGGTGGCAGCTCTGCGCACCCATGCCCAAGGACGGGCCTCCTGGTGGTAGCCACAGACAATGATTCGAGTATTTGGCCGAATTTGGGAAAATGCTGGCACTAATGTTGGGAACAAAATTAAAGCTGTGCACTAATTCTAAGGGACTGACTCACAATCAGTCCCCCAAACTTTTCAGACTGTAAATTTGACCCACTCCATCTATAAGTGTCTGATTGAGGCGAGCTGTTTCTTCCATTAATATATTGTTATATGGAATATCTGTACCTATCATGGATATGTTTTCCCCATTTTGAAACGGAACTCACGGTCTCACAAATGGAGGAACTATGTGACTCACTTGTATTGATGAAGCTCGAAAAAGGCTGGTGGTACTATCAAATCTTTTTATACAAGGCACAAGGATTGTAGAATAGAAATGTGTGCTTTGCCAGAGGCTGTGTTTATCAACACCTGTTTGCAGAAACAAGTATTGACCTTGGAAAAAAATTATTATAAACCCATATTATACAACCAATGTCGAGCACATGGATCTATAGTCTAAGGTCATTTGTCACATATTCAATAAAGGACTTATTTGGGGGTATGCATATTTCTGTTCGTGGGAGTACGCATGTGTATATGACAGTACAAAGCACTGTCTGCTGTCCATCGTTTGCGAGTGACACAAATAGCTGCTGTATGAATCAATCGGGTTTAGAGACATTGGAGTATGGAGGACCACAGCCCATAACACGAAGGCCCTGATTACGACTTTTTGGTGGAGTGGTGGCGTGGTTGTGCAAATGGCCGCTCCACGGCTCTGCCAAAGGTCACCGCCACCCACCCACCAGATTACGACTTTTGAGAAGTCTGGCAGGCGGGCGGTGTGTAAGTCCCATGACAGTGCCTCTTTATAAGTTGGCGGTGCCTTTGAAAAAGGCACCGCAATGGGACCGCACTACAAGGTTCCTGCATGGCATGGACTCAAAAGTCCATGCAGTGCAGGATCCTATGTGCATGCACACAGGGGAGCACAATTTATGCCCCCCTATGTTTTTATCGACATGCGTTTGAGGCACAGGGGGGCCCCGTAGGGCTCACTTTGTTTCCTCTCCTCCAAGGTTTACATGGAGGAAGAACGGCAGGGACCAGCAGTTCCCTGGCAGAGCAGGCGGTTCCAGGGCTGTCGGCTACCCAAGTCGTAATTGGGCAGTCAGACCGCCGGTGCGGTGGTGACTGTGTTTGCCACCGCTGCACCACCATGAGTCTGGCAGACCTCGGACCGCCTGACTCGTAATCGGGTCCATAGAGTCAGTTGAGCAAGGACTGAGTGCCTCAGCTGGAAAACACATTATGGGGCTCATTACGATGTCGGGTGGAAATCCTCCGCCGGACAGTTAGAATCTTGGTGACCGCGTCGGAGCCCTTCTGACCGACTCCGTCGGTTTACAGTCCAACCGCCCAATTACGATGTTTGCGGTCGGACCGTAAACCGGCCGGTCATTCCGAATCGGTTCCCACCGACTCGCGGAGTATTCCTGTCGGTCGGAGCTGCACCATAACCCCCTTAGGACGGTGTTTCCGCTGGCGGGATTACAATGTCGGTTTCCAACAGCCTTTCCGCGTAGGCCTTTCCAACATGGAAAGGCTGTCAGAAAGTGACTTTGGGGGCCCCTTGCAGTGCCCCCTATCTCCCATGGCCGCCGGTTGGTGGCCAAGGGGGTACTTAAGGTACCCCCCTGTAAAACCCTGCACTGTGTGGCAGGCACCATGGGGTGCCTGCAACAGGATGCAGGGTTTTACACACACACCCCATTTCCCTATAGGAGCCTGGGTTATGACCGGTTCACGGGTTTAACACGGTCTCCCATAGGAAACAATGGGAATCCGACCGAACAGTGTTCGATCGCATCGTAATCCAGCGGTCAGAACTGACGACCGCAAGTAGGTCTGACCCGAATCCCAGGCGGTGTCAGGCTGAGGCTTTCTGCCTGACATCGTAATGGGCCCCTTCATGTACCAGGATAGAGATGGCACCTTGATAGAGGGGAGGACTAGTCATTAGATGGTGAGAGGCACAGTGGCAAATGTTTAGAGAAGTGAAGTGAAAGCAGCCTTCCCAACACAACTTGGAGAAGCCTGAGCCTCCACCCCTGCAAGACCGATATAGTCCCTTCTCGCATCCCTACATGCACACCTGTGAACCTGAAATCAATGATCTATTGGTTGAGTCTGTTACCCCAAAGGGTGAACCTAATCTTAGTCAACAAATCAGCCGGTTACACTGAAGTCAATTCTTGTACATTTTATCAGTGCTCTCTTTATTGTTTCCGTGTGTTTTTATTTTAGGAGGGGACTTCACTGCTTAAACTTTTCACTGGGACAAACAGCAGTGGCGACTGGTAGGGAACAGTGGTGGGGGTGGGGTGGGAGGGTTAGGAAAAAAGAAAAAAAGAAAAAGAAGACTTACCTGCTGGTTGCCGGTCGCCAGCCGCCACCTCTCCTCCGTCCTAGCTGTTTTCCTGGCTCCCCGCCAGCACTCAGGCTAACAGAGCTTTGTGATTGGTCTGATTGCCGTGGTTGAGCACTCATACAGGGAGTGGTAGCCTGTGCATGTTCTCCACCCAGGCTGTGCAATACTGCCCAGTGAAGAGCATGCTAAGTGCGCATGACGGTTTGGCCGGCCCAAGACTTCCAACCAAATTGTCATGCGCACTTATGGGGCACCAACCGCTCCTCCTCCCTCTGACGTCACGCAAGCCCGGACCGCCCTGCCCTAACCTGGCTGCAAGCTCCAAACTAAAAATAAAATGATAATAATGTTCTGTTAGTATCATTTTATTTTTCCTTTGCACTGCTCGGAGAGTAGTGGGGCGATGCTCCTGCGCCTTAGCAGAGGTGCCGCAGCTGAAAAACAGCGTTAAAAGTGGAACTTTTTAAGAACACTTTCAATGCAGAGAGTAGTACATAAGAACAGGGGGGGCCAGGGTAGCCAGAGCAACACATTCCTTGTGATTTCATGGCCTCTTACTGTAATTGCAATTTGTCTTTCTTCTCATTGTTTATTATTGAAGCATTTTCCAAGTTTATATAGAAAGGACCTGGAAGGATTCACAGCTGGGCTCTCCATGGCTTTGCATTAGTGAACGCCCAAAAATCGTGCTCCAACATACACTCCGTTTCTATTCACAAAGCTTTGTGTTCAAATATTCAGTTCAACCCTTTAGGTCTCATGACGTTTTTGGTGGAATTGACAAATCTGATGATGTACTTTTTAACATTTAAAAGGGTTGATGAGTTGGGGAAACTGAAAGAAATGTTTCACTTTTAAATGTTTTGTGCACATATATTAACAGTAACATGCCACACACAAATGTGTTTTCTGCAGATTTTCCATGTATAAACTGATTCTAGTTAATGTAGGTCAGTATTTTAGAAAGGGCTCACTTTAGTTGATTACTTTGATTCTCAAACTGGGCACGATGCAACATTGAAAATATTGTAATGCTTATTATTCTTGTTTCTCATGCAGAGAAGAATTACATTGCTTTTTGAGATTGTGGTGGAATTTCTTAATTGAACAGAGACCCTTTAGCTCCGCCTGTGAGTGTGAGCACAGCAGCCATATGTCTCATCTGCTAAGTGTTTGAAGTGGCTTAGTTTTAGACATCTTTTAGCTTCCATTTGAGGAAGACCTCTTATAGCTTGCTTAGGCAGAATAATTTTAGTTCTTTTTAGATGCAGATCTCATTTAGCTTCCTTTAGCGCAGATTTTGTTTCTGGTGCCCGAAAGAGTTTAACTGACTCCTCAGCAGATGTCTTCCACGCTTGCTAGAGAAAGCTTTATTTGATATACCTATCCTGCCATTTAGAAGCTTCCCACACTGACACCTTCTACCTTACTTCTCCCAAAACTTTACAACTTTTTCCTAGCCTAGTTGAACAGGGTTTTCCCTTCAAGGCAAATGAGTCTGCTTTGATTTATTTTGAGACAACTTTATAACAATTGGTCTTTGCATGTACGATTTTGAATTGCTTTGAATTATATTGATTAATGCATTCATGTAGTGGCTATTGACTTACAAATTATTTGAATCTGTAACTCTGCAAATCTTTTTAATCAAACCTTCATGGCTTGCAAACCCAATGCTCTCTGCAATCTTGGTGGGGCAAAATGTGCTTTACATTATTTAACTGTATTGATTGTTGTGACAGCCTTGGTCTGTAACTAAACGTCCATCAGTGTGCAGTCTGAACTGGAATTTTCACAATAAATTTGGACGGTGCAAAGTGCTGCATCAAAACTAAACCCAAACTATAGAAGAGTGTCAGAGTAATTGTTGGCTACCTATGGAAGGAGCCATGAGTTCAATATCACTTTATTGAAATCTTATTAAATGGGCAGAAAATGTTATACTGATCCAATGAGGTCTTTTCAAGATGTTGTTTGAACCTTTGTGCAGATGAGCTTTGAACCACTCTACAAATGAGGCGGTTTCCTTAGGTGACTGGTCTAAAGTTTTGAGTATGATTACAGACAGCTTTGGCTGTCTGGAAAAATCTCATGTCAGAACAGCATCACCATCATGTACAAAATACCACTTAACACACAACACACAGAAAGTTGTTACAGTTCAGCCCTCTTCAGCCAATGGTTTGTATGGGTGAGCTCACTTCAGCCATTGACTTGTTGAGCTGTCTTCAAGTTCTTAGCATTTCACACATGCTTATGGTTTGTGTGAGCCAGTTCATTATTCCTGTGAGCAATAATGCTCCTCGCTAACAGCATTCACATAATTATTATTAATTGGTACTGTTGGGTTTCTGTCACGATTACTGCTTTCTCTTGTCCTCCTTCTGCTCTCTTGTCCTGCCCCAAGATGACCGGCTGTGCCTGAGGGTTTGCTGCGGCATGCTTCAGCAGTTTCCTACATGGAGACTAAAACATTGACACACAAGGGAGAAGCAAGCTCATTCCATGGTCTCCAAAACATCAGCCTATCACTGAGCTGTTAAGTTCAGCTGATATGACGGGGTGGAGAAGTGATGGGTGAAAGGAAGGCAGGATAGGAGACATAGCCAATCAGCATTTAGGAAGCCAGCATAGAATGTTGAATATTTGGGAATCATTGAGGTTGTCTGGAGTCATGATCTGAGTTTAGCAGTAGTGGCAGCTATTTATCCCTTCCCTCTGTTTTTTAGAGGGTGATTAGTTGCCTTATTCTTTTGTCCCAACCATCATTTGATTAGTGGCTGTTAGACCTGGCATCATTGACGCGGGTCTCCCTTCCTCTTTTCGCTTCTGACCTTTTATGTTGGCTGGATTTAGATGCTCTGGGCGCTGTGCCCCTGCCAATCAGTGACACAGCGTGAATGCTCCCTGTGTAAAGATAACTGTATGAATTGGGATAATCATAATTGGCTCGTTTGGTGTACCTGTCAGTCCCTAGTATCAGTGCACTGTGTGTGCCCAGGGCTGGGAGACCAAATACTTCTGGTGGGCCGGCAGCGCTGATTTGCGCTACCCACCGAAGCAGCTTTGAAAGTATATAAACAAGCGAACCTGACAGTGGAACCTTCTGACTAGCAGCATCTAACCTGCTATCCCTCTACCAGTGTTAGCCCCTCTATACTTACTGGGGTCTGTGTGCACACTGAATCGCACCCACAGTCACAGTGCCAGTTCCCTTGGGAACCTAACAGTTCAGAACACAAGCACAGGTGCACCACACATCAATTCTAAAGCGCAAAAAACAATTATATAGTCCATATCCAATAAAGATGTTCTTCAGACTTTCTCTTTTTATTCCATTTCCGGTAGATTAAAAACGAAGTCAAAATTTATGACTTTTCACACAATACAGCCGACGCGTTTCGTCCTAGAGCAGGACTTCTTCAGGGCTGTTAATTTCAAACAAATAAATATACATATCAGAAGACAAAACTTACAACAAATATAACACATCACATACTATACAGAGATAAAAGTGGGCTAGTCTATCTAACCCATATCTACATAGAACTACTTTTTAGACAATACAAACAAAAGGAAAATAAACAGTAAGACAGACTGACATTCTTTTGTCAAATACCAATTGTTATATTCCAAACCGATAAACAGTATATGGATAAGCATTCCTAGGCACAGCAGTGTAAGGGCCAAAGATCCTAGATTGAGCAAAGTTTCTTAGAAAATAGTCTGGTTAACACATATCTCTAATTTCATCATCTTCTTTAAAAAGTGTCTAAACCAAACAAGAATAGTATAGCAAGCACCTGTTAGTAACGAGACAATACTCGTCAACATATACAATTCTCTGAGACTGTTGACTTGTATTTCTGCTTTCATATAAACAAGGGAGGGGCCTGTACAGGGAGGCTTGTTTGCCCCATTTTGATTCCTGATACTACCACATTCTGACCCCCGAAGTTTTCCGGTATCTTACAAAGACTTTTTAGGTATAAAACGCTGCGCTGAATCCTGTTTCAGGTGTGTTCCTTCTGGATGTCAAGACGAAAACTCTGTCCGAGCGGACAGAGGAAAGGACTTTGAAACTTTCACCAAGCTTGCTGAAGAAACTACCCAAGGGCCTGAGTTGAGAGCGCCTCCTGCTGAAGTCTCAGGGACATTAGACTTCACCCCGTCAGCAGCCCGAATTCCTTTGCTAGGAATTCTACTTGCAGGTGAGGCCTCCGTCGAGTAATCCGGAACCTCTAGTCCTACTGTGAGGAACGCAAACTGGTAACCCTTGCGAATTCTGTGTGTGGGCCGCCGCAGCTAAGAGAGAGCTGCCGCTGCTGAGTGCCCGCCTTAATTTGAATCTTCAGAACCTTCGCTGAAACTGTGTGGGCCGCCGCAGCTAAGAGAGAGCTGCCGCCGCTGAGTGCCCGCCTTAATTTGAATCTTCAGAACCTTCACTGAAACTGTGTGGGCCGCCGCAGCTAAGAGAGAGCTGCCGCCGCTGAGTGCCCGCCTTAATTTGAATCTTCGGAACCTTCGCTGAAACTGTTTGGGCCGCCGCAGCTAAGAGAGAGCTGCCGCCGCTGACTGCCCCCCTTAATTTGAATCTTCAGAACCTTTGCTGAAACTGTGTGGGCCGCCGCAGCTAAGAGAGAGCTGCCGCCGCTGAGTGCCCACCTTAATTTGAATCTTCAGAACCTTCGATGAAACTGTGTGGGCTGCCGCAGCTAAGAGAGAGCTGCAGCCGCTGAGTGCCCGCCTTAATTTGAATCTTCGGAACCTTCGCTGAAACCCTGTGGGCCGCCGCAGCTTAGAGAGCTGCCGCCGCTGGATGCCCGCACTTGTGTTAGTTGTGCAACATCATGGATTGTCCTGTGAGCCGCCGCAGCTAAGAGAGAGCTGCCGCCGCTGAGTGCTCGCACCCGTGCTAACTTTACACCATCGTGATTTGTCCTGTGAGCCGCCGCAGCTAAGAGAGAGTTGCTGCCGCGGAGTGCTTGCACCCTTGCTAACTTTGCATCATCTTGATTTGTCCTGTGAGCCGCCGCAGCTAAGAGAGAGCTGCCGCCGCTGAGTGCTCGCACCCTTGCTAACTTTGCACCATCGTGAGTTGTCCTGTGAGCCACCGCAGCTAAGAAAGAATTGCTGCCGCGGAGTGCTCACACCCTTGCTAATTTTGCATCCTTCGGATTTGTCCTGTGGGCCGCCGCAGCTAAGAGAGAGCTGCTGCTGCTGAGTGCCCACGTCTTTGTCAACCTTGCTCCATCGTGAATCGTCCCATGGGCCGCCGCAGCTAGGAGAGCGCTGCTGCAGCCGCGAGCCCACCACGGAGCTGCACGACGAGAGTCATCGCCACCACCAGCCCGGGCCGCAGCAGCCGCGTGCTGCTGCCGCTGAGGGCTCGCCTGTCCCGGAGTGCCCGAATCATTGCGAGTGCACTTTGCGGACCACTGCCATCGAGAACTGTGGTCGCTGGGAGTCCGCCTGTCACCGTCTCCGCTTCTTCGAGAAGCTACGTGCTGTGTCCCCGTCCAACGGCAGGTATCTGGTGTGCAACGGGTCGCGTAGACCCAGGCCTTGAACTCAGTCAGTGCCACGTTCTGGTGAATACGTATTGCCCTTTTTAAGTCTCTACTGATTTACGTGCATTGTAACTGGTTAAAACGCTTTTGAGAGTCTCGTACTAAACGTTAGATAAAGATACTATTTTTTCTATACCTACTTGAGTTGTGTCCTTTTGTGGTGTTGTTACTGCCTTATTGTGCATGGTCATAAATGCTTCACACACTGCCTCTGAGATAGGCCTAACTGTTTGTGCTACGTTACCACAGAGTTGAGCAGGGGTTATCAAAGGGGGTAGCCCACTTGCCCTGACTCAGGAAGAAGGGTCCCTATTTGGACAGTGGCGCCAGCCATTGCCAACTAGAGACCCCCATTTCTAACATTGGCGGTCAGCGGTGAGGATCAGGACTTGCATTTATGATCCACGTACAATAACTGGTAGACACCACTAGTGAGTACAGACCAAAGCGCAGACACGTGCGGATTTTTTTTTTTCTCTCTCTCCGAATTTTTTTGTTGTTGGTTGTTTTAGTATTGAATTGTTGATCGCAGCCATGAGTACTGCTAATATGGGAAGGCCAACCTCCAATGCTTTGGAGGATCTCGCCTTTGAGGAGGGAAGATTAGATACCTATACTGCCAAACAGCTGAAGTCATTTTGTAGGCAATTCGCAGTCCCCGTGATAGGTCTCTCTAGGAAGGAGGAGTACCACAAGGCGCTAAAGGCCTGGTGGGAAGCGAGAGAGTCCCCTGGGGATGAGGAAGAGAATGCTGGAGGGCAGCAGGATGATGCAGTAGAGGGGGGAGGAGATAGAACACCCTCCAATCCAGGTACTAGTGTATCCCAAAGGAGCCTGACCCCAGAAGAGCTGGAGGACAGGGAGAGAGATAGGAGGCATAGTTTGGAGATGGCTAAATTGGAAGGTCAGAAGGACCTTGAGAGTAAGAAGTTAGACATTGAGAAGAATCGATTGTCATTTGAACTTGAGAAAATGAGAATGGAACATGAGAGAATGTTGAGGGAGATAGAGATCAGGGCGAGGAGTGTCCCGGTCTCCCCTCTGGTGGCAGCATACCTTTAGTAACTCCTGAGAGTAGAGTTTATATTCCTAAGGATGTCATTAAGGATTTTCACAGGAGTGAGGATATTGGGCAATGGTTTGCCGCATATGAGATAGCAATGGTGTCCCACCGGGTCCCTGAGCAGGATTGGGGAGCGGGATTGTGGGGGCGCTTCGTGAGTGATGGTAGGGATACCCTGCTGGACCTGCCTGAGGAGAGCAGGATGGTGTATGCCCATATGAAAGAAGCTTTGATGACCCATTATGGTTTGACCCCGGAAATGTACAGGCAGAGGTTTAGGACCTGTAAGAAGTTAGAGGGTACCACGTGGGTTGAATATGTCTTTTTTCTGCAGAGCAATGGATCGGTGAGTAAAAGGTAGCAAAGTGGAAACTTTCGAGCAATTGTATGATTTGTTTGCGTGGGAGCATTTGTCCAGTAACTGTTTTCCAGAGCTACGCCAGCACCTGATTGATAGCAAGCTGACTAACCCTAGGAAGCTTGCTGAGGAGGCGGACCGCTGGGTGAGCACCCGGGTCCGCAAAGGTTTTGTGGGAGACTTCGCCCGAGGTGGGCAGGGTCCCCAGCAGAAAAGTGGGGGGGACAAGGGTAAACAGAGGGAGTTCCAGAGAGGGCCCCAAAGTAATTCCCAAGGGAACCAAGCCATGGTGTCCCAGCCTTCCCCTGAGAAGAAGCTAGTGTCCCCGACAGGTAGGCCTGTTCATAGGGGGCCCCTTACTTGTTTCAAGTGTGGTCAAGTGGGCCACCGGTATTATGATCCCCAGTGTCCCCAGAGGGACCACAATGCATCCCCTCGTGCACCACCCCGTGCACCATCCCGCCAGATTGCCAGTGTAGCCCTGGGGGGGAGGAAATGGAGGTCCAAGGTGGGTGGGATCCCGTAGAGTTAACCCTTGTCTCGCTAGGGGACTTCGAGAAGGTCCCTAACCCCACACTGCCGACCAACACTCAGAAGTACCGGCAGTGGGTGACCATCAATGGCCATAGGGAGGAGGCTCTCAGGGACACCGGAGCTAGTGTGACTGCTGTCAGCTCCGGGTTGGTGTCCAAAGAGCAAGTTGTCCCACATGCATTCTGCCCCGTAGTGTCAGCAGACAACTCAGAGAGCCAGTGTGAAGTGGCTCAGGTTCCCTTCGAGTGGGGGGGGTCACAGGAACTCTTCAAGTGGCTGTGAGGGCTGCCATGCCTGTAGACTGTCTGTTGGGCAACGATCTAGAGAACTCCCCGTGGGCTACGGTGGAGAGAAAGTCTCATTTGGAAATGTTGGGGTTGCCTGAGTGGGCGTGTGTGACTAATCGGTCCATGACAGCTCAGAAGGATGTTCAGGAGGGTCTGGAGCCTGAAAGTATGGCCCAGGCCCCTACCTCAAAGAGAAGGGGTAGGGGGCATGGGAAACCGGCCCCCACAGTTCCCACGGTCCCGGAGGGAGCAGACCTTGAGGGGGATGCCCTGGAACCTACAGGGGAACAAGTGGCCGAACTGGGGGACCTGCCGGAGCTGACCCATTGGCAGCAGGAAGGGGGGCCCTCCAGGGAGGAATTTTGCGAGCAGCAGAGAACCTGCCCTTCTCTTGAGGGGGTGCGGCGACAGGCCGCCGCCCATGCAGTAGGTGACCAGACAGGGTCACATTGGATCTATTGGGAGAACGACCTCCTTTACAGCGAGCGTAAGGTTGCAGAGCCTGGGTCAGCCCATGTGCTGGTGGTACCCCAGAGCTTCAGGACCTTCCTACTGGGGTTGGCTCATGATGTGCCACTGGCCGGACATCTGGGGCAGACCAAGACCTTTGAGAGGCTGGTCACCCCCTTCTATTGGCCCCAGATGCGCAGGAGCTCCGATGCTCACTGCAGAACGTGTGAGACTTGCCAGGCAAGTGGGAAGAGTGGGAGGAAGATTAAGGCCCCACTACAGCCCTTTCCCGTGGTGAGCACCCCATTCGAAAGAGTGGGCATTGATATTGTGGGGCCTCTGGATCCCAAGACAGCCATGGGCAACAGGTTCATCCTGGTCTTGGTGGACCATGCCACCCGGTACCCTGAGGCCATCCCGCTCAGGACAGTGACGGCCCCCGTGGTGGGACGGGCACTGATGGGGATTTTCTCCCGTGTGGGATTCCCCAGAGAGGTGGTGTCCGATAGGGGAACTAACTTTATCTCCAAGTACATGAAGTCTCTGTGGGAGGAGTGTGGGGTAACGTATAAGTTCACCACTCCTTACCACCCCCAGGGTAATGGGCTGGTTGAGAGATTCAACTGGACCCTTAAGGGCATGATTATGGGCCCAGGCGAGCCCATGAGGCATAAGTGGGATGTCCTCTTACCATGCCTGTTGTTTGCTTACCGTGAGGAGCCACAGAAGTCCTTAGGGTTCAGTCCCTTTGAGCTGCTCTATGGTCACCCGGTAAGAGGGCCTCTGAGTCTGGTCAAGGAAGGCTGGGAGCAATCTCCCAGGAAACCTCCCCAGGATGTGTTTAGTTACATGCTGGCCTTCAGGAACCAGACTCTGCGTTTCAGGAAACTTGCTGAGGCAAACCTGGAAACCAGCCAGGAAGAGATGAAACGCTGGCACGATCAGAATGCCACTCTGATCGAGTTTCAGCCTGGACAGAAGGTTTGGGTCATGGCCCCGGTGGAGCCCTGTGTGCTCCAGGATATGTGGACCGGCCCCTTTGAGGTGGTGGAGCGCAAGAGTCCTGTTACCTACGTGGTGGACTTGCAGTCTCCCAGGAACCCCTTGCGGGTCCTGCAAGTTAACTGCCTGAAGCCCCACTTCGAGAGGTCTAAAGTGGGCATGCTTCTGGCCACAGATGCTGGGATGGAGGAGGAGAGCGAGCCCCTTCCTGACCTCCTGTGTGCATGGGAGCGAGATGGGTCAGTGGAGGGTGTGGTCCTCTCCACCACACTGACCCCTGAGCAGCAGGGTAATTGTCGCCAACTGTTGGGGCAATTCAGTGATCTGTTCTCCCTGGTACCTGGTGTCACTGATTGGTGTGTCCATGACGTGGACACCGGGGACAGTCCTCCCATTAAGCACAAGGCTTACAGAGTGACTGACCGCGTAAGGGCCTACATTAAGGATGAGGTTACCAAAATTTTTGCCCTTGGGGTGATTGAGTCCTCTAGCAGCCCTTGGTCCAGCCCAGTGGTCCTGGTACCAAAAGCTGCAGCGCCTGGTACCACCCCCGAACTTTGGTTCTGCGTGGACTATCGGGGCCTCAATTCAGTCACGAAGACTGACGTGCACCCCATCCCCAGAGCTGATGAGCTCATAGATCGGTTAGGGGCTGCCAAATACCTCAGCACATTTGATTTGACATCTGGGTATTGGCAGATCGCCTTGACCGAGGGAGCAAAGGAGAGGTCAGCCTTCTCCACACCCGATGGGCACTACCAGTACCGTGTGATGCCCTTTAGAATGAAGAATGCCCCTGCCACCTTTCAGAGGCTGGTCAACAGGGTGTTGGTTGGGCTGGAAGACTTCAGTGCCGCCTACCTGGATGACATTGCGGTATTTAGCTCCTCTTGGGAGGACCACCTGCGCCACCTCTGGGAGGTATTGATGGCACTGCGGAAGGCAGGCCTCACAATCAAAGCCAGTAAGTGCCAGATTGGGCAGGGTTCTGTAGTGTATTTGGGGCACCAGGTGGGGAGCGGCCAGGTGGCGCCCCTTCAGTCCAAAATTGAAACTATCCTGGCGTGGGAACCCCCCAAGACTCAGACGCAGGTGAGAGCCTTCTTAGGACTCACGAGGTACTACAGGAGGTTTGTCAAAGGATATGGTAACATTGTTGCACCCTTGACTGAGCTGACTTCTAAGAAGCAGCCAAAGAAGGTAAACTGGACTGACACCTGTCAGAACGCTTTTGACGCCCTGAAGACTGCCATGTGCACTGCACCCCTGCTTCAGGCGCCCGACTTTTCAAAGGAATTCGTTGTCCAGACAGACGCCTCAGAGCATGGTATAGGGGCTGTTCTGTCACAGATCAATGAGGAGGGACTAGACCAACCGGTAGCCTTCCTAAGCAGGAGGTTACTTCCCCAGGAACAGAGGTGGAGTGCAATTGAGCGTGAGGCATTTGCTGTGGTCTGGGCGCTGAAGAAGCTGAGGCCATATTTGTTTGGGACTCACTTCCGGGTTCAGACAGACCACAGGCCCCTTAGATGGTTGATGCATATGAGGGGTGTGAATCCCAAGTTGTCGAGGTGGTCCATTTCCCTACAGGGTATGGATTTCATGGTGGAACACCGCCCTGGTACAGAGCACGCCATTGCTGACTGTCTGTCCAGGTTTTTCCGCCTTAGTGATGAGAACTCCCAAGGGAATGGTTAGTTCTCCCCACATTTCAGCTGGAGGGGACGTGTGTTAGACCTGGCATCATTGGCGTGGGTCTCCCTTCCTCTTTTCGCTTCTGACCTTTTATGTTGGCTGGATTTAGATGCTCTGGGCGCTATGCCACTGCCAATCAGTGACACAGCGCAAATGCTCCCCGTGTAAAGATAACTGTATGAATTGGGATAATCATAATTGGCTCGTTTGGTTTACCTGTCAGTCCCTAGTATCATTGCACTGTGTGTGCCCAGGGCTGGTAGACCAAATACTGCTGGTGGGCCGGCAGCGCTGATTTGCGCTACCCACCGAAGCAGCTTTGGAAGTATGTCTGTGTAGCATGTTCTAATAGCGAGTTACCCTCTATTTCACTGTTTACTTTTGCGAGGCCACCCGTTCTCATAGGCCAGAATGTGCAGGCTGAATATTACATGCCTTAATCCTACCTGCCCCCAGGAACGTCGAATTTGATATGTTTAAGCTCAGAACATTGAGATGCATCTTTTAGTAAGGATTATTAGCGTAGCCCGTGTTTGCAAATGCCTCTACTAGAAACGAGGTATTTTCTGGCCTGAAGCATTCCTGTAGGCGTTTGCTAGCGTGTGTATTGGCCGTCTGATTTTGGAGCAGCAGGGCCAGCTGGGTCAGACCTGGCTGGAGAGAGAGATCGGCATTTAGAGTATGGGGAGGGGTGACTCTTTGATCCAAGCAGGGCCGTGCCTGGCAAGGTGAATGATGGCTCCATCTCCCACTGGGCGTCTGATAGCAGACCCCCAGATTCTTAAAGGGCAGGATGTCGCCTCGTAAACCAAGTGCTCCCCGACCCCACCGAACTGGTTCTGGCTGGATGCAGTGATTTGTGACTGCAGAGAACAAAGACTTTTTAGGTATAAAACGCTGCGCTGAATCCTGTTTCAGGTGTGTTCCTTCTGGATGTCAAGACGAAAACTCTGTCCGAGCAGACAGAGGAAAGGACTTTGAAACTTTCACCAAGCTTGCTGAAGAAACTACCCAAGGGCCTGAGTTGAGAGCGCCTCCTGCTGAAGTCTCAGGGACATTAGACTTCACCCCGTCAGCCGCCCGAATTCCTTTGCTAGGAATTCTACTTGCAGGTGAGGCCTCCGTCGAGTAATCCGGAACCTCTAGTCCTACTGTGAGGAACGCAAACTGGTAACCCTTGCGAATTCTGTGTGTGGCTGCCGCAGCTAGAGAGAGCTGCCGCCGCTGAGTGCCCGCCTTAATTTGAATCTTCAGAACCTTCGCTGAAACTGTGTGGGCCGCCGCAGCTAAGAGAGAGCTGCCGCCGCTGAGTGCCTGCCTTAATTTGAATCTTCAGAACCTTCGCTGAAACTGTGTGGGCCGCCGCAGCTAAGAGAGAGCTGCCGCCGCTGAGTGCCCACCTTAATTTGAATCTTCGGAACCTTCGCTGAAACCCTGTGGGCCGCCGCAGCTAAGAGACAGCTGCCGCCGCTGAGTGCCCCCCTTAATTTGAATCTTCAGAACTTTCGCTGAAACTGTGTGGGCCGCCGCAGCTAAGAGAGAGCTGCCACCGCTGAGTGCCCGCCTTAATTTGAATCTTCAGAACCTTCGCTGAAACTGTGTGGGCCGCCGCAGCTAAGAGAGAGCTGCCGCCGCTGAGTGCCCACCTTAATTTGAATCTTCGGAACCTTCGCTGAAACCCTGTGGGCCGCCGCAGCTAAGAGAGCTGCCGCCGCTGGATGCCCGCACTTGTGTTAGTTGTGCAACATCGTGGATTGTCCTGTGAGCCGCCGCAGCTAAGAGAGAGCTGCCACCGCTGAGTGCTCGCACCCGTGCTAACTTTACACCATCCTGATTTGTCCTGTGAGCCGCCGCAGCTAAGAGAGAGCTGCCGCCGCTGAGGGCTCGCACCCTTGCTAACTTTGCACCATCATGAGTTGTCCTGTGAGGCGCCGCAGCTAAGAGAGAGTTGCTGCCGCGGAGTGCTCGCCCCTTGCTAACTTTGCATCATCGTGGTTTGTCCTATGAGCCGCCGCAGCTAAGAGAGAGCTGTTGCTGTGGAGTGCTCGCACCCTTGCTAATTTTGCATCCTTGGGATTTGTCCTGTGGGCCGCCGCAGCTAAGAGAGAGCTGCTGCTGCTGAGTGCCCACTTCTTTGTCAACCTTGCTCCATCGTGAATCGTCCCATGGGCCGCCGCAGCTAGGAGAGAGCTGCTGCCGCCGCGAGCCCACCACGGAGCTGCACGACGAGAGTCATCGCCACCACCAGCCCGGGCCGCCGCAGCTGCGTGCTGCTGCCACTGAGGGCCCGCCTGTCACGGAGTGCCCGAATCATTGCGAGTGCACTTTGCGGACCACTGCCATCGAGAACTGTGGTCGCTGGGAGTCCGCCTGTCACCGTCTCCGCTTTTTCAAGAAGCTACGTGCTGTGTCCCCGTCCAACGGCAGGTATCTGGTGCGCAACGGGTCGCGTAGACCCAGGCCTTGAACTCAGTCAGTGCCACGTTCTGGTGAATACGTATTGCCCTTTTTAAGTCCCTACTGATTTACGTGCATAATAACTGGTTAAAACGCTTTTGAGAGTCTCGTACTAAACCTTAGATAAAGATACTATTTTTTCTATACCTACTTGAGTTGTGTCCTTTTGTGGTGTTGTTACTGCCTTATTGTGCATGGTCATAAATGCTTCACACACTGCCTCTGAGATAGGCCTAACTGCTCGTGCTACGTTACCACAGGGTTGAGCAGGGGTCATCAAAGGGGGTGGCCCACTTGCCCTGACTTAGGAAGAAGGGTCCCTATTTGGACAGTGGCGCCAGCCATTGCCAACTAGAGACCCCCATTTCTAACAGTGGCACAGTTCACTTATGTCACTTTTGGCACTGAACTGCTCTTCAAGGCTTGACATTTTTTTGGGGCATTTAGCGTGCATGTACAAGAGATGGCAGTGGTATGCTGCCTTCCTCAAACAGGCATGTAGAGTGACAGTCTTTTAGGAGCTCCTCCTCAGACTTTCCACCACACATTGCACCACTATGTGTCACACAATCACAGCTGCTTTGCCTGGTGGACCCGTGAGAAACCCATATCATATGGTGTGCAGATGGAAACTCCTGCAGAGAGAAGGTCCCAGCTAATTGTCGGGAGGCTCTGGATAGCTGATGTCCATTGCAGGGTGTGAAACCACAAGCCTATTCTTCATCAGCATGCACCAGTAGTTTGCTTAGAAGGGCAGCAGTGGACATATTCATGAGCTGGGCTACTGTGTAGCAGGGACATGAAGTTCAACATCTCCGGTTTGACAAGGAGTGCTACACAAGCCAGGCTTTGTTCATCGATTCTCTTCATAGGCAGGCCCTCAACTTCTTCCCTCCCTCCCACTCTACACTAACATGCCTCCTCCCTTCAAACAGGCTTGAGACCAGCTCTGATTGCCGGACCAGAGAGTGATGCTTCTCTACATGATTTTGACCCACCAGTCGCTTTCATTGTTTTAATCATTCCTTGTCAAAAAATGCATGCCACCACCCTTCCTTTATTACACCTTTTCATACATTGAGTTATCAAAGGCTGTGCCGGTTTGAAGTTAAGCTCAGCTTTGTTGAACCACAAAGTATCTAAAAGGGGCACAACTCTTTAAAGGTGAATGTTAATGTTGTGGCCGCCTATATCATGGCAAGCTAAAGGCATCTTTACATGCTGTGAGCAAAGCTTAATATGAGCCGGTGATTTCATTTGCTGCCCACCAGCACTACCTTTTGGGGACAACACATATTTCTGCTCATCAGACTTTTACCTAGAGCAACAGAGAGAAAACCAAACAAGGGGGAAAGAAGGAGGAAGAGATAGATTGAAAAAAACCACGAGAAAGGAAGAAGTCAGGGATGAAAATGAATTTGCAAAATTCAGATTAAGGGTCAAGGATTGTGTTAGAAGTTGAAAAAGGCGTGAGGTGGAATAACGAGTACACAAGCTTTGTATTCGGCACCCTCAACATTCGATAGAATCGGTTGATGAGTTTGTGAGGAAAGCATTGATTCCCACCACTTATTCCTTTTCAGATTAAGCACTGACAGAGCGGTTGCTTAAGTAAATCTGCATTTATTACAAAGCCAAATTGACAAGCAATGTTTTAATATATTTCCTGCCAATGATGTAGGTGCCCCTATTGTTAATCCCTGAAGGCTATGTAAAGGCAAAGAGTTATCATTCTAATTGGACATCCATGATTCTGTTCATTAGAAGTTACATACATACTATCATGACTGAAAATATGGCAATATGTGATTCGCCTTTGGCTTCATCAGGGCAAGTCTGAATTAGTCATTGCCCTTGCATTTTGTCAAGATTTTGTACGTTTTCCAATCTTCTTTCATGCATACTTTTAACTCAATTACAAAAACACTCAGATATTTCTTTTCAATCTTAATGTAATTCATTGTGGAGTTGGATAACACAAAGGGGCCGATTCCGATCTCGGCCGGTAGGGCTCCGAATCGGATTCGGCTTTACCGGATCCGATTCGGAGCCCTGTTTCCCGACCGAACCGTACGCGGGTCCGGCCGAGCGAGTACGATGCGAAATCGCCGACCGACTCGTCCGGGCGTCCCGACCGCTCCGACCGACTCGCTCCCGGCTCGAACCGCTCCGACCGACTCGCTCGGACTCGACTCGCACCGCGCAATGGAGACGTTCCCGGCCGGGTAAGTACGATGCGCGCCGCGAGCAGTCCGACCGAGCCGCGCCGTCCGGCTCATAAGAGCTGTCGGAGCCGTACTTTGGGGGTCCGTGTCGGACCCCCTGTACGCGTAGCCGCGCGAGTCGCACACAGGGGGACCCATGGGTCCCCCTACCTGTGCGTGTACGGCGCGAATCGCTTCGCCGCGTACCCGCTGTAGGGGGCGCACTTGTCCGACTCGCACCCATTGAGTCAATGGGAGCCCGCGTACGCGTTGTACGACCGGCTCCCATTGACTTCAATGGGAGTCCGACCGACTCGAGTCCGATAACATACGGACGCATCGTACTCGTTCGGTCGGACTGCACGGGTCCGATTCGGTCGGAAATCTCTCCGGGTCCGGCTCGGTCGGAGAAATTTCCGGCCCGAATCGGAATCGACCCCAAAGTGTTGTTACATGCACACTCCCTACCTGATTGTAGAATTATGACCAAAAGCAAGGACAGTGACTAATTCAGACTGGGCCTAATGAAGCTAAAGGTGAAACATATGTTGGCATGTGTTATCATGTTTTCAGTCATTACAGTATGTGTGTAACTTCTAATAAACAGAACCAGGGATGCCCAATAAGAACCGATTGCCTCCACATATCAAGCAAGAAGTATAGATAGGAGTACCTACATCCTTCCCGAGTAACCAAGTAATTAGTTATACAGTCCCTGGACATATAACTAATTAAGTGGGTAGCACCAGAGAAACATTGATAATCAGCCATGATCAGCCAAACATATAAGATATTTTAGTATATTTATTGTAAGTAGTTTAAGGAGGGAGTGGGTGTCTATGTTTTCTGCTCTTTTTCAGTGGGGTAATGTTGAAAAAACTTAAAATAAAGCCTAAAATATTTTAAAATACAAATGAAAAGCATTAGAAATACATATAAAATGTACAAACCCTAAACATTTCATTTAGGTGTTTTGTCAGGTAACTGGCATTTTTATACTTGGGCTTGGGTAGAGTGATGGGTGGAGGTTACTTCATCACATACCACTTTTTAAAAAAAAAAATAAGCAAACAACTATTAGGAAACACTTCCCATTCTCGTTAAAACTAAAGTTATCAAAACACAAAAACTCTTACGGTACTCATTATTCTAGTCTCCATTATATTTAATTGTACTTTCAGGTCTCACCTACAGAGTGCATGCGCTTTCTCTTCGAGACCTTTCATTTTCTAAGAGGGGTCTCAGAGGCAGCCCACTGCTCAGTGTTACAGCGTAAAGGCTGTTTATTCTTTACACGTCAAAAAAACAAACAATTATGATAACAAAAACTCTAATTTGCACGCTGCACACAATTAGAAAAGCAACACTGAACCTGAGAAAAGTTGAAGTACCAGTATTGTAAAAGTGTGCTTGGATATCTAGAGATAGCAGGATTAATCAAATAATGAATTTGACATGTTTATTAACTGATTACCTTATATTTTAGCAAAGCCGTTATGAAAAATTAATAATGAAACTTAGCATTTTTATTGCCTTCATTGTAATGCACCATAACAAAATGAAAAGTGGTGCAAAAGATTTATGCACTGTGTTACATGACTGAAACCTTCAGTGTCTTAGATTTCTAAGAACAACTTTATTTTAATGATTTTTAGGAATAGTTTGCATGAAGGTACTTTTAAAATTTTGGTAGTAGGCCATAATTAGAGTTGAATTTTTGTGTGTGTAATAATCACTGATAACGTTACAACTATTTCCATTTATGATATGCTTGATTATTTCATAATGCTCGAAGGGGCTTTGATTGAGAGATCTGATGCTGAAGCCAAAGCAAAGCACCCGTCAGTGGGTTGGCCTCTCTGCAGAGTACACAGAACAATGGCCATGTATTCCAGATGTAATTGCAATTCTGTGGAAATGTGTGTGAAGGGGTGCACAGATGGCAACATATTTACAGGGAAATAGCAAAAGGAAATAAATTGCTTAGATGTGAGTGAGTTCAGTGTATGTTTGGAGGTGGTGAGGTAAGGTAGATTGGAGGAAGTGCATTCGGGAAAGATTGAAAAGAACGTGCTGAAGAGGAAAGAGACGTGGTTGAAAATTTGCAGATGGACAAGATGTGCAAAGAAAAAGGACGCACATATCTAACATAAAACGCACATAACTGAAGGCCAAAACTCCTTCTACTGCTTCAGTGCTTTTGAAATTTTAGAATTGAAACATTTTGAAGGTTAATTATCCATAACAAATCCGGTCTGTTACTCATTTATCTTAATGAGCTAACAACCATTGACAAAGTCAATTGTGCTGACAGGTTTTAGGTGTAGGCCAGTTTTTGTGTTATAAATCTGGGTGCAGTTACATCTCCGAGAGGAACCAAAATACCGGTAGGGTAGCACACTATGGGAATCACAGAAATGTATTTTTCATTTTCCCTTTTAGAGAGCCCCACATTTTTCATCCCACTTAAAGGCCTGTCTTCACATATTTCTATATGACTGATTGCAATCAGGAGCTGTGGGTCCTTCCCGAAGCCTAGTTAGAGCATTTTTCTTCCAAAGTTGATGCTGCATGCAGTGCAAGACACTGGGCAAGCACACATTTTAAAAGGCTGAAGTTGTTGCATTGTACAATTTGCACATTACAGTAACTGTTAAACATAATAATGCAGTAAGATATAGGGCAGTTTTTAATGTGTTTAATATTTCAAAACTATACCTTCCCACTGCTTTATAAGCCTTGGTTTATCACTAAATTAATTTGATTTAAAATGCATCATTTGTCAATCTTTTTTTCAAACTTTTCTCAGGAGGAGGACCAAGCCTGGTCCCCATGTTTGTCCATTAAGCTTGCTTGCATCGCTCACTACATAAAAGTCATGCCAAACGTTTATGCCCGCACCACTTTCAAATGTCACCAGCCGCTACTACACAGCAGAGCTTCTGAATTGTATAATTCTTGTTAGATTGAACTTCTTTAGAAGGTTGGGTCTTCCAATTTCAATACTCTATTTCTATAGCATAGTTCTGAGAGTATTTGAACCTGAACTATAGATTGTAAGTCGGCTACCAGTTATTGGTCCTCATTGTGTGGCCAACAGTTCGACCCACTGTTTTCTCACTACTTACTACGACGAAGGAAGGTCGATCTGAGGACTAATGCCTCCGTTGGTGAAGTATAGAATCAGAGTGAAGTGAAGTAAGTTAGTAAAACAATTGTATGGGCCAAGGCTAGGAAACCAAAAAGAAGCCTACCCTGCAACAAAACTTGGTAGCAGAGTAATGGTTTTGTCTAGTGACGTGATGAATTTATGGTGCCCAAAATAGATTTACCCTGTCCAGCCAAAAAGCCAAAAATCACATAGTTGGCAGAAGGATTAATGGAGTACTGATGGAATACCATCTCGATTTCAACGACTTGTAGCAGCAAAGGAGTGTGAGGATTATAAGGGAGGTGCATTGTGATTGCTTTGGTTTAGACTGGAGTGTTTTAAAATGGCTGTGTGATGTTATGCAAAGTTGAAAAAAGTTGTGTGCACCATGTCGCTTAATGAAAAGAATCTGAAGTTGGTATCGGGTCCGTCTGTGGCCTAAGATCTCAAGATATACACCTATGTGGTAGTCTCAGTGTAGAAAACATTGAGTAAGTTGTCTGCTTTGTTGTGGTATTTGTCATGAGACGTCGTCGACAACATCTTACGGATAGGGACTTTCTTTTGTGTGTTAGTGGTAAGCGATTGGTATAGTTGATCTCAGGTGCACAGGGAATAACTGTATCAATTAGGGTGAAGTCCCACTGGTCGCGATTTCATTTGAAGTGAATGATTATTAGGAATATAGGAAAATAGTTTTAGTTACCTTGTAAGAGTGATAATCAAGTTTTCTTTAGTGGAGCAGACAGATTTAACTGTTGAAATCACTTGCATATCGTATTGTGTGTTTGCCTAGAAAACACACTGAAGAAAATTGTAAAGTAGGGTGAGCTGCTGCAAGGAGTGAGATTGATGTCACGGTGTGTTGCACTGTGCTTGATTGGTTGGTATGAAGCCACGCTGAGATTGGTGACTAGGTCATAGAAAGTCATGCTGTTATTGGTTATGATTGCCGAACTAGAGAATTGTGGTAGAATTTCATTTCCTGGGTTTTGCAGAAAACATTTGTGAAATACAAAATTGAATAAAAATGAACTTTTTCAAAACTTTTCGAAAATGAATACAAGGAGATGTGACCATACCTGTTAGAGTAGGAGAAGACGTACCACCTGAGAGTACGACAGGATACACCGTGTTGATGGATAAAGGATTATATCCATGTTTTTGGCTTGAACGATGGCACAACATGACAGAGAATGACGAGGTCCCACAGGTTCCTCGTTATGGGACATTTAATATGAGAATCATTGAGAATTTAAGGAGGAAATCATACAAAATAATACTGCCTACTAGACCTGCTCAATTTGAGGCATTAAATACTTAGGAACACATAGCTTATCAAAAAGAGAAAAAGAAATATCAGGGAAGTTATAGAAGAACCTAAGATCAATATGGAGAAGCTAGATGGAATGCAAAACAGAAAGTATGGAGAGCAGATGTTATTCAGGGAACAAGAATGTACCGTTTGATACCAGTCAAAGAAGAGATTACGTGAAAATGAAAGAGAAGCGGAAACATATTGAGATAGAAAAGAGTGATGCTGAAACAGAAGTAGAAAGTAGTGATTTACATGACGATCTTTTTAATAACTTGTTGATGAATCGTCCACTACCATACAATGAATCTCAGAGTGATGGTTTGACAAATGGAACAACAGCTAAGATTACAAATGCCCCTGTAATGCCTGAAATACCAAAAGAGACTACACTTGTTTCTCCTGCAGAGGTGGAACAGAAATAACAGCTCCATTGAACCAATTGCTTTGAATGCTCCAGATGCTTCAACCGTTCATGTTACTATCGGTTCTGTTGTACCTTTTTATAAATCTGGGTCACAGATAAGTACTGTCCATACTTTGAGTACACCTGCTGGAGTAAATACTGCACATGGGAATCAACTAGAGTTGACAACAAGATATTTGCTTCAGACGCCTATGATTCCGACTCTAAGTAGCACTACAGATACTAAGAGTACAGGTTCCATTTTAAATCAGACACAATTCGATCCTAGAAGCAGGATGGTTCAGAGGTCACGGCCTTTTAATGTCCACAGAATGAGTGAGCCTCCTGAAATAAGTTACAAAACATCTGAAATGACTGTGCTAACAGGAATTTCAGTTCCTGATACGTCAGCATTAAGAGAACAATCTCCTCAAGAATTGGATGATTGACTTAGAGGGTTTAGTACCCCAATTAATAATCAAAGTTCTGAAACTGTTCCAGTTCCAGTAATGGGAAGAACATGAGATGTGGCCAAGCTAGAGGTAGAGTTAGAAGCAGCGGTGGCTGACATAAACAAAAAGTGGTGGGGTGGGTGAAGTGGGTGCGGGGTGCGGGAGGGGGAGGGCGAGAAGGAATAATAAAGAAATGACTTCCCTGAAGCTGCCAGCTGCCTCGCACCTCGGTGTTCTGTGCTTCCTGGTAGCCACAGACACTGGGACAACATCAGAGACTCCCTGTGCAATCCCCACGCTGCTCTCATGCTATTACCAATAGCAGGAGAGCAGCGCAGGGGATTTGCCTGAGTGGGCTGGTTTAACACTGGCTCAGGCACAGGGGGTCTGTGCTGTTTCTCCAACCTGGCTGTGCAATACAGCTGGGTTGGAGAAACCGAAGTGTGCATGTCTGTTTCACTGGCCTAAGACAGCCTGCCAAACAGACATGCGCACTTAGAAGTGCACACACTACTTCGTTCCTCCTTCCTCCAATGGCCCGACCCTATCCCTCCCTAAACACCCTAGCTCAGCCAAAAGCTGGGAAATATAACAATAACAAAATATAATTTTACTTTTCAGCTGCTGGCTAGTGGGGCGATGCTCTTCTGCCTTTGCGGAGGAGCTGCCGCTGGTTAGAAAAAATGATTTTAGGAACTCTTAATCTGGATACCTACCAGGAGATGGAACCATTTTTTCCCTGTAAAAACATTTCCCAACGAGCTAGACAGATAAACAAGAAGCTAATTGAATTGGCTCAGAAATATGAAATTGATGTTCAGAGATCAAAGGTTTTGGAAAAGACATACAGATTAGACTTTAGCTACAGAGATTTTGCTAATATGAGGCCAGCTGGAATTAAATTAAAGATTGTGGAACTAACGACACTGATCAAGAAATGGAGCGAGAGAGAGAAATGGGAATGTAGATGGTTGAAAAAGAAGGAAACACAGACAGTTAGTATGCAGCCATCTCCAGTTGTGATTGATGGAGGAGTTGGAGAAATACAGATGCTTCCTATGAGGGAAGTGCCCGGTGGATGGTATGTGCATGTGCCTCGGAGTGCTGCTGATATTTTGTCATTCACAAATCTAAAAATCTAAATCCGTATTTGTAAAGCGCGAACTACTCACCCTTACGGGTCTCAAGGCGCTGGGGGCCGTTGTGGAAATTAAGTGAGCTATTGCCCAGAGTCACAGGATGCTGAGCTGAGCTGCCGCCGGAGCCAGGGATCGAACCGTGACCCCTGTGCTCCGAAGTCAGCTGCCCTGGCCGCTGCACCACACCTCTCCACAAATGAATTCTTAAAATAGAGAGATAATCCTGTAGAATGGTGCAGACAAATTGAGTGGTTTATGAACATTTAGAAACTTCTGTAGATAGATTTGAATACCTTGTTTGACATTGTGGTTCCTGGAGACTGGAGGACAGAATTTAAAAATTCTATAGATTGACCTGAAACAGAACCAGAGAGGGATCCTAGAATGGGTGCCCCATCACCATTGGCATTGAAGAAATATTAGCAAGTGATTATTTTCCTGAAAACCAAGATTTCTCCTAAAGAAAGTTATTGGCTAAAAATTGACAGAACGACCCACAAACTTAAATAATCAGTTCTTATCTATTATGAGAGATTGATTCAGGTTTTTTGACAGAATAATGGAATGGAAAATGTGGCAGAACAGGATATGGGACATTTTGTTTACAGATTTGTGAAGGGTTTGAAACCAGAAATTTCTTCCATGATTCATCTACCTCCGCACTACCCCCCCCTCATTACGGAGCCTTCGTCCCGAGAACAGAAAGAGACTTGGCTGTCCTGCCTATCTGTGGATGTCTCGCTACATTGCACGCTGCTGGCCTAAGGGCATGTTCCCCTAACCTTTCGTTCTCCCTTCGGCTCCCTCTGTTTCAATTCGGGACTCGAGCTGTTCTTAGCTGCCGGTTGATGCCTCATCGCTACTAACACTAATTGATTGATTTGATTTGTGACTGCATCCCCATGCTTATTTCTCTATGTTACCTTTTTGCTCTGCTTACTGCACCCACCTTGCTTGTTTCTTGGTTTCTGCCTGCCCCTGTTGCTCCCATTCCACTTGTTTTCTAACTGCTCCAAGATGCCCTGCTCCCCAAAATGGTGGTCCACCGACGATCCTAAAATGGCGACTATCCTCTCTTCCCCCATGATGGCTAACATCGTGATCTACAGTTGACCAATTCGTTCCCTTCCCCTCTCTTCTTGCCTCCCCCCCCTAACTTGACCAACATCGCCCTTCCCGGCGCCCTCTCCCGGCCGCTGCCTGGACAAAATCCTGATCCTCTTGGATGTCGTGCTTCCTCTCTGGCCCTAATTTGCCTATCAACCCTGCTCTTTCCTTCATCTCTTCATTAGAATCTCATCCTACTAGATAACCACCCCGTTTTTTGATCCTCTCATCTTCTTATTCTTCCTACACACTCTGCTTCCTCCCTCATTCTCTACCCTCCACCCTACATCCACTCACTGCATTATCCCCAGCCCCTTTGCGCAGACCACCAATATTTTCAGTCCTACGACTTTTTTGCCCATGACACACTCTGCCCTCTATTGTAATCCCTAGCATGTACTAGCCTATTATTCCTTAACTCCACTGTTTACTTAATATTTTTGAAAATGGTGCTTCCATAGGTGCCCTACTAGGTTATTCTCTATTGTTTTCATCACCTGTGACTCCTTTTGTTCCCTTCACTCACTTGTTGAGTTCTTCCCCGCTGCCCCCCTAACCTCTCCGTTGACCTGTCCCTCCAGTTGCCCTTCCTCTTCACCTTACCCCTACCCCGTCCCCTCCCTAAACTCACCCACCTGCTTTCCCCCTCCTGCAGCTTCCTCGCCCTTGCCCTCACACTCCCTCCAAGATTCCCCGTCCAAATCCAGCCTTTAAACTCTACCCTCTCCCCCCTTCTTCAATCCCTCCACCCCCGCCCTCTTCCACCAATCTCCTCACCCCACCACCCCCCTTTCTCGCCCCTTACTGCCTGCGTCTAGCTCTCCCCATCCCATATCTTACCCAACATGCCTCCCCTTGCCCTCGCACTCTTACCCCCGGACTCCACCCTCTCCGAATATGGCCCCAACTCCTGGGCTATACAGTACCCTCCGAATCTATCCAAAAATGCTAAGAAAAACTTCAAACACAGATTACTTATCCGTAACCCTGAAACTCTTATTGTAGATAACCACCTCAGCCTCACTTCCCCCATCAAAACTAACTACATCTTCTATTCTAGACGCCTCTCCAAATGGAAAAGCATCTTCCTTCAACATCTCCCAGTCATTAACCCAACCAAAATCCCTTATGGATTTAAACTATCCACTGCTCCCTCTCCAGTCTTCCCAGGTAAAGTGGACATCTCCATTTTCAAATCCGGCAACATCCTCATTCAAGCCACAGAATCCCACCTCTCCATTTTTGAACACCACTTCTGCTCCTTATCGCGCCTCTTAGGCAATACTATTCCTAACCCGCTGGCCTGCCATCAGCTCAACCCCCCTTACATCTCCCCCTTACCTCCAACCCCTTTCTCCCCCCCTATCATCTCCCCCTTACCTCCAACCTCTTTCTCCCCCCTATTATCCCCCTACCACCACCATACTCCAATCCCATTCACCCCTCCCTCTCTGCTGCTGTCCCAAATGCCAACCCTATCTCCCAAACTCCCTCTCCCAATCATCCCCTCACCCTAGAGTCCCCCCAACCCCTATTTTCCCCCCTACCTCCACAACACTCCAATCACCTTCACCCCCCGCCCTCTCCGCTGCCGTTACCAATGCCTATCCTATCTCCCAATCACCTTCTCCAAATCTTCCCCTCCCCTAGTGTCCCCCCACCTCCTGACATCCCCACCGCTCACCTCCACTCCCAATCACTCACGCTTTACAATGACCCGTCCCCCCATCCCCTAATTTTATTCCTAACCCCCTCCTCCCTCCTTTCTACCACAACTTACATCCTTACCCTCCCCCCTGGCTCCCCGTCCATGCCCCCCCAAGACTCTCCATCTCCCTCCCTGCACCCCTCATCCCACCCACCCAATTTCACCCTGAACCCCTCGTCCCACCCACCCAATTTCACTCGAGTGTCAACCCCCAACGCAACCCTTCTCCATACTCTTCACACCCTTGTAACTTTTTTATCCTGTTTCCCCGAGGTTGTTAATGTCCTGCCCACCTCCCCTGGCACCCCACATCCTTATCACTCCCCATCCCTCCCCCACTGGCCCCACACACCCAACACACAACAGTCCACCTCCCTCCAGCGCTTACGCAGGACATCCCTCCCACTCCCCTACTTTTTCCCCCTCACTCCTTTAACCCAGACTCTACTCAATATGGAACGGGATCTCTCTAGGTTAACGAAGGAACTCTCCAAACTTAGAGAAGATTTCAATTCCCTCTCCTCTAGCTCCCCACTCTTCCGTGCTAGGTCCCCCCCAACCGAAAACTCCCCTCTAACTTTAATCTTCCTCGGAATACTACCCCGCTCCGCTGCCATCTGCACAGGCCTCACCGCACTTCGAACCAGTTCTCTCCTTCCGACCTTTCTGAACTATGCAACTCGTACCTGCCCAATTTAGCAATCAACAATCCCCCACCCCACTACTCTAACATCCCTGTTATCCTTGGGACCAACAGAATCCCCCCCTCTCCCCCTCCCCTCCCCTCTCCTCCCTCCTCAACTTACCACCATCCACTCCTGCCCTCCCCCTAAAAACATTCCCATCCCTGTTATCCTTGGGACCAACAGAATCCCCTCCTCTCCCTCCTCCCCTAGACCCCCTCCTCAACTTACCACTATCCACTCCTGCCCTCCCCTAAAAACACTCCCAAACCCCACTCCTGCATGCTGGTTAACTGTCGATCTGCTGTCCGACACGCCATCGAAATCTCTGAATCCATCCTAAGCGAATCTATTGACATCACGTTCCTCACAGAAACCTGGCTTAATGGCTACTCTACAAGCTTGCTCGACATACTCCCCCCCCGGATACTCTATCCTCAGGAAAGACAGACCCGATAGAACAGGAGGTGGCTTAGCCATAATCTTTCAAAATGAACTTCAGCTCTCCATCGTTAGCAATTCGGGCCACTCCTCCTTTGAATACCTCGAAGCTGAACTTATAATTAAAGGTTCCCTCCCTATCCGTTTGCACAATATCTACCACCCCCCTGGGGATCCTCATCCCTTGATTGATGAACTTTCTGACCTTCTCACCCAATCCTCCATATCTAACTCTAGAAATCTCTTCCTTGGAGACCTCAACCTCCACCTAAACGACTCCAAAGACCCCACAACCACCCTCCTCTCCAATCTACTCGAGATCAATGACCTCCAGCAACTTTGTCAGGTCCCTACGCACTCCAAAGGAGCCATCCTAGATGCCATAATCTCCAATAAGGACCTGGCCTTCCTGACCAATATCATCCCTATTGACTGGTCTGACCACCACCTTATACTGTTCACCATTTCTACCACGTCTCCTCCCCCTCCGACACAGTCCATCCAACCAAAGAAATTGACCAGAAACCTTAAACAGATCCCCCCTGGTGTTCTTGAGTCCAAACTCCAAGCCCGACTGCTCCTCACCCCTCTCTCTCAAAATGCAGATGATCTTACTGCGCATTTTAATAAAGCCGTCACGGATGTCCTTGACCAAATTGCCCCAAACAAACTTAAAAATCAAAAGAACATCCCTTCCAAATCTTGGTTTAACTTGGAGCTCAATAAGGAAAGACGTTCTCTTAGACTGATGGAAAGAACTTGGAGGCATCATCCCTCTCCTGCTAACCTAACACTCCTTAGAGAAGCTAGATCAACATACAAGAAACACATTTTCAACAAAAAGGCATCCTTCTTCCGTACCCAACTCGATCGGGCCAAAAACAGACCTAGAGAACTATTCAACATAATTCGTAACCAAACCTCCACCGCACTGCCCATCCTGTTGTCCTCAACTGCTAGATGTGATGAAATCGCCCACTTCTTCTCCGAAAAAATTTCCAAAATTGACCAATCCTTTCCTTCTACTCCTACCCCAACCAGCCCTCTTCCTACTCCTGACATCACTTCTAAACCCATCACCGCTCTCTCCATACCCCCTGATCCCCTCGCACACATGCCCGCTTCTCCACCTCTCCTTACCCCCCTACATACACACTCACTGCTACACCCCCCCAGAACCTCTCCCCAATCCCACCCACAACTTCTCCTCTTACTCCCTATCACTCTAACTCACTATTAAAAAACAATGCATCCTGGCATACTTTCCTCCCTGTTACTGAACACGAAGTTCTCAACATCATCACTAAACTTAAGCCATCCTCTCACACCAAAGACCCCTCCCTCAAACCTTATCCAGGACCTAAAACACATCATTGCACCATTCTGGACCACAATCATCAACACCTCCCCGGCCTCAGGATGTGTCCCTATCTCTCTTCAACTTGGTCAAATCTCCCCATCATTAAAAACTCCAATGCCGACCCCAATGACCTAAATAATCTCTGCCCCATCTCTAACCTCCCTCTTCTTTCTAAAGCCCTCGAAAAATGTGTCTTGCTCTGTTAGAAGGTGGTTCTGACACTCTGGGCCGCCCGGATTTTTCGCTTTTTGAGCACCTATTTGTTGAGTTTTTACTGTGGGAGAGCCTCATAAGTTGGGACTCACCCACAGTGAACTCATGATGAAAGAGACTGCGTGTGGATTTTACTGGTGTCCTCCTAGCTTGACTAGGCCGCTGCGCAGCAGCTGGAGTAAGGGACACCGGCTGGTTACATGCTTACACCTGTGTACATGCGTGTGCACACGTGTAGTGGCTGCGCAGGGGAGATTCCTGGCGTGCGCAGCCCAGGAGCAGATACAAAGTGAATGGTGTGGCAGGACTTATGCAGAATTGGGTGGTGACATGGAATAGGCTTTATACACTGGGAAGAAACATGCCAGGGAAAGTCAGTGTGTTTTACTGTGTTTTTCACTTCATTATTCTCCTTTGGGGAAGTGGAGCCCATGGGCTAGTGTCACTTTCCTAAGGCCTACACATTCCAGACACGCACTAAAGTCCACTGTAACGGGTGTGAGAAGAAGTATTCTGCAGAGTCCAGAGTCATATTTGTACTGCTTTTGGGTCATCCAGAACTGTCATATTTCTCTGAGTCAGCCCTAACCAGGCCCTGGCTGGGGGCTGACCTCAGTAGCCTGTATTGATGACCTTTCTTCCCAGAGCGAAGACCTCCTCTCCACGAAGAAAAGCTGGGTGGAGCTGCAGGCTAATTCATCAGCAGCTGTCACTGGGTGCCAGGCACCAAGCTGCACGAAGGGGAGGCAGCTCTGGGGGGAAGGGGCTTTCAGAGACCATGTGGCAGGAGACCCTGGACGACGCCATCTTGAACCAACCCAGAGACCTGGGCAGGAAGGAGGGAGCAGGGGCAGTGAAGTTATGTGTCGCTGTTTGATAGGACAAACAGAGACTTCCTGCCAGCCCCCTCCCCATTCTCTTAAAAAGTGTTTGCACAGGAAGAGAAGCTCTCTCTGGGGTGTGGTCTGCTGAGGCAGAAGGTGCTGGAGCCTGGCGCAATGGGCAGTTGGAAGGAGGAACCCCCTGACTGCCCCCAGGATCCTGAACAGCGCCAGGAAAAGAGTCCAAGACCAGTGCACAGAAGCAGGGGCCTCTGCGCTTGGGAGAAGAGAGGAATAGGAGGAGAGCCAGGTGAAAGGCTGGCGCAGGGAGCCAGTGAAGTCAGCTCCCTGCTGAATCCCCCCTCTCAGAGACCGAGAGGGCGAAGGAGAGTGTTCCCAGTGGCTGGGGCTGGCCAAGAGGAGCGAGTGGAGACGAAAATGAAGAAAATCAGACTCCTGGGGGCCGAGATACGCCCCCCAGAAGGTAGCTGACCTTTGACCTCTGGAGGGACCGACGATGAAGCACGTGGGGCTCCGCCGCCGGTCCATGATGTGCCCCCGGGGTGGGTCAGGTCCCGGGGCCTGCCCCTAAGAGAAGTGACGGCGCACCCCGTGAAGGTTCCCCCGCGGGGTGCCAGGAGCCCACCCTGGCCCCCGCCGAAAAAGAGGCCGGGGGGAGCGCCATCGCGCCCCCGTGAAAATGTGCCCAAGGGGCCCGGGACCCCATTCCCGGGCCCCGAAGAAGGAGAGGAGCCAGAAGCGGGGAGCGCCGTCGTGCCCCCCGCAAAGAGGTCTCGAGGGGCCTGGGACCCAATCCCCGGGCCCCGAAGAAAAGTCGGGGAGCGCCGTCATGCTCCTCGTGAAGATGCCCCCAAACGGGTCACCAGGAGCCCACCCTGGCCCCCGCCGAAACAGCCAAAGACGGGGAGCGCCGGCACGCTCCCCGCGAGGAGGAGGGGGCCCGGGACCCCATCCCCGGGCCCCGAAGAGACTGGGATGGATGGGGGGCGCCGTCGCGCCCCCCCTGAAGATGTCCAGGGGCCCGGGACCCATCCCGGACCCCGAAGAATGGGAGGAGGCCGGGGGAGTGCAGCGGCACTCCCCCGCGGTCCAGCCGGCCCGGAGGATGAGGACGCGTCTGTCTGCTGGAGCGGGCAGACCAGAAGTGCCCAGCCGGCTCCCGCGGCAGCACACGAGGGTGCTGGCCGCGCGGGGAGCCAGCGGTGGCAGCCGGGGGTGGGCTCCCCAGGCTGCCCTCCAACAACGAAGGCAGGCGGGGGTCCCGGGTGGGACCGGGACCCCGAACGAGGAGGTGCAGCATCGCGGGGCCCGGGTGGGACCGGGCCCCCGAAAATCCGCCGATCGGCCGGGGGTGGGCTCCCCGAGCCGTTACCATCACCTGGGGGTCCGGGTGAGACCAGGCCCCCCATCGAGGCAGGCAGAAGCGGCGTGAGGCCGCCGGCGGCATCGCGGCTCTCCCCAGCACAGCGGGAGAGCCGCTAATCAAATATGCACAAAAGGAGCCTGAAGCGCCCCATAATGCGTTGCAAGGCATGGGGAAATCTATTGTTTTTGGTGCCTGGTGGCCCCCAGAGGATCACCCTCATTGGTGAAAGAGGAGCAGGGGGAGCTGCTGGAGAAGCGCAGTCTTCCCCAGCACGAAAGTGGAAGTCCCTCCCTAAGTCTCATGGGGACTTAAAAAGGATAACCCCTCAAGGGCTCAGCCAGCATTTTAACACTTTCTGGGCTGGAACTTATGTTCTACAGCTGAGGGTGTATGGAAAAGTGCATCAAGGAGTAAAGGGCTGAGTTGGGGATGTCTGGAGAAGGGCATCCCTTGGAGGTGAAGAGGTGTAATTGCACCAGAAATGCATTTACTATGGTAATTTTTTTAGAGGGACTGAAGGTCACATGTGTAATGTGAAGTACCTGTGTAAGGTGATGTCATAAGCAAAGTGGGGTTATGTTGACAGACATTCCTGCTAGGGTGTCTGGCTGTATATGCGTAATCCTGTGATTTTATCTGTGATGCCTTTAGGGGCTGTAATTGCAATGCATTCTAATGATCCACAAATTTGATGGGTACTGTCATTCTAAAGTGATGCTTAAACATGTATTCTTGCTGCTGCGCTTAAGTGAAGAACAACCCAGACTGTTAGCCCTGAAGATGTAAGGGTGCATACTGTATGGACAATATAAGATGCTCAGTCAGGGTTATGTGTCACCAGGGCAGGTGTACCTATTTTTAATGCTCGTTGAGATAATGGGGGTCGCCACTGGGATGGTGCCAGTGCGCAGGGCCCTCGCTCCAGGTTATGTTCAACACACTGCATTAGGGGGCAAGATGATGTGCATACATGGGAGTGGTGGTACTAGACCCCACCCTCTGCGGGAGGGGTGGAGATGTTATGCAATGTCACAAAGTAATTCCAACAGCTTATGTATATTTGTAAATTGGTGCATAGTATTGAGAAGTGTCTGTGTTTAATAAATGTACTCTTACTTTTATAAAGCAAAGTACAGACTGGACAATCAATTATTGAGTGTTATTTCTGCGCACCTGCAAATGCTGATTACTAGCCCACACCACCTCCCTTGAGTAAGTCTCAGACTGCTCTGCAACGCTACTCTCTGAGAGTCAGGCGCTACAAGTGGGTGTTTGGTTCCCAGTGAAGGACAAATGTAGTCATGTTATTTGTGCAGGCCTCACAGATCCAGCCTCGTTTTCTAACATGCTCCAACTAGACAAACACATTGAAAATTTTAACCTACTCGACCCCCTTCAATCAGGCTTCAGAAAAGGCTGTAGTACCGAAACTGCCATGCTAAATATTGTTGATGGCATCCATCACTCTCTTGACAATGGTGAGACGTGTCTACTCATCCTTCTTGATCTCTCTGCAGCGTTTGATACCGTCAACCACTCTGCACTACTTAATGTTCTCAGAGATCGTTTTGGCCTTAATGGTACCACCTACAAATGGTTTGTCTCCTACCTACAACGCCGAACACAGCAAATCAAAATTCACAACTGTCTTTCTAGCCCCACTCCGGTATCCCTAGGAGTCCCCCAGGGATCTATACTATCACCATCTCTCTTTAACCTCTTTATGGAACCCCTCACTCTTATCCTTAAACAAGCTGGAATTAACTACCACCTCTACGCTGATGATACTCAACTGTACTACAAGATCAAAACATATAAATTGGCACTAAAAGCGCATTATAAAAAAGTTTTAGAAGAGAAAAAAAAATTCTTGGCCTCTAAAATAGCCCTGGCTGCTAACCAAAGTAAAGAAATTTTTAAAACAGTCAAGGAGTTTCTATCCCCAAAGGCTGTGGCAATACCATTTACTCCGACTGAGGAATGGACGAGCCATCTAGCCTCTTATTTCCATGAAAAGATAAAAATCATCCAAGATACCTTTTCTTCGCTGCCTAGGATGGAGGGCGAGTCTCGAACGTTTCTCACCCCTCCTATGCAGATACGGAGCCCGCTTCTCATGCAGTTCCCCCCTATATCTCTGGACAATTCTTTGGTAATTATGAAGGCCCTTAAATCGGGCTCCCCATCTGACCCATACCCTGCCAAGATCCTGGTGTCATTAGCCGAGGTAATTAACCCTGCGCTAAATCGGATTCTTAATACATCCTTGGAGACCGGGATTGTCCCGGTCAGGTGGAAGAACGCCAAAATACTTCCACTGTTAAAAAAACCAAGAGCAGACCCTGAGCTAGCCTCTAATTATAGGCCTATATCCTTGCTCCCTCTCTTCTCGAAGGTCTTGGAAAAGTATGTTAATAGGGTCATTACCACTTATGCCGAAGCCAATCTAGTTCTCCACCAGAGTCAGTCCGGTTTCAGGTCGAAATCTTAGTACGGAAACCGCGCTTCTTGAGGTCTCGGAAACTATTAAAGAGACCCTAGATCAGGGAGGGAAGGCTGTGCTGATTCTCTTGGACTTATCAGCGGCCTTCGATACCGTGCCCCATGATTTACTTCTTCGGAGGCTTCAAGAATGCGGCTATGGGGGCACGGTACTTCGATGGTTTACCTCGTTTCTGGACAATCGCCAGCAAACGGTGTGGTCCCCTCCTTTGCAGCACCCATCCTCCCCTCAAGGTGGGGGTCCCACAGGGTTCAATCCTTAGTCCTACACTTTTTAATTTGTATATGTCCCCTCTGGCGCTTCTGGCAGAAGCTCACGGAGCGAAAATTGTATCTTATGCGGATGATACGCAACTGCTCTTCACCTGTGACAAGAAGTCAGACTTCAGAGGTGAGGCAATAAATGCCTGCCTCTCCGAGGTGTTTTCCTGGTTTCAACTTCACCAACTTAAATGTAATTCTGATAAATCAGAGATTATACTCTTTGGCCTTCTTTTAGACAATGTGTGGCGGAATTGGTGGCCACAGGACTTGTCCCCCCCCAGCACCTCGGTTAAGACTGTCAAAAATTTGGGAGTCAGGATGGAGGATAACCTATCCATGAACTCCCAAATACAAGCAGTGGTGGGCTCTTGTTTCGGAGTGCTTAAAATGCTTAGACAGGTCCTGCCCCTTTTGCCGGTAGCACATAGACAAACAGTGGTCCAGGCGTTAGTTTTATCCAGGTTGGACTACGTCAATAGTCTTTACCTGGGAATCCCTGACTACATGTTGACTAGACTACAGGTGGTCCAGAATGCTGCGGCAAGGGCCATTCTTATGTTAGGGCCCAGAACTAGGATGTCTGCCCATTTGAAATCCCTGCATTGGCTTCCGATCCGTAAAAGGATTATGTTTAAAGCCATGGTTCTAACTTTTAAATCCCTTCATGGGATGGGGGCCCCTTACCTCAGAAAGAGATTTCAATTCTACTCCCCACGCCGTGCTCTGAGGTCGGCCGCACTTCAGTTGGCTAGCATCCCTAAATTTTCTTATGCTCGCATTGGGGGCCGCTCTTTCCAGGTGCAAGCAGCACGACTCTGGAATAGTCTCCCCCTGGCACTGAGACAGATGCAGGACCTTCTCCCCTTTAGAAAGTCATTGAAGACCTGGCTTTTTCAGTCATAGTGTGACTTATGCAAGATAGTGCTCACGATTAGCCCCACCCAGAATTTGTAGCGCCGGGACACTCTATTGAGTAGCCGTGCGCTTTATAAGTCTCTAATAACATAACATAACATAACAAAACCCACGCTGATATCCTACACCTTAACAACACCCTCGTCAAGATTAAATTCTGGTTCCAAATAAATCCTCTCAAACAGAACCCTAAAAAAACTGAAATCATTCTCTTCTCCCCTAAAACCAACCCGCTCCCCATCCAAACTTGGATCTCCGACCTCAATGCCCTCAACTGCTCTCTCTCCTTGTCCAACTCAGTCAAATCTCTTGATATCTCCATTGACAATAACCTTAATCTCAATTCTCACATCAAAGCTTCAGCAAAAGGAGCCCTCTTCACTCTCCGCCATCTCAAAAAATCAAGCCCTTTATTCCATCAGAAGACTTTAAACTAGTAGTTCAATCCCTGGTCCTCTCGAGAATTGATTACGGCAACGCCATCCTCACCGGAATCCCTAAGATCCACCTAGCTCCTCTCAAATCTGTTCTCAACCTTGCATCCAGACTCATCACCGACTGCAAACGTTTCGACCATATCTCCCCAGTCCTCAAAACTCTTAAATGGCTCCCTATCGAAGGCAGGTCTGCCTACAAAATTGCTTGCATCACACACAAAGCCCTCCACCAAAACACTCCGCCTGACCTCGCCAACAAACTTTGCATAGCGGGCAGCTCCCGCGCTCTGAGAAGTACAAACGCTCTCCTCCTTGTCCCACCCCTGTTAAAAAAGAAATCCACTCAATCCCGCTCCTTCTCTGGTAGTGCCCCAAGCACCTGGAATGCCCTCCCCAAAGACCTGCGATGCAACCCTTCCTATCTCAGCTTTAAAAAGGACCTCAAAGTGCACCTCCTCAACAAATACTGGGGGTCTTCACCCTATCCCATTTTCCTATCTTGCCTTTTAGATTTGTAAATTGCTCCTGCTCTTATACCTGTATTTGTATCATTTCAATCTGTCTCCCTTTTGTAACCTGTTATTATTCCCTGCTGTTGATTTTTGCTGATTTTTGTCTTGTGACTGTAACTAGCCTATACTCATGTTAAGCGCTCTGATACTTCTGGTCCAGCCAGCGCTATATAAAACCTCTAAAATAAATAAATAAATTCATCAGTATTTACTATGCTGGCAGAATAGACTGATTGATGAATTTTTGCATTACGCAAAGTACTGTAAGGATGAATTTGAGGTGAAACATAAGAAATTGAAAGAAAAATTGATGATAGCCCAGATGAAAGCAGTACAAAGAGGTAAGAATCTTTCCAGTTTTTACAACACAGTTTCAGTACAGGGAGAATTGAATTCAGCTCCTGTAATGCAAGGTGTTAATGGTTTTCAACAGCAGAATTTTCAGTCACAAGGTAGAGGTTGTGGTGTTCCAGTAGATACTAGAACGGGTGTTGATGTGTCAGCTTTGAAGAAAATGATTCCATGTCACATGTGTGGAAAATTTGGGCATTGGAAATGCAAGTATAGGTTTAATGTGAACAATGCTGGATAGCAGATACAGAATGGAGGATATGCACTGTCTCAGGGAAATAACATGGTCAAGACTAAACAGACACTAAGACAGAGAGTTTTAAATCCTAGACATCCCTATCAATGCAGATACCATAAGCTCCGGTGCAACAACAGAATAATTAGGTACAAAATGAATGAGAGTTAGCAGACAAACAGAAGCTCTTTCCTAAATCAAAATGCAAAACAACAGAATTTGATTCAGACAGACGATTTCAATCAGGATCCCTTAGCCTAATGATGCCTGATGGGGGAGGAGGACTGCGTACTTGGTGCAGCCTTAGAGGTAGACTAGAGTGGTCCATATGTGGACGGAGAAGTAAATGGGAGTTATGTTACATTCCTTGTTGGCACTGGTGCTAGCCGCTCTACTGTAAGAACAGCAGAGGCTCCTAACCTACCCCCCTCGGGAGAAAGAATTTGAGTTGTAGGAGTTTCAAATAAAAAGTTGTCCACCCCAATTTCTGAAGCAGTTTTTGTTAATTTAGTGTCCTTTTTGGATCAACATTGTTTTGTGGTGTGTAATTCAAGTCCAGTGAATCTACTTTGACATTACTTACTGTGCATTCTTAATTGCTCCATCTATTGCACTCCAAAGTGTATTGAATTTCATACCAATGAGGATTTTTTTTTTAAACTCGCCTGACAGAGATCTGACATGGGAATGTACCCTCTCCTGACAAGAGATACCTTGCCCATTGAATTGACAGACACTATGTTACCTAAAGTCTGGGGCTTCATAGGTAAAGATATCAGGCTAATCAAAGGAGATGAACAAGTCCGAAACACAGTCAAACCAAATACAACATTTCTGAGAATCTCACAATACAATTTGACTCCAGATAAAATTGCCAGTAGTACTCCTATGATCGACTCAATGATTGAGCAAGGAATCATAAAGGAGCTAATGGGGAGTCCATGTAACTCTCCCATTATGGGCTTGCAAAAGCCAAATGGCATAAATCTTGTTGTGCAGGATTTGCAGAAGGTGATTTCAATAGTAGTTTCATGTTGTCCTGTGGTAGCGAATCCAGCTGTGATATTGTTTCATATTCCATTCTAGGCCGAATAGTTTTCAGTCATTGACTTGTGCCAGGCCTTTTTCTTTATCCCTTTACTTTCTGTTTCAGCAATCGTGTCTTGGCATGGTGCGAGTCCCACAAGGGTATACAGAAAGCCCCTCAATCTTCAATCAAATTTTCAGAAAGAATCTTGAGTCTCTGGTAATGCGAAATCACTCAGTACCAGTACAGCATATTGACGCTGGCGGCGTCAAATACTAAGGAAACTTGCAAGACTGATACTATTGCCCTTTTAAATCATTTGGCTGCAAAAAGGACATAAAGTATCCCTGACTAAGATACAGTTTTGCCAAACTGTTGTCCTGTACTTGGGACACCACATTGAAAAGGGAGCAAGGAAAGTGTCACAAGAAAGAATCTCTGCGATTCTTAACATGAGTCTGCCAACTTCCCAAAAAGAAGTCTGCATGTTTTAGGAATGGTGGGCAACTGTCGACAATGAATTCCAAACTTTTCTTTGCCAGCAAAACTTCTCCATAAGTTGACACACAAAGACGTGTCTGATCCGGTACCTTGGGATGACAGTTGTATGAATGCCTTCAATGTGCTGCAAGAATACCTTTGTAGGGCACCGGCTCTGGAAATGCCTGATTACAACAAGTGCTTTGTTTTGTTTTGTAGTGAAAGGGATTGCTGCGCTCTTTCAGTAGTGACACAAATGCATGGAAGTAATGGCAGACCTGTTGCCTATTTTTTGGCGACTCTTAATTCTGTCTCTGCAGCTTTGCCTGGTTGTTTGAAAGCGGTAGTGCCCAGATACCCCTAGGGGTGACATGCATGTGTGAGTCTTAAAGAGTGTGAACGCATAGTCATGGGACATCCACAGACTGTATTTGTGCCCCACTCAATGGAAATCATGTTGACCCATACTAGGACACAATATCTGACTAATAGTCCATTGACAAAGTATGAACAAACAATTCTGGGTGCAGAAACTATAACCCTTAAAAAATGCACTATTCTGAATCCACCCACTCTGTTACCACTGCCTGGAAATGAAACCGTGATGGATGAAGTTGAACATATTTGCTTGGATGTGACTCAGTTATGTACAAAACTCTAACCTGATATACAAGATGAACTGTTGCCTGAATCTGATCATGTGTTGTTTGTTGATGGTTACTGTTCTCAAGACTATGAAGGAAATCTGAAAGCTGCGTTCGCCGTCTGTACAGTTGCAGGTGTTGTGGAAGTGTCATGGTTGCTAGGAGTGTATTCAGCACAGGTTTCTGAATTGAATGCCTTGACACAGGCTTGCAGTGTTTCAGAACAACTCAGAGTGACAATTTTGACTGATAGGCAGTATGGCTTTGAAGCCGTACATGACTTCGGGCAATTGTGGTCACAGTGTGGGTTCATGACTTGCTCCAGATCCCGTATACAAAATGGAGAAAGTGTGAGGAACTTTTTGCAATCCCTAAAATTGCCTGCCCAAATTTCAGTAGTGCGTAGCTCATAGGCAAGGCACTGATCCTAAGCTTACAATTTCTTTCAAAACTGCCAAAACAAATAGTGCTGATTCTAATGCTTTGAATGATAACACTTTACATCTTGATTGTACAAAAACAGATCATTCATTAAATGTCTACACTAGTTTACTAAATGAGTACATTGACACAATGGATGCTAGTGATTGCTATGTATGTATGCAATTACCTACATCAGTTGCTAAAGGTGTTACCTATCATAGCCTACTGTTTACATATGGAATTTCTTGCAGTGTATTGACTTGTTTGTTTTATGGTACTGAACGTTAGCAGTATTACTATTCAAATGAAGATCCAAGCTTTTCTGAACTTCCTGTACTAAAAAGCTTAAGTCCACATCCTGAAGTTTCACTAGCTGAAACTATGAGCTATCTATTTAGACCAAACTAAACCTTTGAACATGACTTATGCACATAGAAATAACCTAACATGCAAATTAGGGAGAGGTGAAAAGAAATTCACAGATTTAGTGGAAAGTAGACGAGGCAATGCAGCAGTTAAAACTACTGCACCTCCTAAACTAACTGTTTGGAATTTACCAAAAGTAGAATATAGAATAGTAGAAGGAATGGCTACATTAGCTTTAGACTGGTAACATAAAGGAAAACTTATAGAAAAAGATCAAATATTAACATAACATTTGTAGGCTTTACTGAATCTGCACATACGTTTGATGTTTATTAGAACTGGGTAAGATATTTAGAAGGAGTCAAGGTCCATGCTATCTTTCCTGGAGTGTATTATGTTTGTGGAAAGAATGATTTTTATAAATTACCAAAAGGATTGTATGAAAGTTGTACCGTGGGCATTCATTTTCCAAAAATATATCATGTGAAACAAATTGAAGGAGAATTACAAGAAGAGAACGGAAGAATGAAGAGAGGTGTGAGTGCAAAGGAAATAGTGGGTGATATTTTTAGAGGCTTTGGGGTCGATTCCGATCTCGGTCGGTAGGGCTCCGAATGCGACCCGTCCGGAAAAAGTACGAGCCGTACGCGTGTTCTCCAACCGACTCGTACAGCTGTACGAGCGAGCAAGTATGATGCGAAGAACGCAAAATCGCCGACCGACTCGTTTCCGTGTCCGAACCGCTCCGTACGACTCGGTCGCAGACGAACCGTACCGCGCAATGGAGTCGATTTCCGACCGAGCCAGTACGATGCACAATTTGGACAGCCGGATCGAGTCGGAGTCTCCGAGACGAAAAAGCTCTGGGAAGTGGACTTCGAGGGTCCATGCGGGACCCCCCTTCACCCGTAGCCTTATGAGTCGGACACAGGGGGGACCCATGGGTCCCCCCTATACATGCATGTACGGTGCGGATGGCACCAACGCGTACCCACTGCAGGGGGCGCCCTTTTGCGAGACGTACCTATTCAGCTGATGCGAGGCCATGCACGCGTCGTACGACCGGCTCCCATTGACTTCAATGGGAATCCGACTGAGCCGAATCCGTCAGCATGCAGCAGCATCGTACTCGCTCGGTCGGACTCCAGGGGTACGGCTCGGTCGGAAAACACTCCGGATCCGGCTCGGTCGGAGGGTTTTCCGACCCAGATCGGAATCGACCCCTTAATTCCATCTGTAGGAGTAGCATTAAACTCACATAAAATTAGAAAACTTTCTACAATAGTTAATAAATTAGCCACCAGTACAGCTGGAGGATTTTCTGTTGTAGATATTGATATGATGTCAATAAGATCGATGGTGATGCAAAATCGACTTGATCTTGACTTCCTTCTTACGTAGAAGGGCAGAGTCAGTCGGTTGTTAAAGTTCCAACAATGTTGCACCTAGATACCAGATAAGAGCAGAGATTTAGAGAGCTATATTAAAACCATTACTGACTTAAACACAGACTTAAAAGGTGGTGCCTGAGAAATGATAAGAAAGGGATTAGCAACTGTTAGCAACGGTTGGGTAACGTAGATAATGGACTAGTGAATTCTATCTTGAGACCATTAGCGGAGATCTCTTTGTGCATACTGCTGACGATATTATCTATCAAATTCTGTGGGCATAAAAAGAATATACAGGGAGTAAAAAGAACAAGGTCTGATCTTGAACTAGAAGATGACCAATGTAAATACTTTGACTAAATGAAAATTCTGGCAGAGTCCAGAAGAAAAGGTGGAAGAGAGCAAAACTGTAATTTGTGATGATATGATGTGGGTAAGTGTGATGGCTTGATTCGCCATAAGAAGGGGGGCTTGTCACAGTGTAAAAGCTGATTATTCTTTCCACAACACAAAAATGATTATGACTATAAAATCTTCAATGTGCACTTTGCACACGTTTAGAAAAACAACATTGAAACTGAGAAAAGTACCAGCACCGAAAAAGTGAGCTTGGATATGTAGAAATAGTAAGATTAATAAAATAATGAATTTAACATGTTTATTAACTGATTACCTTATATTTTAACAAAGTCGTTATGAAAAATTAATGATGAACGTTAGCATTTTTATTGCCTCCATTATAATGCACCATAACAAAATGAAAAGTGGTGCAAAAGATTTATGCAATTTGTTATATGACAAACTTTCAGTATAAGTGCTTGACTTTATTGGGGTCTTAGATTTCTAAAAACAATGTTATTTTCATCATTTTTAGGAATAGTTTGCATGTAGGTATACTTTTAAAACTTTGATAGTAGGCCAAAATTAGAGCTGAACATTTCGGTGTAATAATCACTGATAACTTTACAATTATTTCCATATATGATATGGTTGATTATTTCATCATGTTTGAACTTAATTATGAGTTCATTTTACCAAACTAAGAAATGCTAACTTTAAAATGTATTGAATTGCCTTTTTTCTTTAGGCTGCATTATTTCATTGCCTTGTGTAATGGACTTTTGTTACATTTCATCGAATGTTGCTTTATCTGTTCTGTTTATGCAACATTTTTAATATACAAGATGCTTTTTTAGTATTCCATTGTGTGTGAATTGCTGGGTACTCGATCGGGTACTCGATCTCTCAACATAATTCATGAAGAGAAACAAAGTAAATAAGCTCTTTGTCAACTAATCTGTGAGGACAGAATGAACGGCCATTTCTCATGAGCAACATGGGAAAATATGTTGGAGTATGAATTTTGCACCTGGTGAATGGAAGAATGGTCATATGACAGTCAGTCCATCGTAGATGACAACTGGTGTCACAAATAGACGATTTGGTGTAAACAAAGTGACTTTCCTAGGAGGAGGGGTTCAGTCGAGCCCTCTTGCATTTTGACCCCTTCTCTTCCATTGCCTCCAGACTGTACTCATGAATGGTTAATTAGAAAAAGTTAAGTTGAATGCCATAGGTTGATCTGTCATGAAGGTATGACAAAGGCAGCAGGCCTGGCATACTTAGTATAAAATACATGTGTTAAAGCTGATCGACACTGATGGTGGAGTGTTATAGCACCCTGTTAAAGCTTGAAAACAGGGATTTTGTTATACGGAATTGAAATGATTCACTTTAAAATGAGGATAAATTAAGTCTTTTTTTAGAGTACAGCTCACAGCAACACAGAAAGAGCAGCTTAAGTCATTAACTGCTCAAGCGTCTTGCATTTTATTTGACATCACCAATGGCACAGGTAAAGGGTCGGAATAGCCAATAGATCAATCAGGCAGTTCCCGATAAGGTGGTCTGACAGGTTGGTGTGTGGGACGTTTTTTTCTTTTTGTGGGCCTGTTGTATGGTCTGCTGGGCTGGTTTTGATTGTTGATCTCCCCATTATTACCACAATCTTTGCATGCAGAATTCACAAATGCCTGCAGTCTCCCATACTTTGAAAACAACTATTCAGAGTGTCTTTATAAGTTCAAAACTGCCAGATATATAAATGTGGGCTATTTTTTAAGCTATCTAACATACTAATGGGTGCCCCTTTTATTTTGGTGCCTCGGACGATTTTATGTCCCAGTACGACCCTGCACAGGTACACTCTTAGCCATGACATTCTAGATCTTAAAAATGTGGTTATAGTGGCAGTAGCAAATACAACACCACCTCCCTTTTGACCAAAAATGTTCTTCACTTGTAACAGAACTATTTGAACAATTGAAGATAAGCAAGTATGAGAAAAAGAAACAACAAAAATAATAAAAACTCTAAAGAAAGTAAGAAATGCCTAGATGAAGCATAACAAGTATTGATATTAAGAATCACAGTACACATTTCGCCAAGCCAAAATAAACAACCCGAGTTAACATGCATAATATAATTTCATTGACAACAATGCAAATGTTCATAAACTAAATTTTTGGCAGGTACTTTCCTTAATCGTAAACTTTGATGCACAGTGTGATCAGATGTAGGACCTATGAATTCGTAAAATTCTTTCTTTTGAAATATGGATTCTTTGATTTGCACTAGATTCCCCAGCAGCAGTTTGTGACAATCATACTTTATTACTGACCAACCTTTCATCATGCTTGCTTGTTTTTAGTCTCTACCCAAGTTTCTTTAAAGGACACTACTCATTGGTTTAAATTTAAAGAGCCAGTTTGCTAACCAAACATGAAGTAACCTTTTTACCATTCATTATTTTAAAAAAAGAATGACGGGTGGATGCATGCTGGGTTATTCTATTAGCCCATAAAATTTATCGTAGAGCTTCTACAACATCATGTTTCACTCTTACAGCACTACAGATAAATGTAGCTGTTTGTTGGCAGGCCTATTGTTTTCAATACATATCATGTTATGTTAATTTATTTTATAAAGTGAAGCACTTACCCAGAGGTGCCTTGGGCTAGCTCGTTAAAATCTGCTTACTATGTCAGCTTCATATAGTTAGAGTGGACTTTAAGTCAGCCACTTGCTCATGTTTAGATGGCATTGTTCTCCATCTCAGGTGCCAGCTCCTAATTTGGTGGCTTTCATCCCTCTTTTGTGGTTGTGAGGACAAGGATAATTTCAGGGTAATGTCAGTCTCACAATATTTTAATTGAATGAGTTGTATCGTTCCACTGCTTCCTTGAGCAAACGTTTTATTAGGCCTCACCTACAGATGGCCAAATGTGCAATGCAGGATGAGCAGGAGGAGGCCCCTGTTGACCACCCCCTGCCATGCATTATCTAGCATAGGCTTTCTTTCATTTTGATATTGCCCATGCTCGTTGAATTAAAGTTTAACAGTCATTGGTACAAACAAACCATAAGTGAGCCAATGCTTGAGTTTTGTTTTATTTTAATTTTAATCTGGTTTCCTCAAAGGCCTCTTTCTGTTTCCATTGCTACTTATCCCAATAACTGTGATACACATTGCTTGCCTACTGACAGTCACAGCTGCACACCTTTTCAAGCTGGGGCCACTTCACTGCATGCAGTAGCCATCACCCAGTAGGGATAATGGGAACTAGAGGAGGATTGGGCTGCGACTTTCATGGCAGGCTACATTGTGCAGTGCAGTCTCGGTGCAAAACAGAAAGTGCATACTAGAGAAAACGTAATTAAGAAAGCAGCACTTTGAGAGAAATTATACAAACCTCTACCATTTCTTCAGTCTCCCATTTTCTCAGAGTTATGAATTTTAACCTTACAGCATATGCAGCTTTTTATTGGCTGAAAAATGGAACCAGGTAATAAAACATAAGGGTAGAATAATTACTAGTTAACAGATAGCTGGGTTTAGTTTAAGTTAGGCACAGTACTGATTGCTTCGGAATTATTAGACCATGCGTTAAAGAGGGCATTTTAGGCAAAGTACGCACTTCTTGGGATGTTGGCGTTGCAGAACTCCCACTACTGGTGGTAAAATTATTGAGCATAGCAGAGGTCTTCAAACTTATTTGATCTGGCACCCCCCCCCCAGACCCTAAGCAAAATATTTTTAAGTCAGACTCCTCCAAAACTTTATGGCAAGGATCAGGAGAGCAGGAGTGGCATGGCTTAGTGCAGATAAAGGGCTTCTGTGATCATTCAGGGGTACTTTTTCAATAGCTCATAGACCATATTGAATGTGAGAATCGCAAAATAGCAAAGAGCAAAAGAGCATCACACAAAAACAGCAACTGGCAAAACAACACGGTTTCCCATAAATGGGGTGATATGACCCCTCACAGTCCCAGGCACCAATGTAACTGCATCTGATCCAGTAGTGATAGCAGTTACCCTGAGCAGCAGGCTGTCTCCTGTACCTCTTAAACCTATTCCCCATCATGCCTGTTTTTGGACCTAGCACTTTCTGCAAGGTCACCCCCAAACTTTTTGTGTTCCTCCTCCCCTTTTTCAGACCTCATTTTTGTTGGCTTTAGGATTCTGGGCACTTTACCGCTGCTAACCAGTGCAAAGGTGCATATGCTCTGTACTCAAAACATGGTAACGTTGGCTTATCCACAATTGGGATATTTAATTTACTTATAAGTCCCTTATAAAGTGACCTATATGTGACCAGGGCCTGTAAATTAAATGTTACTAGTGGGTCTGCAGCACAGATTGTGCTAGCCACTTCAGTAGCCCTTTAAACATGGCTCAGGCCTGCTACTGCAGAGCCTGTGTGTGCAGTTTAAATTGCCATTTCGGCCTAGCAAGTTAACCTACTTGCAGGCCCACACCTTCCCATTTATTACATATAAGTCATCCCTATGGTAGGCCATAGGCAGCCCCATGGGCAGGGTGCAGTATATTTAACGATGGGACATGTACTTTTGTGTTTTACATGTCCAGGTAATGAAAAACCGCTAAATTCGTTTTTCACTACAGCTAGGCCTATCTTTCCCATAGGTTAACATTGGGATTGCCTTAAAACATCTTTAAAGTGTAATTTCCAATTGAGAAAAGATAGATATTTGGAGTTTGGTGTCCTTGGACTCACAATTTAAAATCACAACTTATTGTGAAGTCGGATTTTAAATTGTAGGTCTGAAAATGCCACTTTTAGAAAGTTTCCATTTTCTTACTAAAACCAGTCTGTGCCTCTGTCTGTCTCTGAATACATGTCTGGGTTGGGTGAAAGCTGGCTTTGTGTATTCCCTCTATCCAGTCACACACAAAGGTAGCTGGGGTGTGACATTCGCATCCTGATGTCCTATCCCCAGAGAGATGAGCCTTCCTCAGGTAGATTGGGAGGGAGGAGCTGACACTTGCACCTGAATAGGGCTGTGCCTGTCCCAACATAAATAGCTGCATACCCCATTGTAGTGAGTCTGGAGCCAGGGCCGGTAAGACCTGGTCCTTGTGATCTTCAAAGGCCTCTTTGAAGTCTCCCCTACTTCAAAGGCACAACTGGGTATAAGTACTGGACACTTGACACCACCAAATCAGAACTTTGCTGGAACTAAGGACATTCTGCCTGGACAAAGAGCTGCTGTACTGTAGGAGGGACTGCCACTTTTCTACCTGCTTTGCTGTGTTTGCCTGCTGCTTCTTGCCTGGGGGTGAGAAGCACTGGACCTGATCTCTACATCCTTGAACCCATGTTTCTCCAAGGGCTTGTTGTCTTGTCCCCTGTTCTTGAAGTCTCAGGGCCAACAAAGACTTCCTTCAACTCTGGTTCAGCTGCTGGACTGTGCCATCTGTGAGTCTTCCCTTACCTGAGGTGCCAGTCCAGTCCTGGGCCTCAGAAGCAGGTTCTGAAGCTAGCTTTTGCTTCAAAATCGACATGGTGCTGACTTTGCACCAATCAGAACTGACGCAGTGCCCTTCAATGCCGATGCAGTCCCGAACCCAAGACATCCCTGCGCTGCTCAACGACAGTGTGGAACCCAGCTGCGAGATTCGATGATGAGGCAGTGCCAATCTGAGTTCCTGACTGCGAGGCTCGACAACGACACATCGCCTGCATTGTAAGGGGTTCGACAATGACATAGGATCTGACTGGGAGACTCGATTTCGACGCATTGACCTCACTGCGTGAATAGGAACTGACACATCGAGTCTTTGACGCTTGCTTCATCCAAGGTACTTTTTCAGAGAGCCCTGCATGGGTCCCATACTCGGCCTGCCATCCATTGTGGTCGGTCTGAAACTTTGGATTTACTCCGGCCCAGCATGACCTCAAGTAACCCCTCAGTGCTATTGATTTTAAAGCACTATATTGCAGTTTAATCTTTAAAAATTAATATCTCGAGTTTTATTGATTAGATTTTTGGCATTTTGGTCTTGTTTTACTCAGATAACTATTTTCTTGTATTTTTCTAAACTAGAGTGGAGTCTATTTGTGGTGTTTTCACTGTGTTACTGTAATTTAAGTGGTGCACAAATACTTTACACATTGCCTCTTACGTTAAGCCTGACTGCTCTGTGCCAAGCAATCATAGGGTGAGCACAGGTAAATTTAGATTGTGTATCTGTATTACCCTGACTAGTACTGTGGTCCCTACTTGGGCAAGGTGCAAACCTCTGGCAACTAGAGACCCAATTTCTAACACCTTCTCATCACTGCATTCTTGAAATAGGCTCACGGGAAAATAATTAGCTTCCATGTTTTGCTCCCTCTGTACAACAAGCATGCAGTCTGCCCTAAAGGCAAAATGCTAGCAAGGAAAATTATCCCCATATTGCTTTTTGCCATAAGTTGGGAACAGTGACCCTGACATTCCTGGCCACAGTGCCACTTCAGCTGCTGCTCTAATGATAATAATTGCTCTCTAAATAAAGGCAACCTCCAAATCTCAACCCCTCCTCAAGCCATCTCTCTAAGGAAGCTGTCCCTGCCCATTTGTAAATTAAAAATGAGCTCACACATAGTGTCCCCCATGTCTTGGTCATCCTTATGATTGTATCAATGCATCTGGCTCCTTTCTTTCTTTTCCTGGGCCTTTACTTTGAGTACCTGGGGTCTGGGTTATCAAGGTTCTGCATCCTAAAGTGACTGACTGGCATCCTCCCTCCCACGCCCTCGATCCACCTGAAAGGACTTCTGCATGTAAACAGAGGGTAGAAGAGGGTGGGAGCTATGGGACTCGATGTGTCCATGCTTTTTTAATTTTATAAAAATATTTTACAGACATTTTATTTTTAAAAAACGTATTTGGAGGGTTATTGGGGACCTCGTGGTACCTCTGACTGAAAATGAAGAGGTTTTTGTGTGTCCTTTGCTGTGAAGCAGAGAGAGGAACAGAGTGCTTAAGAACCAGACCTTCTAATCAGAGTGTCTGCTACCTGAAAGAAATGTAAATGTGTTTCATTGGTTAATCATCAAATGCAACTGCCTGGAAGCCAGTTTAGACCTTAATTGATGGAGTCACTTGAAGTTTAATGGTGACAAAGATTAATTAAATACATTTTGAGAGGTAATGTAATTGAAGTGTCAGCCGAGTTCTTCAATGCATCATTTTGATGGACACCTATAAAAAATGTTTACACCAGGTACTGTTAGTTTACCTATTGCTAAAATATATATTCTTTGAAAGCAATTATTTTGCCTTAAATACTAAATCATTTTCCAGCAGCCTATCTTATTCTGTGTGTCACACAATTTTAGAATAATTACTTATATATTTACAGTGTTTCTGTCACAGTCCTCATAGCACTATGGGGGTCATTATGATGGCGGGTGGATCGCCACCGCCCGGCCGGCGGTGGCGATCCGCCCGCTATCTCAACACAAATTACCCCCCGCCATATTACTATGGCGGGTGTACCGCGGTGGACAGAAAGTCCGTCCGCAGCTTTTCCGCCAGTCGGCAATCGTCACGATTGCCGGCCGGGCGGAACTCGGGCATAATATGGTGGCGGTGCCTGGAAGGCACTGCCATCCATATCATGATGCCTGGCGGTTCTGGCCCTTTCATGGCGGTTGTGGGGGCCCGTTGCGGGCCCCCGGGGGTGGGTGGGGGCTGCACTTGGGGGGTACCTATGGTACCCCCCGACATTGTAATGCCCAAGGTGGCAGGCACCGCGCGGTGCCTGCCACGTTGTGCATCGCAATGCAATACATGGTTTTGTGACATTGCGTACGGTGCTGCAGCCAGCAGCACCGTCCGCAATGTTACACTACCAGGATGCGCCCGCCAGTGTGGCGGGCGCATCCTAATACGGCGGGCAGGACCAGCGCACCTATGGCGAACGGCCCCAGCTCCGCAGGGATGGCGGGCGGACGAAAGTCCGCCCGCTATCCTAACAGGCCCCTATATGTTATGTTATGCTATAAATACTTCTAACACACAAATACCCAGAGGTGTCTTGACACTATCTCTGTTAAAACAGGTTGAAAGAGAGCATGCAGATTACCAAACAGCCAGGTTTTCATGGGTTTCTCATGCAGAGGTAAAGTATTCCGCCCTTTAGCTGTGCAAGTAACAAAGGGGCTGATTACGATGGCGGGCGGACTTGGTCCGCCCGCCACCGTAGTGGTGATTGGGACCACCCACCAGACATGCAGCGGTCCCACCACTGCGATTAGGATGCGCCCGCCATACTGGCGGGCGCATCCTGGGCCTTTGACATTGCAGGCGGTGCTGCTGGCTGCAGCACCGTTCGCAATGTTAAAGGTGCCTGCACCGCATTTCCCTGCACCACGTGGCAGGCACCACGCGGTGCCTGCCACTTGCTGCATGGAAATGCAGGAGGGTCCCATGGGTACCCCCCAGTGCAGCGACACCCCCCCAAGGGGGGCCCACAACGGGCCCCCAAACCCAATCCCCGCCAGCCTTTCCATGGCGGCATCGCCGCCATGGAAAGGCCTCTACACAGACACATCCTAATATGGTGGATGGTGCCTGACCGCCACCATATTAGTGGCCCTGCTCCGCCCGCCAGGCAATCGGTGCGATTGCCACCGGCGGAAAAGCGGCGGATGGACTTTGCGTCCGCCGCGATACCCACCGCCATCCTAATATGGCGGTGGGTAAATCTCATTGTGATGGCGGAACGATCGCCACCGCCGCCCTGACGGTGGCGATCGTTCCGCCACTGTAAAGAGCCCCTAAGTTTCTTCCGCTCCAAAAGGAGTGTTTGAACTTGAGGACTAGGGCATTCAGGCCTCAGAGGACTGCAACGTCCTGCCTGGACAGTAACATTTGATGCTGCATCTTAAGTAGTCCATGCCCATATCATGCAGTGCTTTATAGGCAATATACAGGGCCTTGAAGATGATTCTGTGCCTGATTGGTAGACTGTGTAGTTTTTAAAAGTAAGTCAGTTGAGTATCTTAAATAAGATGGCAGTTTGGTGACAAATTGGAATGAAAAATGTCAATAAACCTAGACATATTCTTCAATAAAGAGCCATTAGAACTCTAAATAGGGCGACACAGAGGATTCGCCAAACAACTTTGAACCTTTGGAGGAAAATAAATTGTCTTGGTGATTGGATGCTTTGCCTTCAAATATCTAAATTCATTAACATCAATCAAGTCCTTTTCTTTCCCTTGGTGGGGTCTTTATTCAATTTGCCCTAGAGCTGCTTGAACTACCGCTCTGCTTCCAAAATGCACTTTAAGTGTTACAAGATCACAATATTACTGCCTTTGTTTGAAGCTTTTATTATTATGCTATTGTCATTTTGTAGGTCTTTAACAGCTTGCCAATACTTTTCAGTCATGTTAGGGTGTCCTAATCTTTGCTCCTTTTTTCCCAGTTGATTTATCTCCTCAACCATTATTTCTTGGAATACATCCATCTTGTTCTCTGTCTAATTTATCAGTCTAATTTATGTGTTCATTAACATAAACTAACATTCCGAAGTATCTGTTTGCCAGTCTTTTAAGAGGTCATCATCAAGGTTGTTTAATATAGGCATAATCAAAATACGGAGAAGTCTAAGGATCTTCTTGCAGTCAAGGAATGCATGCAATGTTGCCATCTCCCACCTTTGTTAATCTCCATATTCCGAACGGTTACAAGTTTTTTTTACTAATCTTAAAGGAGTTTTCTACTCATTTTTCTGTTTCTCATTAATGTGTTTTGGCATGGCACCTTCTACATTAAAGATGTCCTGTGTTCTCTGTACTTTCTTTAACATTCCATCTGTCATAGTTGCTTAGACTCTATATTTCATGATATTCAGTTTAAATTGTTTATTTTTTGAGACAATATATTTTTTCCCTTCTTTTTCGATAAAGGCACTGTTGCAAATGGCCCTTTGTAGGGTGCTTTCCTTTGACTTTTTGCGTTTCTCCTTCCCAGTTTTCTGCTGATCTAGGTGCTAGCCTTCGGATTTTGAACGCGTTTGACACTGCCATTCAGTACCAAAGTGCTGTGCTCATCAAATTCATACTGGTGATTGGTTCTCTAAATGATTGGCTGATTCGAGTTAGCTGGGGTCTAGAGGTAAGACATATACCCATGGCATGTACTGCAAATACTCCAAGGATGGCTTGCAGCAGTGGTTGTGCCATCCACGGAGGTAGCTCATTGATCGTGCCACAAATTTGTCCTGTTGGTGCCTGTGTGCGCAGGTTACTGTTACTCAGCTTAGCATTTAAAAAGCTAGGTTCTTCATGTCTCTTGCTATATCGGAGTTCTCCCTGGTGACAAGGTGAGGTTTTGGGATGAGGTAGGGCATGTGTGCATGTGCGTTACATGCAAGGGTCGTGACTGGCACTGGATGGTGTGTTCGGTATGACAGGACCTGCTTCTCGGATAGGATTAGCTTGGGGAATGTAGGGAAAGGCTATTGAGCAGTATTTCCTAGGTGCAGAATAGTAGCAGTATGGTGTTTGATATCGATGAGTTGGTAATGGCGAATCCTCTCTGGTAGTGCGAGTGGATCCGACATTATGTATGTGGAAATGTCACTCTGGGAAAGTGGGCATTTCGATGCTCATGGCTCTGTGTGCCAGTTGGCCTTTCTCCCATTCACATTGGGGTGCTGGGGGGGCGAGATACATCTGTGCATTCCTAATAGAAGGCCATAAAGTAGGGGCTCAAGGGAAACTGCAGACCTCTGAATCTGAGCGATCTTTCTGGGGCAGTTACATGGGGTTGGAATATGCACCTGCATTCCAAGAGGCAGGGTCTTGGCCCCACTAAAGATAGTGATCAAACCTCCCGGGGTAGGATGGCAGACAGGACAACTTTTAGAGAGGGCTTGTGCATTTCAAAGGTGGCCTTTTGAACTGATTGTATCTTCAAAGGCCATTGTGGGTATAACTACTGGGGCTCTGGCCTCTGAAAGTAGAGACATTTTTGGATGTGGAACAATACTACGCTGTTTCGATGCTGGGATATCGACAAGAGGAATCATTAGGGCAGGAGAGACTGCAACTGAATTATCCCCACACTTGTGGTGGCTCAAGGTAGGGGACTATCACTTGATAGATTTTGCCTTGACGTTTCTGGCCTGCAGCCAAGTGGCAACTGTCGTGGTACGGATTCCTAAGTACTCTCCAAGGGCCGGTTGGCTGGTTTCCTGCCCACGAGATCCCAGGGACACAAAGGATCTCCCCATTTCCATGAGATCATAAGGACCCTGCAGGGTGAGGCGTAAATGGGTGGAAGCAATCGTCGGTTGCGACAAAGGCCATCCTGACCTACACCATCAACCGTCATCACACTGTGCAGCGGAGTGTGCTTGTAAAGATCAGCAGTCATCTGAGATGCCAGGACATGAGGAGTTTGAGTGCGGGGGAAGCTTGCAGAGTCTGAGTAACCAATGCATGCAGCAGGGGACCTGTGCTAGCTTGCACTCTGGAGTGTGTGGTGTCCTAGGAGTGTTGGGGAATCTGAGCTAGGAGCTGAGACTGTCTTCAACCTCCAGATCGGGAGGACGACAGTGCCAGACATCGCAGCCTCTGCTCAAGGTTGCTGGCGCTCTCTCCTTGAACCCATGCCTCAAGGTACTTTGTTGTGGAAAGCATCGCGATGGGGCCCAAGGGGTTTCGTTGTGCCTTATGGGCACCTACGGCTGGCTGTTGAGAGCTATGTCAGCTCGCATCTCCACCTGAGGGGAAGCATTTCTCCAAACATTGAAGCTCACCAGATTTCTGAGTCACAACCTTGGGGCCGATTCTGATTTGGGCCGGAAATCTCTCCGACCGAGCCGGACCCGGAGAGATTTCCGACCGAATCGGACCCGTGCAGCCCAACCGAATGAGTACGATGCACACGTATGCCATCGGACTCGATTCGGTCGGACTCCCATTGAAGTCAATGGGAGCCTGTCGTACAACGCGTACGTGGGCTCCCATTTACTCAATGGGTGCGAGGCGGACAAGGGCACCCTCTACAGCGTGTACGCGGCGAAGCGACTCGCGCCGTACACGCACAGGTAGGGGGACCCATGGGTCCCCCTGTGTGCGACTCGCGTGGCTACGCGTACAGGGGGGTCCGACACGGACCCCCAAAGTACGGCTCCAACTGCTCTTTGGAGCCGGAGTGCGCGGCTCGGTCGGACTGCTCGCGGCGCGCATCGTACTTACCCGGCCGTGGATCATCTCCATTGCGCGGTGCGAGTCGAGTCCGAGCGAGTCGGTCGGTGCAGTTAGACCCGGGAACGAGTCGGTCGGAGCGGCCGGGACGCCCGGACGAGTCGGTCGGCGATTTCGCATCGTACTCGCCGCCCGGACGCGCGTGCACTGAATCAGTCGGGAAATAGGGTTCCGAATCGGATCCGGTTCAGCGGAATCCGATTCGGAGCCCTACCGGCCGAGATCGGAATCGGCCCCCTTGTGTCTATGGGGGAAAGTGATGCCACACTCATGCAGGTGCTAACGGGCGCCTGGAGGTCCAATCCGTAAGGACAAAACTTAGGGGGTCATTAGGATGGCGGTCGGAAAACCTCCCCGCCCGCCTTGGTAGAGGGAAAAGACCACCAGCAAGGCCCGGGACATAACCGCCGGTCCCATTACGATGGTCCTTGCTCGAAATCTGACTGCGGCGGTCGGATCGCGGGCTTTAACATTGCGGCGGTTGCTGCTGCACGCAGCACCGCCGCGATGTCCAAAGGAGCATGTCCTGCATTTCCCTGCACTGCGTGGCAGGCACTGCACAGTGCCTGCCACCTGGTACAGGGAAATGCAGGGGGGACCATGGGTACCCCCCCAGTGCACCCCACTCACCCCAACACATTGGGGGCCCGCAACGGGCCCCCGGAAGACATTCTCCGCCTGCCTTTCCATGGCGGTTTGACCACTGAGGAAAGGCAGGCTATCGCCGGCATCATAATCGTGCCAGATCGGCACCGCCACCATTATCCCGGTCCTTCTCCGTCCGCAAGACAGGAGTGCGGATAACAACCGGCGGAGAAGCGGCGGTCGGAATTTCCCACCGCCTTGGTCACCACCACCATCCTAATCTGACCGGCGGTTTCCTGGCTGGCGATCGCGGGCGGATGTCCACCGCCGGTCCGGCGACGGCAGTGGACATCTGCCTGCCATCCTAATAAGCCCCTAAGTAACTATCTTTTCATTTTAGGTCATTCCGACAATCTAATCAACGTGGCGCCAGCAGGGACAATTTGTGTCGTTTGGCTGGTGTAGTTAAGTGGCTGAAGTCTGGGTCACAAGTCATTGTCAAAGACCTGTGATTGCTTGACCATTACAACTGTTGGGGGTATGCGATATTGGGGAATGTCGTGTTGGATGAATACCTCTGAAAAGGCATCTATGTTCATGCCGTTCTGCTGCTAATGGGAAAGTTTGACACTTGCATAGCACTGCAAAGTGTATATACAATGTGTATCCTATTTTGATTTCAATGGGAAAGTTCAATAAATGCTTTTAACTGTAAAGTGTAAACACAATGTGTATTTTGTTCTGATTTCAATGTGTGTGTAAAACAAAGACCAGTGTTTTATACAAATGGTGTGGAGTCTTTTTGTGGCGTACGCAGTATATTGCGAGGATGGTGTTGTGCCAATACTTTATACTTGGGCCGGTAAGTGGTCAGAATATCGAGTTTGAAATATCGACTTGACATAATATCGAGTTTAATATATCGTTAGTACAAAATATCGATGTTAAAAATATCTATGTATAAAATATCAATTTTTTGTGTTGTAAAAAATATCGTTGTAAAAAATATCGTTTGTCAAAATATTAAAATATTAAAATATATTGATTTAGTATTTTTTTTTATTGTGTTATATGTTATTAAATGTTATAATAATTGTTAAAAAAAATAAAAGAAATTGTATGATAATTTTTAGGAGCGGGATGTTGCGTTTATAGGGGATAAGGGTGGGGAGTGTTTTAAAAAATGTTGTAAACATTTTTAAAATGTATTTTATAATTTAAAATGAATGTACAATTTTTTTTAGGAGCGGGATGTTGGGTTAATATGGGATAAGGGTGGGGAGTGTTTTAAAAATGTTGTTGAAAATTTAAATATTAATTTAAAATTTTAGATGAATGTACAATTTGTTTTGAGGATTAGTATGTTGGGTTAATAGGGGATAAGGGTGGGGAGTGTAAACATTTTTTTTTTAAAGTTTTGTAAAAATTTATTTTATGATTTAAAATGAATGTACAATTTTTTTTGAGGATTAGGATGTTGGGTTAATAGGGGATAAGGGTGGGGAGTTTAAAAAAAATGTAAAAAGTTTTTAATTTTTTTTTTTTTTAATAGAAATATGTTTATGGGTGTAATGTTGGGTTTATAGTGTTTAAGGGGCCCATTACGATGGCGGGCGGAAGCACAACCGCCGTGCTGGCGGATGCAAAAACCACCAGTTACCGCCGGCACGCAGCAGTCCACACGCCCGCCCAATTACGATGCGAAAAGTAGGCCAAACACCGCCGGCAAGCCAGCAACACCGTCCGCCATCAAAGTGCGCCCGTACACGTAGCGGCGCAGCCCAATTGACACACACCGTCCGACGAAACACGTCCCGCCCGGCGTATAAATTACGATGCCGCAAACAAACGGCTCCCACGGCCAAGAGATACCGTACGACAAACCGAAGCGGTAACACGGACGCCGAGCACGGACAACGAAGAAGCGGCTCCCCGAGCATGAATCCAGCACTGCAGGCCCTCCCCATGCTCCTGCTGATGCACCACCAAGGACGCAACGTACCGCGGAGACGCAGGTAGGCACACACACAACAAGTGCACGCAAACAGCGCACACAGTGCAAGGGCGGAAAAAGCGGACAACCCCCCACCAGCGCGTGTACACTACACATCCACCATTGCATCCACATATGACACACAGGCCAAATCGTAACATCGCGTAACACATGTGTACACACCACCTGGGACTAGGAACCAACGACCCCGTCACGGCCCCAAAGCGGCGATGACGCCGCCACACATGCGCACAACGCAGAGGCCAACCGCAGCGCCATGCATGCGTCGCACACAGACACAGGGACACAACCAAGCAGCACACACATCAGCCCCACCCCGAACGCACATGACACGTGACAGGCCTGCCACAGACATGTCCCCAACGCCCAATTCACGGACAACACCCAACGCCACACAACCGACGCACACATGTCAGTGAAGTCACGCAACAGCAGGACACACCCCAGTGTAACAAACATGGCGTAGCACACAGCGGCGGCAACACCAACTAGGAGAAGCAGGGCTCCTTCGGGAAGAGGAACGCCAGTACCACACTGAAACACCCATACCACCCTGCACATATGAACAAGACATATAAAACGGAACACCAAAGAGCCCGGGGACCGACAACAGGTGGCCCAAGAATAACATTCACACACAAGGCCCAACGCAGAGCGGAAAGGCAGCCTGCCGCCCACACAAGGGAGAGCAGACAGCACTGAATGACCTTCCATTCCAACTCCGAAACCACAGCCCTACGACAGAAGCCGGTGAATACAGCCATTGTCCAAGAATAGACCAACACAGGCATGCCGAGGAGACCGACCACAGGGCAGATAGCGCATATCACAGAAGCACACAACGGACGGGGAAGAAAGAAGAAAACACTCCCCCATGTCGGCCACATGCAAGTTAATTGGAAGGAGTCACACATCACTGACCTTGAACTGTCTGAGAAGCATGTGGGATGAGGGCCCGTGTCCTCCAAACAAGCCAACAGAACACAAGTCCTGTCTCCCTACGACTACACAGAGCTCACAGCAACCTCGGAGCGTGCACATTGCAGACTGCACACACATCCGGAGCACGCCACCACAACGCACCGCTGCGAAATGGCAACCGCAACACACCTACCCAACTACGCCGGACAGCTCAAGCTGTACAAAACCAACCTGTTACATATATTGGGATGCGATCTCCTGTCCCTGCTGAACGTAAGTTACCGACTGACTTACCGCATCACATTGTTCAGCTGCGTCATGCCCGTCTTCTACTGTCGGAGGTGTCCCTACCAGCATCCCGTGGAGATATGCCTCTCCAACCCGGCATGTCTAAAGGCGGACCTGCTACCACTACTCCTCCCTCTGGACGCACACGACAGGGCCTGCTCTGCCTATGGGGGCATGGCGTATGTGGCCAACATCGCACCCGCACTGAAATGGGACCACTGTGCCTCCACACGACGGATCATCGAGAACAGCTACATCGAATGTCACCCAGCATGCCCCATCATGGTCCTCCAAGGGACAACTTACGAACAACACCTTGACAGCCACCATCCGCTACATTGGCTGGCAAACATGTACACCACCAATGACATGGAAGCCCTGCTGGACGGCATCGCATACCTGACAACCTGTAAATTCGTCGGACCACAACGCAGGTTCCCCGATTGACCTATGATGTCCAACCCCGCACCCATGCTTAGCTTCCGCACGGACTGGCCAGTCACCACCACAACAGCCATACCAAACGACCGGCAACTGTAACCACACCATCAACGACATCGCCATGACATCGGATATGACCGGGACATGCACACTGTTCCCCATCACATCCAGGAACACCGCATGCATCGTGGGAGGCAGTGGCATGGGGTCTGTGTATCGCACCCACATGGACGGAACTGCACGAACAACCAGGACACGACATGGATCCAGCGCCCATGGACACACACACCGCTCAGTGGACATGAATAGGTCGCCTGGAGTCTGTGGGTGCTGCACCCCTCCCACCCCCGCCCCGGGAATCCCATACCAGGACCTTTGCATGGACGACAAGTGCATACAACAACAACACGACCCCAGTGACTGTGACATGTCCAGTAACCACCACAGTGCAACAACAAGTGGCACGCCGCTGCATGCACGCAAGCACATGCCCTGATGTCATCACACATGCACGCGTGCATGAGGAACAACCGCAGCAAACCTGTCACATGGAACTGAGATGGACTGTGCCCATGATGCCAAGCGGTCTGGTAGGCTACATGTATACCGTCTGTGTCAAAGTCCGCAGCTCCGCAGCTATACGTAAATGTACATTAGCACAGCCTTGGCCAAGCAGATGTAACTCTGAAGCCCACATCCCACATGCAACAGCCAATCACATGTAACCCCACACCCTATCCCATTTGCAATCATGCTCAGTATATCCTCAACATGTATTCCGCTGCCAGTAGTGTCCACTATACTGCATCACAGAGGACAGAAGACTCAATATAATGTTTGAAACCAAAACTGTCTCCGCTGACTCATTTCACAAGTACGAATGAGAGAGGATGAGAGTATGTGAAGTACACGGCAGTCGTGACATGACCATGTAGTCCACTGGTATTGGATGTCAACGCAAATGAGTAGCACAACTGTGGAAGACACACATGTGTCGTGTGAAGTCGTATGGACGCAGTGCTCAGGTGGGTGGGTGTGACGGGTAGATGCGCACATGCCAAGTTGGAGCACGCCGTGTCGGGAGGGGTCATGAACAGTACACCACCGCTTCCCTGGGCATTGTGAGAGGACACCTGTCGGGGGGAGTGAACACGTGTGTGCACAGCAGCCGGGCACACGTACAAAGCGGTACCAGGCGCACCTCAGCCCACCCTCTGTGGACAAGCTGGATCCTGTTGTGCGCCCGCCATGCCCCTTGACAAGGCACACACAGCCCCAGTCGACCAGGTGTAACCCCAACATAGTCAATCCGCACAGGCGATACAGGGCACGGGATGGCAGTGGAGCATGGTGTGTGAGAGGTCTCCTCGCGCTCCTCCTGGTCATATCACGCAGGCAATAGAACCTCAACGTCTAGCATGGCACAAGTCAAATGGAAGTGTAGGGGGACGCACCACAGCACGAGCAGCACTGACGTCACGGGAGGTGGCTCGCACCATCCCATCCATTGCCCATTATACCAACCACGCCACATGCCATTGCGACTAAGTGCAAGCGCGTGCGCCACCACCCCCGAGCCCTCCCCAGAGAGGCCAAAGAGTGAATGTGTGGGCCATCAGTCACAGACGGACGCGGCATGGCCGCAAGGGCAGCCACAGCCACTGGGTGTCGCAGGTGGCGGATCCGGAAGGCGAAGACTGTGATGCATAGTCCATGCAGGCCGGGTCTCCATTTGGGGCACCACGCAGGTGGACGGCGTCCCGCAACACATCATACCCTGAGACAGCCCACTCGTGCAACTGGACCCACACATACACTCCTTGCCCTCTCTGGTGCGAGCTTGGGGCTGCCTGTGCAAGCGCTAGCCTCGCAGGTGCACATGCATATTGGGGGAGCGAGGGGAGGACATGAGGGCTGGGGCGAAGATGACTGTATCACTGTCAGTGAGTACAAGGGATGACCCAGATGTGGAAAGGAAGAGACGTGTCCCGTGTGTACTGCAACTAGTCGCCAATCCAACTACCCCCCCATGTCCGGAATGTAAGCCCGCACCTAGGCCCGCCCATCCGCCACATCGAACATACCACCAGCACGACAACCTTCCCATTCGAAACACTGACTGGGGGTGGCGACCAGTGAACAATCATGTGTAGCCTACCCACGCGTACATGTGGGCCCTCCATGATCCATGTCACCTGCGGCAAAGTCATGACATGCGCAATGAGGGAAGTGAGGAGAGCTGTCCGCCCCACGCACAGAAGGTGCATCAGCTCCACAGACCCAGCAGCGAGTCCAGCAGGGGTCACATGTGCAGGGGCAGCTGTGCCTGGTGTGAAGGCACATGCATATAGACAGCACATCGACCAATGTGTAGTCTGCCCACATCTACAGTCCATCATCATGCGGACATAGGAATTGAACACAGGGCAACACATCTTAGTGGGTGCACCCACCGTGACCAACAATGCGCAATCATCGACGTACCCGCCCTGTGCATGGCCCCCCACCCAACGGAGGCACATCCAGTGCCACCATCCCACACACACAAGCCTTCCACGGAACATGCTGTGTCCAATGGTCAGTACAGAGTCAGCGCCCATCTGGTGGATCCTGAACAGGAGACACATGCACACACATGCCAGCTCCCACTATGTACGTCTGCCACCTGGCACGTGCAATGTAACCTCTCACCTGTGACGTGTGACTGCAAGCACACAGCCGTCTTGGCATGGGGCTGTCAATGTGGACACCTGTCAATGTTTCGGGAGGTGTGATCCGTACAGTGCTGTACATAGGGTGCAGTGCTGACACCTACTACTGTCTCATATCCCCTCGTGCCACAGGTCCCACTTGTTTTGGCCGCTCAGCCTGTGCCCACATCGTCGTCGTCGTGTGCCATACTCATCCAGCCTCGGAAGCAGTTCCATGCTCAGCAGACATTCATGTTGCCGTGGCGTTGCCGCTTGACGAATATGCAGTCAGTCCCCATCAGCACGCCCCGCAAGTCATTGGGGCCTAGATCCCCATGTGCATGCACATGGCAGTGGTTTGTATCACTAGCCATTGCCATTGTTGGGAGACCTGTGTAAGTGTATTGTGGCCGTGCTGCCCCAGCTTGACAGCTGGGCTGTGGCTCATGTGCTTGCTCAGTCATGTCAGTGATGTGTATGCGAAATTGCTATGTGTTGTGTTGCTTTGACATGTGTCCACTGCCAATTTCCCTAGGCGGAGACCGAACATTGACCGCCCATACCAATTGCTGGCGGACATGGACGATACAGAGGTCATTAGGAAGTTTCGGCTGGACAGGCCAACCCTGCATCGACTGTGTGCCATGTTGGAACCCCATCTCCGTCCCCGCAGGGTGTATCCGACAGCTGTCACCCCCACGGCTAAGGTGATGGCCGCCATGCATTTCTTCGCCACTGGGTCATTCCAGCACACAGTGGGCAGTGGAGGAGGGATGTCCCAGCCCATGTTCAGCAAGGTGCTGAGGGATGTACTGGCAGCCATGATGCTGTACCGAAACAGGTACATCCGCTTCCCCAGGACTCGTGAATTGGCGGCAGTGAAGGGTGCATTCTATGCCCTTGGCAGAATCCCACACGTCGTTGGAGCCATTGACTGCACACATGTTGGCCTTGTTCCACCACAGGCCACTGAGCACCTGTACCGCAACAGGAAGCACACGCACTCCCTGAATGTGCAAGTGGTGTGCCTTGCGGACATGGTGATCACCCACGTGTGTGCAAAGTTCCCAGGCTCGGCCCATGACGCACACATAATGCGCAACAGCATCTTGCCACGACTGATGTCCAATCTGCAACAGGATCGTGGCTGTATTGTCGGTGAGTATGTGGAGTGGTGTAGCGTGCTGGTTGTGCGATGCTGTCCCCTGTCCAGTTGGAATAGCAACGGTTCTCTGTGTCCCTCACACCCAGGTGACTCTGCGTACCCGAATGGGGCATGGCTGCTCAGTCCATTGAGGAATCCTCGCACCCCAGCAGACGATCGCTACAATGAGGCACATGGGAGGACCAGACGTGTGGTCGAGCGTACCTTTGGCCTCCTCAAGTCCAGGTTCAGGTGCCTGGACCGCACCGGGGGTGCGCTGGCGTACTCCCCACAGAAGGTGTGCCAGATAGTGGTGGCGTGCTGCATGCTGCACAATCTGGCCATTCGGAAGCAGATCCCCCTCATCGTGGATGACGGAGATCAACCAGGGCCCCAGCCCGCAGACCAGGACAGCTCGAGTGAGGAGGACAGCGGAGAGGAGGAAGCTGGTAATGTGCGGCAGCAGCTCATCGCCCACTACTTCACTTGACGGTGAGTGTCCATGTACGACGGCTGATGTGGCTGTATCTGTGCAGGTGTGTGTGTGCTGTGTCAGGGTGGCCGTTTGTTCACTGCGTGCTGTGTGTCAACGCTCCATGGCCAGGGTTGTATGCCACTGTTGGTGGCTGTGGCATTGTGCCCTATTGCTCTGTGCGATGTGTGTACATTGCTTGTAGTTGTTGACATGTACTGTGTGATGGGTGTGTGACACACTCATTGAATGTGCTCCTGTTCTGTCTCCCACCCCTAGGTCCCTACAGGCCCTCCGGTTCCATTGCCATGCCACGCATCAGGTGCCTTTCCGCCCAAGGTGGCCGTTGTATTCCGTACAAATAAAACACAGGGCACAAACAGCAGTTTGTGTAAGAGGTGCATTTATTTCAAACTGTGACATGTGATTGTGTGTAAGGTGATGACAAAAGTGGTGCGTGCAGTGACAATGAGCTGTCGGTCATGGCTGCGTGATGCTCAGGGTGTACCCACTGGTTCTATGTCCATAGTCCAACACACACATGCCATCCAGATGGCTGTGTGGAGTGGGATCGTAGTCCAAGTCAATGCAGTGGGTGGTCAAGGAAGGCTGGCTGGCTGCCTCACTTGCGTCTGGAGCGTGCGAAGTCCTCCCGGGAGATCTGTTTCCACTTCGGACGGCCCCTTCCACGTTTGCGAGGGGGTGCCTGCTTGCGACATGCTGGTGGTTGAGGTGTGCTCACTGGCTGTGGACGCAGGGGAACTGGACACTGCTGCTCGACCCTGCGCCCCGGCAGGTGGTGGCGGAGGGGGAGCTGCTGTCCCTGGCTGTGACCTCACCGCCACCACCAGCTGGCCCATGAGGTCCACGAGTTGGCCCATACGGGCGTCCATGGACCTCAGCACCCCCAGCACCTCACGCGTGTCTGTAGCTGACCTGGCCCATTGTCCTTGGGCCTCTTCATAGGCCCCAAGGACTCTGGCCATTTGAGGCAGGGCATGGCTCCCAGGGGAGGCTGGCGTTTCCCTGACCCTGCTCCTCCTACCAGTCCTGCTGCCACCGGCCTGCCCACTAGCCACATTGCTCACCACGGTCCTCGCTGTGGCTCCCAGGGTGGATCCAGTCGGCCGGGCCACCACCTGCGCTGGGGCTGGTGCCAGCGAAGACGTGGTGGTGGTGGCGGCGGTGGTGGTCGGTGCGGCGATGGTGGCGGTTGCGGCAGTGGTAGTGGCCGCAATGACCGTGGGTGTGGCCGCAATGACCGTGGGTGTGGCCGCAATGACCGTGGGTGTGGCCGCAACGACAGTGGCAGCAGGGGGCTGGGAATGTTCAGCAGCCCTGGATGATGGGTTGGTGGGTAGGAGGGGTCCTGGGGAGCGGCTGGGCCCTGCCACACCAGATGGGCCTGCTTGGTGGTCCGTGTCCGAAGAGGTGGACAGATCCTCCACATCCGTGTGTCCTCGTTGGGGGCTTGTAGGCTGGCTGTGCTGGCTGCTGTCTCCATCCCCAGCATCCAGCAGTTCGTCACCTGTGGAGAGAATGAGATTTGTTATTGTGTTGCACCTGGCGAAGTATGTATTTGTCGTCTGACATTCACAGTTCGTGCAATCTCGTACATGGGTTTCCCGGAGGCGTGTGTGTGGCTGTACCATTTGTAGTTGTGTGTGCTTGGCAATGGGACTGTGTGCTGTGCACATGTGGCATGGGACGGATTGGCCATGCCGATGGGTGTGTTGCTGTGCCCCTACTTATTGTGACTCTGGTGTATGCGGGCTCCTGGCCCATCCTGGGTCTGGTTTGTACTTTGCTTTTTGGTGTTCAAATGGGACGCTTAGGAACGCATATGGCAACATGGGGGCCATGCCCCAGATTCGCATTTGGGAGGGAATATGCTTTTGGGGTTCAAATGGGACGCTTAGGAACGCATATGGCAACATGGGGGCCATGCCCCAGATTCGCATTTGGGAGGGAATATGCTTTTGGGGTTCAAATGGAACGCTTAGGAACGCATATGGCAACATGGGGGCCATGCCCCAGATTCGCATTTGGGAGGGAATATGCTTTTGGGGTACATGCTGTGAGCCATGGGTGCCGAACGTGACATGTGTTGTGGCAGCATGACAGTGCATGGTCTGAGGTGTGTGCATGCCTGACATGGCCTGCATATTTGCTGTCTGTTGTGATTACTGGACATGGCATTGGACGCATCGTTATGAGTGAGTGATGGTTGTGTGCCAGCCAACGTATTGCAGTTGTCCCATCTCCTTGGTGTGCGTGCTGCCCTGTGCCATGTGCATCACTGCAGTGCTCGTGGGGGGTGTGGCCCATGTTGTGTGTTGTTGCTCACAGTGTGTCGTGCGCTTCATTGACTTCTGGCACATGGTTGGTCATGGGCATGTATCTTAGCGTGACTGCTGTATGTGTGGCAGCTGTGCGGATGACATGCCTTTCATGAGACTGGGGCTGACGGATGGGATGGATGGTATGTTGTATGTGCATGGTGTGTCTGTGTGTTTGATGGGTTCAGTGGTGTTCGTGTGCATTTATGTTGTTCCGCTCTGTTGCGTCTAGTGTTGTTTGTCTTACATAGGCGTAGTTGTGGGGTGTGTGGTTGACAGGCAGTAGGGGCTACATGGACAGGACTTCAATGGTGTTTCGGTTGTGTGTGATGAGTTGCACAGTGGCTGCCGTGTGGTACTATATTCAGTGTGGCTTGTGCATGCAGACGTGGCTCCTTGGGTGTTGCTGTGTCTGTGATGGGTCATGTGAGGTGTGAGTCTGTGGTTCATGTCCGTGTGCACATTGTTCACTTGTTCGTGACGGTGGGCGGTGCTGCGTGTTCGTCTGCTACGTGACATGTCCCATGTGTTGGTCGTGTTACGGTCCTCATGCCTCCAGTAATCCAGCCCTGTCCAGTTTCCCACCTGCAGGTTGTTCGGGCGTGCACTGTACTGGATGCCACATGGTTCTAAGCGGGGGGTGCTCCATGTTGCAGGTCTGTGGGGGTGGGGGGTGTTGTGGGTCGTGGTGGTGGCTGGACACCCACTGACACCGATTGCTGTGGACCGTGATGTCTACCTTTCGGCTGTCGTTGTGCACTGCGGTGGCTGACACGTGGCTGTGGGGTGTGGGGGATGCTCCTCCTTGCTGTGCTGTGGGACTAGGGGCCTGGTGTGTGTTGTACTTGGGCTGTCCACCCTCCCACCCACTGCACTTTGTGTTCCTGCCACTTACCTGTTACTTGTCGGTTAGTGCAGCTGTGGCGGACACATGGGTGTGGTGGGTGCTCGTTGTGGCGCTTCTGGCATATTTGGGGACCTGTTGGTGGTTACGTGGCTGGCTGAGTGTACACATGTCCCCACGCATCTTACAGTTGTTCTGTTTGGGCTGTGTGTGGTGGTGTCTGTTGCATGTGTGTGTGATGTGTTGTGTATTGTGTGCTGGATATGGGGGTGTTTGTCCCTGGGAGCTGTGGCATGGTGGTAGTGCATGTGAGTACATAGCGGTGTGCTGGTATACATTAGTTTGTACTTACCAGCCTCCACTCCCCCTGCTAATCCGGCGAGGATCTCGGGATGTATGATGACTCGCACCTTCTCCTCCCACGCTTTGAAGGTCTTGAAGAGCGCGGGATTCCCTCCGCCAGTGACGGCTGCCAGCTCTCTGTTCTTGGTCTCCTTCTTCTTGACCAGGCTCTTGACGTCATTCCACCGTTTGTTTATTTCGACTCTGTTCCTGGGCAGGGTCCCGACTGCATTGACCTGGTCTACGATCCGGTTCCACATTCTGTTTCTGGTGGCTAGTGGTGTGTGCTGGACCAGGTTCCCATAGATTTGTGGGTGCACCTTGATGATCTCGTCGACCATGACCGTCAGCTCAATGGGCGTGAACTTGGGCATTCTTTGTGGTGCCATGGTGTTTGTGGTGCTGGTGCGGTGTGTGTTGTGTAATGTGCAGGGGGTTTGTGGTGCCGGTGTTTGGTGGTGGTGGTGGTGGTGGTTGTGATGTGTGCGTTTCTGTGGTGTGCTGCTGTCCTTGCTGTGTCACTGTGTCCTCTCCTCTCCTCTCTAGTTTGCAATGTTGCAAGGGGTTGTGGTCTGTGGGAGTGCTGCTTTTGTACTTACCTATGTGGGTGTGTCCTCATGGTCTGTTGTTTTCAGGTGTGTTGTGTCTGGGGTTCTGGCCTTTGTAGTTTTTGTTTGTCCAGGGGGGTGTTTTCGGGATGTGTACTGTGCTTGTGTATTTGTGCGTGCCTTGCTGTGTGGACTTGTTGGCCATGTTGTGTGCGATTGTTTTTGTCAGCGGATGGTTTCTGTGCAGGGACGTGGGCGCCATGGCTTCTGCCGTGTCGATTCTCATCGGCGTTGTTTGCGCAGGCGGGCGGTATATTTGTAGTTTTCCCGCGCTCATGGCGGTGCGATCGTAATCTCACGTGCGGTGTGTCGGCCGTGAGGGCGGGCGGTTTTGTGTTGTCGTGCGTGTTTCCGTCCGTGGCGGGCGGTTTGACTCCGACTCGGACGATGGCGGGCGGTATTTTGTGTGATTTTTCGCCGATGGCGGTTTTCGGTTTGTGTAATCGTAATGGCGTGGTCGGTGTTCAGACGGTGTGTGCGGGCGGATTTTTGCCGCTTCCATGCCTGGCGGATTCTTTTACGCCGGGTATCGTAATGGGCCCCTAAGGGTGGTGAATGTTTTTAAATTTTTTTTAATTTAATTTTTTTAAATTTCAAAATGTTAGATTACATTTTAAATATTGGAGTAGTGGGATGTGTTTATAGGGGATCAATTTGAGTATTTTTTAAATTTAAAAAATTTGAAAATGTATAAATTTAAAATAAATATTTGATAATATTTTTATTTATTAATGAGAGTAACCTTTTGGTTTTAGTTGATTATATATTTTAATTTGGTAATAATTAAATAAAATTGAGAATTTAACTATAATCATTTTAATATTAATATTTATACGTGTCATATATTGTTAAATATTAATGTTTTACAATACAATGCATATTTAAAAATAGTAAATTACATATGTTTGGTGTGTAGCATCTTACAAAAGTTTATATAATTGGTATTGGGAATATTACATTATATATGTTTAGTGTCCAGCGCCTTCCCTGACTTAATATATATTGGAGTGGGAATATTTGATTTTAATTGTTTAGTGTCCAGCACCTTCCCTAATTTAATGCAGTTTGGAGTGGGAATAGTAAATTATAGATTTTTAGTGTCTAGCACCTTCCCTGACTTAATATAAATTGGAGTGGGAATAGTAAATTATATATGTTTAGTGTCCAGCACCTTCCCTGACTTAATATAAATTGGAGTGGGAATAGTAAATTATATATGGTTAGTGTCCAGCACCTTCCCTGACTTAATGTAGTTTGGAGTGAGAATAGTAAATTATATACGTTTAGTGTCCAGCGCCTTCCCTGACTTAGGGGCCGATTCCGATTCCGGCCGGAAATCTCTCCGACCGAGCCGGACCCGGAGAGATTTCCGACCGAATCGGACTCTGGCAGTCCGACCAAACGAGCACAATGCGCACGCATGCCATCGGACTCGAGTCGGTCGGACTCCCATTGAAGTCAATGGGAGCCTGTCGTACAACGCGTACGCGGGCTCCCATTGACTCAATGGGTGCGAGGCGGACAAGGGCGCCCCCTACAGCGTGTACGCGTCCATGCGCATCGTGGCGTACATGCACAGGTAGGGGGACCCATGGGTCCCCCTGTGTGCGACTCGCGTGCCTACGCGCACAGGGGTCCGACGCGGACCCCAAAGTCCGGCTCCGACAGCTTTTTCGAGCTGGACGGCGCGAGTCGGTCGGACTCGCTCGCGGCGCGCATCGTACTTACCCGGCCGGGATACGTCTCCATAGCGCGGTGCGAGTCGTGTCCATGCGAAGTCGGTCGGAGCGTGTTGAAGCCGCGTTCGAGTCGGTCGGAGATTTCGCGGGTGCCTGCATCATACTCGCCGCCGGACCCGCGTACGATTCGGTCGGGAAACAGGGCTCCGAATCGGATCCGGTAAATCCGAATCCGATTCGGAGCCCTACCGGCCGAGATCGGAATCGGCCCCTTAATATATATTGGAGTGGGAATATTTAATTATATTTGTTTAGTGTCCAGCACCTTCCCTGACTTAATGTAGTTTGGATTGGGAATAATAAATTATATATGTTTAGTGTCCAGCACCTTCCCTGACTTAATATAAATTGGAGTGGGAATAATAAATTATATATATTTAATGTCCAGCACCTTCCCTGATTTAATATAAATTAGAGTGGGAATAGTTAATTATATTTGTTTAGTGTCCAGCACCTTCCCTGACTTAATGTAGTTTGGAGTGGGAATAGTAAATTATATATATTTAGGGGCCGATTCCGATCTCGGTCGGTAGGGCACCGAATCGGATTCGCCTTAACCGGATCCGATTCGGAGCCCTCTTTCCCGACCGATTCGAACGTGCGTCCGGGCGAGCGAGTACGATCCGAGCGCATGCAAAATCGCCGACCGACTCGTTCGCGGGTCCAAACCGCTCCGACCGACTCGCACGAACACGACTCACACCGCGCAATGGAGACGTTCCCCGGCCGGGCAAGTACGATGCGCGCCTCGAGCAGTCCGACCGACTCGCGCCGTCCGGCTCAAAAGGGCAGTCGGAGCCGGACTTTGGGGGTCCGTGTCAGACCCCCCTGTACGCGTAGCCGCGCGAGTCGCACACAGGGGGGATCCATGGGTCCCCCCTACCTGTGCATGTACGGCGCGAGTCGCATCGACGCGTACCCGCTGTAGGGGGGGCCCTTGTTCGCCTCGCACCCATTGAGTCAATGGGAGCCCGCGTACGCGTTGTACGACCGGTCCCATTGACTTCAATGGGAGTCCGACCGAATCGAGTCCGATTGCATGCGTACGCATCGTACTCGTTCTGTCGGGCTGCTAGAGTCCGATTCGGTCGGAAATCTCTCTGGGTCCGGCTCGGTCAGAGTGATTTCCGGCCTGAATTGGAATCGGCCCCTTAATGTCCAGCACCTTCCCTGATTTAATATAAATTAGAGTGGGAATAGTTAATTATATTTGTTTAGTGTCCAGCGCCTTCCCTGACTTAATATAAATTGGAGTGGTAATAGTTAATTTTAATTGTTAGGGTCCAGCACCTTCTCTGATTTAATGTAGTTTGGAGTGGGAATAGTAAATTATATATGTTTAGGGCCTGATTCCGATCTCGCTAGGAAAGCCCTCCGTACAACTCAGATCCGGAGGGTTTTCCGAGCGAGACGTGCTCCTGGAGTCCGACGGAACGAGTACGATGCAGCCATATGCTGATGGACTAGGTTCGCTCGGACTCCTATTGAACTCTATGAGAGCCTGTGTACAGACGCGTACACAGGCTCCCATGGCAGAAAAGGGGTAGGTGGGGAAAAGCATACACCCTGTGGTGGGCACCCCATGTTGCCCATCACACTGTGCATGCTTGGATCGGGGGGACCCATGGGCACCCCCCCGTGATAGATTCGGAGGGCCCCAGGTGAAGGGGGGCCTGGTACGGCCCCATGAAGTACGCTTCGACAGCCGTTTCATCTCACTGAGACCGAGATGAAGCGGTTGTCCGAATCGTGCATCGTACTCGCTCGTTCGGAAATCGGCTCCATTGCGCTGCACGAGTCATCTACAACCGAGATGTACAGAGCGGTTAGGGTCCGGAAACGATTCGGTCGGCGCTTACGCGATCTTCGCATCGTACTTGGTCGTTCGGACTTGTGTGCGATTCGGTCGTGAACAAAGGCTACGAATTGGATCCGGTAAAGCCAAATCCGATTTGGAGGCCTTCCGAGCGAGATCGGAATCAGGCCCTTAGTGTCCAGCACCTTCCCTGACTTAATAAAAATTGGAGTGGTAATAGTAAATTATATATGTTTAGTGTCCAGCACCTTCCCTGACTTAATGTACTTTGGAGTGGGAATAGTAAGTTATATATGTTTGGTGTCCAGCATTTTCCCTGACTTATTATATATGGGAGTGGGAATAGTAAATTATATATGTTTGGTATCCAGCACCTTCCCTGACTTGATGTAGTTTGGAGTGGGAATAGTAAATTATATATGGTTAGTGTCCAGCGCCTTCCCTGACTTAATAAAACTTGGAGTGGGAATAGGAAATTATATATGCTTAGGGGCCCATTATGATAACAGGCGGATAGCCACCGCCCGTATGGCGGTGGCAATACGCCCGCTATTTCTCACCGCCCGCACCCAATTTCCCCCTGCCATATTAGTATGGCTGGGGGACCCCGGCGGACGGAGAGACCATCTGCCGAGCTCCGCCGGTCGACCAGTCGACCGGGCGGAAAGGGGCTACATATGGTGGCGGTGTCTGCTAGACACCGCCATCCATATTAGCATGGTGTGGGAAGCAGCTCTTTCCGTGGTGGCGATGCCGCCATGAAAAGGCATGCGTAGTTTGCTGTTGGGGGCCCGCTGCGGGCCCCCAGGGCATTGGGGGTGGGGTGCACATGGGGGTACCTATAGTACTCTCACATTGTCATGGACAAGGTGGCAGGCACCGCGCGGTGCCTGTCACCTTGTGCATGACAATGCACACAGTGCAGCTCCCAGCATTGTGGCGGGCGGTGCTGTGTGCACCGCCCGTCACAATGCTGGGAATGGAGGATGCCACCACCATGGTGGAGGTGGCATCCTAATCGCTGGTGCGGGACCGCCGCACCACTGGCGGCCGGTCCCAGCACCGCTAGGGTGGCGGGCAGACGAAAGTCCGCCCGCCATCCTAATAGGCCCCTTAGTGTCCAGCGCCTTCCCTGACTTAATATAAATTGGAGTGGGAATAGTTAATTTCTAATTGTTTAGTGTCCAGCACCATCTCTGATTTAATATAGTTTGGAGTGGGAATAGTAAATTATATATGTTTAGTGTCCAGCACCTTCTCTGACTTAGGGGCTGATTCCGATCTCGGCCGGTAGGGCTCCGAATCGGATTCGGCTTTACCGGATCCGATTCGGAGCCCTGTTTCCCGACCGATTCGTACGTGCGTCCGGGCGAGCGAGTACGATGCGAAATCTCCGACCGACTCGTTCGCGAGACCCAACCGCACCAACCGACTCGTTTGCGAAAGCCGACCGCTCCGACCGACTCGCACGGACACGACTCGCACCGCGCAATGGATACGTTCCCCGGCCGGGTAAGTACGATGCGCGCCTCGAGCAGTCCGACCGACTCGCGCCGTCCGGCTCAAAAGAGCAGTCGGAGCCACACTTTGGGGGTCCGTGTCGGACCCCCCTGTACGCGTAGCCACGCGAGTCGCACACAGGGGGGACCCATGGGTCCCCCCTACCTGTGCATGTACGGCGCGACCCGCTTCAACGCGTACCTGCTGTAGGGGGCGCCCTTGTTCGCCTCGCACCCATTGAGTCAATGGGAGCCCACGTACGTGTTGTACGGCCGGCTCCCATTGACTTCAATGGGAGTCCAACCGAATCGAGTCCGATAGCATGCGTGCGCATCGTACTCATTCGGTCGGACTGCTAGGGTCCGATTCGGTCGGAAATCTCTCCGGGTCCGGCTCGGTCGGAGAGATTTCCGGCCTGAATCGGAATCGGCCCCTTAATGTACTTTGGAGTGGGAATAGTAAGTTATATATGTTAGGTGTCCAGCATTTTCCCTGACTTAATATATATATATTGGAGTGGGAATAGTAAATTATATATGTTTGGTATCCAGCACCTTCCCTGCCTTAATGTAGTTTGGAGTGGGAATAGTAAATTATATATGGTTAGTGTCTAGCGCCTTCCCTGACTTAATAAAAATTGGAGTGGGAATAGTAAATTATATATGTTTACTGTTCAACACCTTCTGTGAGTTAATGTAGTCTATAGTGGGAATAGTTAAGATATAAAAATATATTATGGTGTAAATATAATGATATAGTTGTAAATGTTTGTAAAAATATAATAGTTTTTAAAGTACATTGATGTGATATGTATATTTTAATATATATACAATTTTCAAAACAGGTAAAATAAATACAGAAACACATTTATATTTTATTTATAATTTTATTTATAATGCAAGATTGATAAAAAAAGAGAAAAATATTTTCGTTTGTTAACTATATTTAATATATATTGTTCAACACAGGAAAAAATACATTTTTTACAGTTTTGAAATATTATATATTTTGTATATATTTATACATTTATATATAATATTTTTGCAAAAAAAGGATTACACATTTTTATTCTATTACATTATAGTGTTGTACATTTTTACAAAAACAAATAGTAGGTATTAATTCCTTTTGTACATTTTTCAAAACATATCATGTTTTTGGTAACAGTAGATACATTATTTTTTAATATTGTACATATTATTTACATTAATACATATAGGGGCCAATTCCGATCTCGCTCGGGAGGGCTCCGAACGCGATCCGGGCAGAAAAAGTAGCAGCCGTACGCGTGTTTTCCGACCGACGCGTACAGCTGTACGAGCGAGCAAGTACGACGCGAGAAACGCGAAATCACCGACCGAGTCATTTCCGGGTCCGAACCGCTCCGTACGTCTCGTCTGTAAGCAAACCGTGCCGTGCACTGGAGGCGATTTCCGACCGAGCCAGTACGATGCACGATTCGGACAGCCGGATCGAGTCGGAGCCTCCGACATGTCGATGCTCCGGGAAGCGGACTTCGGGGGTCCGCGCCGGACCCCCCTTCACCCGTAGCCTTATGAGTCGATCACAGGGGGGGACCCAAGGGTCCCCCTACACATGCATGTACGGTGCGGGTGGCACAGACGCGTCCCCACTACAGGGGGCACCCTTGTGCGCAACATACCTTTTTCGTCAATGGGAGCCCATGTACGCGTCGTACAACAGGCTCCCATTGACTTCAATGGGGCTCCGAGCGACCCGTGTCCGTCAGCGCTTGTTCACATCATACTCGGGCGGTCAGAGCCCCGGAGCACGAGTCGATCGGGAAGCTCTACGGGTGCCAGTCGGCTGTAGGGCTTTCCCAGCGAGAACGGAATCGGCCCCATAGTGTACATTGTTAATAAAATATATGTTTTAACAAATTTTTCTAGAAAACATTTTTATAATTATTTCTTTTTTTAACATATGTTATAATTTTGTTAATATTATTTATATTTTTAATATAAATAATATTAATTAGTACTTAAGACTTTTGGAAATACAAACATTTTTCATGAGATTAATACATTTTTTCACATTACTTAAAAATAGCACAGATTTTTAATGTACTTTGTACATTACATGTATATTTTTTTATTATATTAATAAATATAATTTTTTTAATAATATTACTGATTATAATTTTACATTAGAAATAATGTCAAACATTTTTTTATACATTACTATTATTTTGTAGTATTTTTACAAAAGTTTACAGTACTGCATTTGTAATGTACAATAGTTTTAATAAAGAAAAATATTAATCTTTATTATTTAAGGCAGCAATTTTTAAACTAAACTTGTATTTTGTAAGCTATCGGTTTTCTTTTAGGTCATTTCTGAGGGGAGAAGCTTGCGGTTGGAAGCTGCGTCGCATCAGTTAAGGTAAGTTTAATTTTATTTATTTAAAGTTTAATTTAGCGTGAATTTGAAGGTAGTGTCATACTATATAGTGTATGTAATGTTAGGTTTTTCAGTTTTTGGTGAGTTATATGTTTAAATTATAAGTGTACGAAATGCGGTTAGTTTGTTTAACGGTCGGTGTTAGTGTTTGATAGATATGTGTAATTTTGTTTAAAGTTTGATGTTAGTGTTGTATTTATTTCTAATATGATATAATGTATATGTGTATTTGTGCGGGAGGGATTGTTTTATTTCCTAACAGGTTTTTGTCGATTGGAAGTTATCGTGGGGAGAAGAATGTGTTTTTTTTTTTAAGGAAGTTTGTATTAGATTTAGTAAACTAATAATTATTTTACACTTCCTTAATTTTTCGAGTTTTCCTGGAGCGTTTCTTTTTTTAAATCTATTTTTCGGGATTTTTATGGTTTATCGTTGGTGGACCCATTGCTGATGGATTACTTTTTCTACAGTTGTATTTTTCCATTTTTTGGGGGGTTTATTTTTTCACTTATTGGGATTTTAACCAACTGTGGATTTGTTTATGGCAGTTTGGATTACCGTTCTTCAGCTACGAAAATAGTAAGTAATTTTAAATTATTTATAGTGGGAGGGAAATGTTTATAATGTAATTGTTATTGTTATTTATGTTATATAAAATATATAACAAAATAATTATATTTTTGGAGTTAAAAAAGAATATTTATTTGACTGTTTGTTTTTAGATTACTTGTTTTGGGGGTTGTGAGGTACATTTATTTAAAGTAGGCTTTTAGCTATTGTTTCAAGATACTCTAGTCCTTTAGTTGTTGGGTAAAGTCTTAGGGGCCGATTAGTCCGTCCGTCATCGTGGTGGTGACCGGGACCATCCGCAATACCTGCGGCGGTTCCGCATACCGAATTAGGATGCGACTGCCACCATGGCGGTCGCACCTTGCACTCTTAACATTGCGGTGGGTGCTGCAGACAGCAGCACCCGCCGCTATGTCAAAAATGCATGTTGTGCATTTCACTGCACTACGTGGCAGGCACCACACGGTGCCTGCCACTTGGTGCAGTAAAATGTCGGGGGGTACCATGGGTACCCCCCCAGTGCACAAACACACCCCCAACACATTGGGGGCCCGCAACGGGCCCCCGAAACCAATCTCCACCAGCCTTTCAATGGCGATTTCCCCCCCGTGGAAAGGCTGGCGGAAGACTGCATCGTAATTTGGAGGACGGTGCCTGCTAGGCACCGCCACCATTTTACGGATGCAGACCGCTCCGCCAGGCAATCGGAACGATTGCCTGTGGCGGTTCCATGGCGGACGGTCTTTGCGTCCGCCGCGGTCGCGGTCTGGATCCCACCGCCATCGTAATCTGGCAGTGGGAAAATCGTGGTCCGATGTGGGAAGGTCAGCCACCACCGGGCTGGCGGTGACGGTCCTTCCGCCATCGTAATCGGCCCCTTACTTTGTATTGTAAGTACTCAAACATTTGTTTAGTTTGCTTTGTTAGTTTTGGGCCTAGTTGTGTTATAGACTGTTCCATTCTTAGTTGTTGGTAGCTTTGTTCTTTTTGGATAGATTGTATTAGTTTATGTAGAGTGGGTGTAGTTCTTCCTGTTGTGGCTTGGAAGGCGTTATGCCATCCTTCCACAGCATTATTAGTTTTGGCTTCTTTGTTTAGGGTACTGTTATATACATTCCACCATGGAATGTGGTATTTAGGCTGTCTTCTGTGTCCAGATCTGTGTAGCCTTCCTACCCAGGTATCCTCAAAGTAGTCAATTAGGGGACTTAGTTTTTGCTCATTTTGTTGGTAGTAGGGACTTTCAATTAATAAATTGTAGTGCTCGGCTACGTCAGTAATTGGTACGTATGCTAGTGCTATTAGTCTTTCAATTTCATATGCAAAGCTGCTATTTGTTGCATGTTCTACACTTAGGGCCCGATTCCGATATCGTTGGGAAAGCCCTACGTCCGACTCGGTCCCGTAGAGCTTTCCTAATGACTTATGCTCCTGGGCTCCGAGTGCCCGAGTACGATGCAAGTACGCGCTGACGGACTCGGGTCGCTCGGAGTCCCATTGACGTCTATGGGAGCCTGATGTACATTGCGTACATATGCTCCCATACAGAAAAAAAGTATGTTGCGGAAAAGGGCGCCCCCTGCTGCCGGGACACCTCGGTGCCCTCTGCAACGTGCATGCATGTGTTGGGGTGGCCCTTGGGTACCCCCCTGTGACCGACTTGTAAGGCTATGGGTGAAGGGGGGCCCGCTACGGCCCCCCGAAGTCTGCTTCCCGAAGCTTTTTCGAGTCAGAGGCTACAAGTCGATCTGGCTGCTCGACACGCGCATCGTACTTGGTCGCTTGGAAATCGGACCCATTGCACTGTATGAGTCAGCCATATTTTAGTCGTCCGGAGGGCTTAGCTGACGGGTACGAGTCGCTCGGAGCGTGAGGCGATATTCACATCGTACTTGCTCGCTCATACGATGGGACGAGTCGGTCGGAAATTGCACGCGCGACTCGGACTCGCTCCTGACGGATGCCGTCAGGAGCCCTTCTGAGCGAGATCGGCATTGGGCCCTTAGTGTAGATTTTTGGAGGTGCCTCCAAATGCATTGATTAAAGTGATAATAACAACCTTGGATTGCTGTGTGAGGGTACTGTTTTAGTATGGCTTGTATCATTGACTGTTCAAAGTCAACAATCACTTTTTGGGGAAAGTAATTATTGGTTTCCTGTTTTACTTTGGTTAAAGGTTCAACATAGGTGGTGGTTTGCTTGTTTGGTAATAGAGCATATATGAAGGGGATGTTTATATGTTGATAAAGTCCATGTATTGTATATAACTGGTAAAATGGTTTGGGACATATTTTAAAAGTCCCATCCATCATCCATGTTTCACAGTTTTGTAATTTTAGTAAATTTGTCGGAGTCCCAAACATTATTATTCTTTGTCAGCTGATTTATTGTCATGAAGAAGAAATTGTTCTTCAGTATGAGTTATTGTGAGTTCAGGTGGTATTTCTACTTCAGCAAAAGTTTTGGGGATAGGTGTGGTGGTAGCAGTAGCTTTTTTAGTTCTAGCTATTGTTCTTTTTAGTGAGGATATTGAGGGCATTTGGCCAGTTGCATGCTCTGGGACTCTGGTGAGCATGTGTTTAAGTATTTCTGTTGTGGGCTTGTGAGATGCAGTGCTAATTTCTTTTATATTTTCTAAAGCATTTCTAACTTCAATTTCAGCCACGTTAGGGGGTGGTTCTGCTCTCTAACATATAATACAGTTGTTTCCTTTGTAGCAGCCCTTCCATAACATTTGTTAGAATAATATTTGCTACATTTCCAGTTAACTTTGTCCCTTGTTTGCTTTTCTTGGGTGTACACATACCCCATATAACATAATAACAATTTGCCTTTCTGGGAAGTAGTAAATTCGGCCCCTTCAGTCATGGTGATGCTTCAAATGCTAAGAGAAATGTATATAAAAATTTATAAAAGCATTCCTGTTCTGTTTTATTTTCTAAAACATGTACATTGTCAATTTTATATTTACAAAGTTAAATTTTGAAGATTTATTTTCAATCCTGATGCTTTTTCTTTGCTGTTTGCTTTTGGTATTTCTTTAGAAATTGCTGTAGAAAAAAAGAGCAATACTAATTAATTTGTTTAATTGCGTTTTTAGGAGGGGGGGAGTTGTGGTTAGCTAGTACTTCTGTTTGGCATTTAAAAATATTGTTTTAGTTAATTTGAGAGTAATACTTGCCTTATTTGCAAACTGACTTTTCACACTGTTCTGCAGTTCTTTGACTCTGTTCAGAATTATCTGTAGAGGAGTTATAATTTAAAAAATAAATATTAATTTGTTTGGTTCACACAAAATTGTTTTAAGAACATTTTTAGTAGCAGTAGTTTTAAAATGCTATTTTACTTACTTTGTGGAGCTGCAATCAGAGTTTTCTATAATGCAGTTCAATGTTATGTCAGCAATCCGGCAGAGTATCTCCTTATTGTCGCTTTTTTGGTTGCAAGGTAAAATAATGTTGATTTTGCGTGTGTTTATATAGTGTTTTATTAATTGTTGTTTCAATCTTATTGGGTAATTTCAATTGTTTGTGTATTTCATTGGTTGTTACTCCTTGTTTTGATTAATTTGGTAGTTGTTTTCTATATATGGAAAACGCTTATTAAGTTTGTTACTTTTTTTTTTTTAAGTGGTGTAGTATATTATTTGTTATTTATAATCTTTTAAATGTTAAATAATTATATTGTATTTTATATATAATGTTTGAAGTAGTAAATAATATTTGTGTATTTATAAATGTATATGACATTGTTTTGACATTTTTTTAAAATATGTGTTAAGTGATTTATAATGTATGTTGTGTGTGTCATTGCTATTTTTATATTTTTTGGGGTATGTTTTGAGTTATTATAAATTATTTTTACATGTCGATATATTTGTTGTTCTATAATTTTGTTGTCTATATTTTTGTAATCGATATTTTTGTCAGTTTGTACGCTTTTGTTCGATATTATTTATCACAATATTTTTGACTTCGATAATGTTGAAATCGATGTAAATGTTTTACGATATTTTGTAGTCGATATTTGTGTCTTTTTTTAAATAAGTATAGGATGTCGATATTAATGTAATCGATATTTTTGTCCCGATATTTTGGTCGGTCGATATTGTGTCTGTCGATATTATGTCAGTGATCCACTTGGGCCTTGAGGATAAGCCTGACTGCTCAGTGCCAAGCTACCCATAGGTGAGCACAGGTTATCGGACATGTGTATCTTACTCATTCTATCTAGAGTAGTGGATTCTAACTGGCTTCGATGAGTCCCAGCCAGAAACTGCTGGGTCTAGCATGCACAATTGCTTCTTCACAAATATTTCATTAGTACTCAGGAAAAACCCTCTGTATACTGAATGTTGATCTGTAATATGTATCTGTGAATGATTGGTGCTCAAGATGGCCGACAGGTGAGGAGCTCCGGCCGGGAGCTCCTGGCTAGGAATTGCCTTTTTTGGCTCTAATCCCCTGAAATCTACCCCTCCATGGACCCTTTTTAAATACCTGGGATCATGTTTGTCTGCGGTCCTCATCTCTCTCATCTACCGCATTTGGGTTCGACACCCTCCGAGGAATCGTGATCGATGTTCTGGCCGTGGAGCCCAAGCAACATGGCCGATGCCCGGTGGAGCTGCCTCGACAGCTATAGAGGAGATTGGCTCCGGTTCATCGCCTCAGCCGTCACCTACCCAGCCAGACATTGGGCACAGTTCTCCTCATCTCTCTGCTGGTTCTCCTTTCTTCCCTCGCCGTCTGGTGGACTCCGAGGGTCTGCCGGTTGCTGTTCCTCAACGTCGCTGCTGATGCCTGACTTAGCTGCCCTGGTGGCCCCTGTGATTGTCGCCTGCCTTTCCGGACCAGTCTTGCTGTTGCCTGGCATCCTGCTGCGCCTCTCCGGGGCTGCAGCTGAGATGTGTGGGTCTTGCTTCCCTGACGGAGTAGCCTCGAGAAAGCCGCGACGCCGATGCCCTTTTCACCGAGCTTGTTTTCTCTTATTCTTTGTTGTCGCGCCCTCCTGACCCAGCAGCTGCCTTCTCCTTCCGGGGCTGCTGCCTGGATGCCTGTGCTGACTTTTCCCCTGACTATTGACGAATCGTGAGGGATCGACAACATCCAGCCTTTCCTCCTTCTAGATCTGTTGACTGCCCTCCCCAGTCAGCCCTGCTCCTGGGGTTGGTGTCCTAGTTGGTTTTTCGGCCGGATTTTTGTTTGCCCGCAGTCCCGCCATTTTGTTTGCGAGGTATTTGGTGTCCATCTCCTGGATCCTCCATCTTGGTGTTTTCGATAGACTCCCAGATGGATTCACGCCACTGGTCAGCGACTTGTACCGCCAGAGTGACCATCGCCCTCAGTCGACCCCCCTTTTTGAGTCACTTTCACCCTTCTCTCATTGCTTGATCACGGTGAGGCACCCTTTTCGCCCCCTCCCTCTGACCCGTGCCATCTCTAATTGCGACCCGACGCTGTGAGGGAGTCCGGCTCTGATATGGGTGATCACGGGAACACCACCGGTTTGTTTGACTCTGACTTTTTTTTGGTGTCCCCTGCTAGTTCTTTACTCCATGGCCTTTCTCCTGAGACCTGATCTGCAGTCTAACCCCTTTACTGTTTCCCCATTACCCTCTTTGCTCCATTGGTCTTGTTTTTTATATTATTTAATGCTCTAAGTAACGGATGTAATTGTAACTGATGTAACGTTGTAACACTGTTTAACCTCATGTAAAGCACTCTGATACCTCCGGGTCTAGCCAGCGCTATATAAAACTCTTCAAATAAATAAATAATATGTTTAGGTAAAGGTGGCATACTCACCTTCCCCATTTTCCTCTTAACACTGTTGAGTGTGGTTCATGTGAGAAACAGACCCCGATTTGAGAACTTGTCCCATCCCAGTGCTCCCTTCGAATCACTGGAAGAGATGCTCAACCAGCCTCTGGTACAGTTTACCGCTTACAGCTTGGGTTTCTGTTCCTCAGAGCAGAAGTAACAGCTTGTCTGCCTTACTTCAGTGCATCTAATTGCGGAAAAAAACCTGTTCTCCTCTTTCCCAGGTGCACACCGTGTGTGGACCAGCCATTGCATATTACTGAAGTGTTGATTCTTTTCTCCATTCGTTCGCCCACTGATTGGCAAAAGAAGAGGGGGCTCAGCAATTCATGTTCTTTGTGATTTTTGAAAATGTATTCTCTCAAATCATTCTGCAAAAATTGCCAACATGTTTCGGCAAGGCCTTTGAATGGACCATGAAGTCCCTTTGGCGAAATCATTTCATTTACAGTACAAATGTGACAAGTCCAATTCCCTTTCACAGTAAAAGGCATTTTCTCATATAGTAGCTCATAGTAATAATGATTTCATGTTGTCATTGCGCAAATCTGTGAAGTGCCCAATTAACAGCCAGTAGTGGGCTCAAAACAAAGGCAGACACTTACTAGTACCATAATTTTAGTCCAAGCACATTACATTCATATGTACTCCAACATTGTTCTTTCTTTAGTATGAAAACCCCTTTTCACAAAATAGTCAACTCTTTTAGTCCTCCTATTTTCTCACATTTTTCAACTGTTTCAAAACATGGAACACACAAATATTATCTCTATCAGCATAAATTGGGCTTTTATCATTGTTCCTCTGAAATCTCTTGCCAAGGTTCAGAACTGTAATTTATTTAAACATTTTTAGGCACAATATAGCAATTACAAACGTCTAAAGCAATGTGGACAGGGAAGTGATATAACCCTCCAAAGCCATCTTTATGTTCTGTTATGTAGATTTTCATAAAATACTATTACAAAGCAGAATATATGCAAAACATTTGTCCCAATCATGTTGTTACCCCCCCAACCATGGAAAATACAGAATAAGTGAAGTGCTGATGTCATAGATAATCATATCTTAATAAATGATATTGGAAAAATGAAGGACTCATCATTATCCCCCAACCATGACAAGTAAAGATTGAATAAAGTGCTAATGCAAACGATCATCATGCCTTAATGTATAGTCTAGGAGAATTGAAAGGCCATACCCCGAAGAATAACCTAGGGGCTCATTATGATGGCGGGCGAACATCAATCCGCCCACCATCATAACGGTAATGGGACCGCCCGCCAGACGTGCGGCGGTCCCACCAGCCCAATTAGGATGCGCCTGCCAGTATGGCGGGCGCATCCAGGCCTTTTAACATTGCGGGCGGTGCTGCTGACTGCAGCACCGTTTGCAATGCCAAAATGCCACGATGTGCATTCCCATGCACAACGTGGCAGGCACCATGCGGTGCCTGCCACCTTGTGCATGGGAATGCAGGGGGGTACCATGGGTACCCCCGCAGTGCACCCTCCCCCACACACAGAGGGGGCCCGTAATGGGCCCCCAAAGCCAGTCTCTCCCTGTCCTTTTGCAGCGGGATATCCGCCGCAAAAAGACAGGCGGAAGGGCACATCATAATCATTACGGCGGTGCCTGCATGGCACCGCCGCAATGTTGCCCTGGTTCCGGGTTCCGCAAGGCAGGCGGAAAAGGAACGCCTTGCAGGACCATGGCGGACGGACTTTCCGTCCGCCGCGGTACCTTCATGATTCCCACTGCCATCCTAATTTGGCGGTGGGAATTTTCATTGTGATGGCGGAAGGACCGCCACCTCCGACCCGGCGGTGGCGGTACTTCCGCCATCATAATGAGCCCCCTAGTACCTTGTATAGCTCTTAACAAGTTGCTGTCATTAGTGTCAATTTATACACAGCACTCGTATATATATATTCTCACTAAAAAAACAAAGGTTACAGGGACGTTATATTTAAGGAAGAGCATTAAAAAACATAGAAATACACTAAGGTTACAGGGACAGTATAGTTGGATTCAGATTTTACACACACAAAATCATAGAAATTCAGCAGTTATAGTTATCTCAAGTTACTATAACTCATGCCCTAAGGTAACTATAACTCGTGCCCCCGCCGTGCACAGTTTTCTTATCAATAAATTTTACTGCAAATGATGCAGTGATAATATCAATGATGACATAGAAGATGTCATGAGTGATGTAATATGTGGTGGGGTAATTAGCAGTACTGGTAGCTTGTACTCCTTGCTCTTAGTCATCTGATCGTAGCGCATGATGCAAGTCAAGTACTGTGAATGTCTCAGCTCTAGGATTTCAGTGCTTAGTGCAGGTCAGTATAACGGTACATCATAAGAGCTCTCTGAATGTCTCATTACTGGGATATGAATGCATAAATTAAGGTTAATATAGCAGTACATCAAGAGAGACCTCTAAATGTATCAGCACCGCAATATCAACGTTAGGCATAATTAAGTATAGAGGTGCAACATGGGAGCCTGTGATTGTCTCAAAATTGCAACAGTCAAGCATGATACCTATCTGAATAAAAGATAGATTGCTTAAGGTACTCCCCGGTCTCCAACTCATAGGTCAATGAAGCGTTTTTGCCAACCCAGCTGAAGACACATTTTTTTAACTTTCCCCCTCAAGCAATGGGTCTTCATTTATTGCTTTTACTATGAGTATGACATCCTTTGCTGAAGGCACATGGGCATTCCCTATTATTTTCCTATCAAAAACCAGCACTGCCTACTATCTCACACACTATCTCCTTTGGCATGCCTTATGCAGTGGCGTAGCTAGACCTTAGACCACCCGGCTGAATTGAAGAGCGCGGGGTGGATTACTCATATTATTGCCGCTCTGAAAAGCGGTGAGCTGCTGGCGATTGCCGCCCCAAGACGGCAGGTAAGAGCTGGGGAGAGGCCGCCACCCCAAAACTTGTGTGCCACCCTGGGCAGACTGCCCCCACCCCCTTGCTACGTCACTGGCCGTATGTCTCTCGAACCCTTCTCTCTCATTCGCCTCCCTTCCACTTCTAACAACCATGCCCCCATTCTAAGTCCTTCCTCTGCCTCACGTAACCTCCACTCATTTTCCTGATGTCCTCCTCTTTTTCACCCTTTCTTACTCCCTCTTTACTAGCCACTAGCATCAAACGTACCTCTTACCTATGTTACTCTTCCTCACCATCTCTCAAACATCCCTCTCTCTTTCTTTCGCACAGTCTGGTCTAGTCTTCTTGTCACCCTTCTCTCTAACTCACCCTTTCTCTTCTGCTGCCTCCTCTTACGTACTCCACTCAAGCACCCACTGTCACTCTGTTTTTTCATCCTTCTCTCTAACACCCACTTTCTTACTTGCATCCTCATTTTTGTCCCAAAAACATACTCACATGCTCCTTTTTCAATAACAAACCCTTCTCGTATTTCTTCTCCTTTCCCATTACCTCCTTTCCTGCAGTCCTCCCCTTCCTTTCCTTTCTCTAACACACACTCTTGCAGCCTCCTTTCTCATATACCCTTATTTTGAATGGGAGCATAAGCTAAACCCAGAGGTAAGTGGAACACTTTACATAGCTACCAGACATTTACCCTACCTCATAATCTCTTACCTACCCTAATCTCGTTTTCATTCTGCTTTCTCTTTCACTCATCCTATATCTTTGACAGCTTCTGCTTCTTTAACTCTCTCTCCTCTCTCTCACACACACACTAATTTTGTGTGTGTGTATGCGTGTGTGCACATGTGTTAATTACACACACAAGTTGGTCAGGGACATCATAAGGATTTTTGGGACCCTGGGCCAAATGTATTTTGGGGGCCCCAGTTTGGAACAGTTTTTAATTTATGATCCAATTTCAACTCTTTCATGCCCTCTTTGGCCAGTTCACTGACAGTGCACAGGCACACTCATCCAAATTTTAAATGTGTTTATATCTAATATTCAGGGAAAGTGATGTGTGTGTTCAATACTGTAATCACAGCAGCTCACTAATATAACTGCAAATAATCTCTGTGACACCCTCCCATTTCTCATATGCAAGGTCTGTTTTGATCTCAAAGAAACGTTTTGGGGATTTTGCGTGAAGCAAACAAAAACAAATTCTGTAAAATGTCCTTAATAGACTCTCACATGTCACCCATATTAAAAAATAAATTTAAAGGTACCGGTATTTAATACAATCTATTTAAGAATAATTCAAGGTCACCAGGGCCAGAGTCCATGCAGAAAAGAGCTGGGCCTATAAGGGGGGGCCCTGAAAGGCTGAGGGAGCCCACTTTGCCAATGACTGAAAATGTCTCTGCCGCATACACTGTATGCCATTCAGTCCTAGCCTTGGACAACTGTTCAAATTGTTAGACCACCAGTGTTCTGCTCAAGATACAACTGTTGAGGCAGAGTACTCGAGGATTGGTGGTTGGTACAAGTCGTGCCATCTCGAATGACTGCTAGTCTCACCCATACCAGGAATACTTACTGTGTAGAGGTAAATTAAGGGACTTGGGCAAAAGGTCTGTCCGATCCCGAAAGTAAATAATTAAACTTACTTTCATGGACTCAGGGTCTCTCGTGGGTTGTAAAAGACACACAATTGATGGACATTGATGGACATCATTTGTTTGCTGTAACACTTTTCGCCCTAGGTGGGATTGGGTATGCCCAGACCTGGGTCCCTTGCTCACTGTGCCACTGGATTCAAGCTAGCCTGGCTGAAGAAGGGTGACATACCCTGAAACCGGTCCCAGGATGCTTGTTTCCAGTCCAGGGAGGACCTGGCCTGGCAGTTCGGTCTGGACTGTTCCCATGGGGCACAGGGTCAAGACTGATTTGCATATGGCTGGGTCCAAACTGGGGTGGTGTAGTGGGCAAAAGAACGATGGATTTAACCCAGATCTTTTGACTGGGGGAGAATGTTTGCATTGTCAGCATTCCGTCCATCATTTGTTTGCTGTAACACTTTTCACCCTAAGTGGGATTGGGTATGCCCAGACTTGGGTCCCTTGCTCACTGTGCCACTGGATTCAAGCTAGCCTGGCTGAAGAAGGGTGAGATACCCTGAAACCGGTCCCAGGATGCTTGTTTCCGGTCCAGGGGGGACCTGGCCTGGCAGTTTGGTCTGGACTGTTCCCATGGGGCACAGGGTCAAGAATGATTTGCATATGGCTGGGTCCAAACTGGGGTGGTGTAGTGGGCAAAAGAACGATGGATTTAACTCAGATCTTTTGACTGGGGGAGAATGTTTGCATTGTCAGCATTCCGTCCATCATTTGTTTGCTGTAACACTTTTCGCCCTAAGTGGGATTGGGTATGCCCAGACGTGGGTCCCTTGCTCACTGTGCCACTGGATTCAAGCTAGCCTGGCTGAAGAAGGGTGACATACCCTGAAACCGGTCCCAGGATGCTTGTTTCCGGTCCAGGGAGGACCTGGCCTGGCAGTTCGGTCTGGACTGTTCCCATGGGGCACAGGGTCAAGACTGATTTGCATATGGCTGGGTCCAAACTGGGGTGGTGTAGTGGGCAAAAGAACGATGGATTTAACCCAGATCTTTTGACTGGGGGAGAATGTTTGCATTGTCAGCATTCCGTCCATCATTTGTTTGCTGTAACACTTTTCGCCCTAAGTGGGATTGGGTATGCCCAGACTTGGGTCCCTTGCTCACTGTGCCACTGGATTCAAGCTAGCCTGGCTGAAGAAGGGTGAGATACCCTGAAACCGGTCCCAGGATGCTTGTTTCCGGTCCAGGGAGGACCTGGCCTGGCAGTTCGGTCTGGACTGTTCCCATGGGGCACAGGGTCAAGAATGATTTGCATATGGCTGGGTCCAAACTGGGGTGGTGTAGTGGGCAAAAGAACGATGGATTTAACCCAGATCTTTTGACTGGGGGGGAATGTTTGCATTGTCAGCATTCCGTCCATCATTTGTTTGCTGTAACACTTTTCGCCCTAAGTGGGATTGGGTATGCCCAGACGTGGGTCCCTTGCTCACTGTGCCACTGGATTCAAGCTAGCCTGGCTGAAGAAGGGTGACATACCCTGAAACCGGTCCCAGGATGCTTGCTTCCGGTCCAGGGAGGACCCGGCCTGGCAGTTCGCTCTGAACTGTTCCCATGGGGCACAGGGTCAAGACTGATTTGCATATGGCTGGATCCAAACTGGGATGGCGTAGTGGGCAAAAGAACGATGGATTTAACCCAGATCTTTTGACTGGGGGAGAATGTTTGCATTGTCAGCATTCCATCCATCATTTGTTTGCTGTAACACTTTTCGCCCTAAGTGGGATTGAGTATGCCCAGACGTGGGTCCCTTGCTCACTGTGCCACTGGATTCAAGCTAGCCTGGCTGAAGAAGGGTGACATACCCTGAAACCGGTCCCAGGATGCTTGTTTCCGGTCCAGGGAGGACCTGGCCTGGCAGTTCGGTCTGGACTGTTCCCATGGGGCACAGGGTCAAGACTGATTTGCATATGGCTGGGTCCAAACTGGGGTGGCGTAGTGGGCAAAAGAACGATGGATTTAACCCAGATCTTTTGACTGGGGGAGAATGTTTGCATTGTCAGCATTCCGTCCATCATTTGTTTGCTGTAACACTTTTCGCCCTAAGTGGGATTGGGTATGCCCAGACGTGGGTCCCTTGCTCACTGTGCCACTGGATTCAAGCTAGCCTGGCTGAGGAAGGGTGACATACCCTGAAACCGGTCCCAGGATGCTTGTTTCCGGTCCAGGGAGGACCTGGCCTGGCAGTTCGGTCTGGACTGTTCTCATGGGGCACAGGGTCAAGACTGATTTGCATACGGCTGGGTCCAAACTGGGGTGGCGTAGTGGGCAAAAGAACGATGGATTTAACCCAGATCTTTTGACTGGGGTAGAATGTTTGCATTGTCAGCATTCCGTCCATCATTTGTTTGCTGTAACACTTTTCGCCCTAAGTGGGATTGGGTATGCCCAGACGTTGGTCCCTTGCTCACTGTGCCACTGGATTCAAGCTAGCCTGACTGAAGAAGGGTGACAAACCCTGAAACCGGTCCCAGGATGCTTGTTTCCGGTCCAGGGAGGACCTGGCCTGGCAGTTCGGTCTGGACTGTTCCCATGGGGCACAGGGTCAAGACTGATTTGCATATGGCTGGGTCCAAACTGGGGTGGCGTAGTGGGCAAAAGAACGGTGGATTTAACCCAGATCTTTTGACTGGGGGAGACTGTTTGCATTGTCAGCATTCTGTCCATCATTTGTTTGCTGTAGCACTTTTCGCCCTAAGTGGGATTGGGTATGCCCAGACGTGGGTCCCTTGCTCACTGTGCCACTGGATTCAAGCTAGCCTGGCTGAAGAAGGGTGACATACCCTGAAACCGGTCCCAGGATGCTTGTTTCCGGTCCAGGGAGGACCTGGCCTGGCAGTTCGGTCTGGACTGTTCCCATGGGGCACAGGGTCAAGACTGATTTGCATATGGCTGGGTCCAAACTGGGGTGGCGTAGTGGGCAAAAGAACGATGGATTTAACCCAGATCTTTTGACTGGGGGAGAATGTTTGCATTGTCAGCATTCCGTCCATCATTTGTTTGCTGTAACACTTTTCGCCCTAAGTGGGATTGGGTATGCCCAGACGTGGGTCCCTTGCTCACTGTGCCACTGGATTCAAGCAAGCCTGGCTGAAGAAGGGTGACATACCCTGAAACCGGTCCCAGGATGCTTGTTTCCGGTCCAGGGAGGACCTGGCCTGGCAGTTCGGTCTGGACTGTTCCCATGGTGCACAGGGTCAAGACTGATTTGCATATGGCTGGGTCCAAACTAGGGTGGTGTAGTGGGCAAAAGAACGATGGATTTAACCCAGATCTTTTGACTGGGGGAGAATGTTTGCATTGTCAGCATTCCGTCCATCATTTGTTTGCTGTAACATCTCTCGTGGGTTGTGCCACAGGAAGCACGTGCATTAACCCTGAAGCACTGAACTGGTGGCGTTCCCTCTGTTGAGGGTACTGTACGGTGAAGCCTCTGTTAGTGTTGCTCAATAAGATGGACCCTGAAGCCCCTGATAAATAAGTTATTATTGTCTCGTACTATTTTACTGCCTCAAAAAATAGAAGGGTATATGGAAGGGCCAGGAAATGACCCTATGTGTGGAAAGATACAACTACTGACCTTTGATATGTGATTGTGGGAGTGCTCAGGGAACTAAGGCAAACCCCTACCGCCTCCCTGCGGCGCAGGGTGTGTCCCAGCCTTGCAGGGGACGCCATTCAGCCTAAGGCCTATGCATGTCAGTACGATACTAGTTCAGGGGTCTCAGGGTTCCTTCAAAGATCTCAGGGCCCTTTCCAGATTCTGCGAGGAGGCCCCATCACTACGATGGCCACATAAGTCAGTGCGTCTCAACCCCAATCAGCTATAATTTCTTCAGCACTGACTTTGCCTCCATTATTCATTGATGAGTGCTAACACAGGAAATGGTTAAAACGATGTTCATCTCAAATGCAAATGCTTAGTTTGGGAACCTAACAAAAGGCTGGCCTCTAATTAGCTTAAATAATTACAGCAAGTCGGGGCCGGGAATACAGTTCATTATATGTCCCTCCACGTCGCACGGCTCCGCCACTCATCCTACCTTCCCCGACCTGTTCGGTGCAGAGCTATTTTGCTTTAGAACATTTGTAATTTAGTTATTTCTGTCTCTGGGAAACAGCTGTCAGCGTGATTTATATGTTTGAATTATGTTTCTAAATGAAGCTTGACATTACCGCACCGTGTTTACAACTCGGAAGGCTTCAGAACCCAGGGCCACTGCAACATAACCAACTGCTTCTCTCAGCCAATAGGGCTGCTCGTACATATTCACGGATTGCTGCTCCACGGAGGGAAATGTAATTTTAAAGAAACATTTATTTCAATACAGAATTTTGTTTATGTCATGAGGAATGATCGAGTTATTTTTACCTTTGAAATGGGGATATTGTAAGGCGGTCTGTGTGCAATTTATGGTAATTTAAGTGATGATAGGCTTTAGGCGCCTTGTACCGCACTACATGCACAAGCAGTGGCATCAGACACCTTACAGGTACAGACTGATGTTATTCTTGCGTTTGAGTGTTCGAATGTTCATCGAAATAAAGGAGTTTTGATTATTGCTCGAAAAATCTGGTAATTCTTGATAAAACTAAGGTCCATGCGCAGTATTGGTCAACTTCTCACAGAGCAGAGCAGAACCTGACCCTCTCACTTTTAAAGCTTGGTGCAGTAAGTTGATGTGGTGGAGGTGGGCATGACACCTCTCAGGGCAGGACCTGCTTCTCCCACCAATGCCTGGTGCCTACATTTATGAGAGGAGGTGGGGTCAAGTGAAACTTGGTCAGCACGGGTTGTCTTTGAGGAAGCAAGGCAGGCAAAATCAATGACCGGTTTCCATAATATTTACACTTTTCACACAGAAAAATATCCGTCCAAATTTGAGTGGATCTAAGAAGAGATTTCATTTTCAGATGTGTTATCTTTAAAATAGCACTGCTCCCAGGGTTGCCCCACTGATCATTATTGACACTGTCTCATCAAATGGGAGCAGTCATGTCCACAACTGATAGCCTCTTGCCATGCCATGTACCCAGTGTCTGCGGAGCACATTCATCACAAGTCGGTACTGGGCTCTCACCTTCTAGGGGGTCAGAAGTTAGGTAGGAGGGGTACCATTAACTAGAGCCTTACAGGATTGATAAAGGTCTTGCCAACTGGGGAACAATTGTACAGTTTTAGGGAAAGAGATCTGGCACTGGGGTCCTGGTTAGCAGGAACGCAGTGCACTTCTGTCAAATTTGCATCAGCTACCAGCCAAGATACCATGTCAAAAAGGGGCACTTTCTTACAAACTTTAGCTATCTGCCATATTTTTCTCTTGATAGTTCTTTCCTTACTTTCTGTCCCATTGGAAAATTGGAGTGTTAGGAATAGGGGGTGGCATGAGTTATGGCTTATATTGTGATTTTTTTGCAGCGAATTTCATTATTTTTATGATGGTGTGCTTACTTTCCAACTACCCCCAAATTGAGTATTTAGGTGGCCCTTTGACCAGAACTTCAGATTGACCTGATTACAGAAGAAGAGGACACTGAAGAGCCTATCAACATGAAAACTGAAGACTGCTGTGGAATATGGTGTCAAACCCTGCCTGCCCGCTCCAGATGCAACAATTGCAAAGACTCGACTTGTCTTGCAGGTGTACATCCAGGGTTTCTAGTACTTTGAAAACCACCCGGCATCTCCATTGGAGTGGAAGAGCCACTTCCCTGCATTTTACAGGCACCGACTGTGACTTCTGGTTCAAAGAAGCTGCTGATCACCGGGAGGAGGTCGGCATACTTCAAGAGGTAAGACCCGTCTCCTTGCCAAGTTTGGAGATGCCAGGAGCCCTACAAGCCTCCCTGCATCAGTCTATGGAATTGTGGTTGTTGGACCTGACCCTTTTTGCAGGGTTATCCCCAAACTTTTTGCCTTCTTTCTCCTACTTTTTCTGACCTGCTCTAAGACTCTGGGTACCTTAGCACTGCTAATCAGTGCTAAAGTGCATATGTTCTCTGGTGTAAATAGTAATTGTGATTGGTTATCCATAGGCTATCCTATTTTAGTTTTAAGCCTATAATAACTGATAAAACCCCACTGAAAGCGAAATAGACCTCACCATTGTAAGCATATAAACACTGATAAACACTTACACAACCACAAACTAAATGCCATTCAAAGAAAGGAAAAGGAGAGTGAAAGAGCCATTTTTTTTTTCCAGAAAGACTAGGCTAACATTATTCTGCGTGAGTTTTGTTGTTTAGGGATGTCACTAAAATATTGTTTCTTCTTCCTTTTTTCAGTTTTGTGATCTTTGGTCTAAAGATGCAGGGTTTGGAGGCATGTTTTAGGTCTTATTTAATTATTTTTAAACTATAGAGAATCAGGAAATATCAAAATCATATTTGATATTTTGGTTATGTTTGATTCTTTCACTAATTGGTAAAATGGCTGATTTCATAAGAATCTTTCCCAATATGTACCATCACATTTACCCACAGACAGAGAATGGGTGAAGCCCTTTGATATATCAGCTCCCTTTTCTAGCGAGTCAGTTTTGATAGTAGGTGAATTGCCAAACACCCCAGGCTTTAAACTATCAATGCAAGGTGTAGTGACAGGTGCATGTAAAAAGAGTGCTTTCACCAAGCATCTGCGAAAGCGGTGAAAACATGACACTAGACGTTTGGAAAACATGGAATGCAATGTCACTTGGAATGCTGCTGCAAAAACTTCTTACCAAGTTCACCAAAGATTGGAGTAATATTGTTTGTATGTGCAGTGATTCAGCTACATAGATGAAAAAGTTGTGTTATGACCTGTCAAAATTGATACCTGAGCTGCAGTGCTTCCCTGTAGGAGATCCTTGCCACTTTCTAGATGTAATGCTGAAAGTATCTTTACAATATTCAGAGTTAATGAAGAATTCTATTCACTGTGTAGTCCATTCTGGTGCGCTGTTTCGTTATGCACTGGAACTAAAACACAAATATTTCTCATTTTGTGCTTTGTGTTGCATCAAAGAAAGAGTCATCCCAACTGTGTCATTTAGCTAGTGGTTCTAAGTCCTAGAGGCGTGAATGCTAATTTAGCCATGTGGTGACCGTTTACAGAATTGTTGCTTAGCAATGATGTCAAAGGCAAGAAATGCGAGGATCTTCGGTCGCATATTGATAGTGATGTGGAAAAAAGTACACCCTACTGCATTCTTAGATTTTTACAGGGAAACATTTCTGCTGTAGTGGACATAATAAAAAACTAGATTTTGAAAACACCCTTGTCTATCAAGTGTTCAGCATAATTGCTGTAGATGTGAAACATCTCCTTGAGAGTAGGCTGGGCGAAACGTTTAGTGACTTTGGCACTGCAACATGTTCCATGTTAGAATGCTTGCCACTTGGTAAGCAAAGAAATGTTGAGGAGGAATCCAGGAAATAATTTTATTTTACAATGCATGAGAAATGGCTTGCAATGATGCATAGAAATGTCCCTTCACCAACCATGGCATTTGAAGTCAATGAAGCCTCACTCTGGTACTCTGCACAAGTTCTAAAACCCTTCCATAAAGGGGAATTTTTTTCAGACTTTGGAAAAAAATGCTAAATTTTTTAACACTTCAATAACTCTGAGGGCATATGCGCCCAGTTCAACGCATATGTTGCAGAACCTTTACAAGAGAATTGCAATTTTTAGGTGCACAAGTATTGACATGGAAACCTATGTCAGTGGCCTTAGCTAGCAAATTTTTTACTGGCTGTTTTGGTGTTGCCCATTTCAAGTGCCTATGTTGAGAGGGCCTTTTCACAGACAAAAGTTTACATGGGAAGGAAAGAGCGAGCGCGCATGATCAAAGACTCACTGAAGAAGCATTGTATGGTGCACTACAATAAGTTTGATCTGTAAAAATGTATTTGGACCTCAGATACACTGTATGCACACTGAATGCACACTGTCTATATACCATGCACTATCAGTGCAGAAAGCAAATTATAATAAAAGCGAAACATTCCATAATCTCCGGAAAAACAATATTTCTGTTGTTTTTAGTGGTACGAAAATGTGCAACCGCTGATAACCACTGTTTATATTTTTAAGGTATTGAAATAACTGGAAAACACTACAAAAACACCAGAATTTACAAAAAATAGAAACTGAAATCAGGAAACCCTAGTTATCTATGATTGGCATATTTGATTTACTGGTAAGTCCTAGTAAAGTGTTCTGTGTGTGCCCAGAGCCTGTAATTAAAATGCTACTAGTGGGCTTTCAGCACTGGTTGTGCCACCCACAATAGTAGCTCGGTAAACCTGTCTCTGACCTGCCATTGCAGTGTCTGTGAGTGCAGTGTTCAACTGCCATGTCAACCTGGCAAGTGCACCCATTGCCAGGCCCAAACCTTCCCTTTTTCTACATGTAAAGCACCCCTAAGGTAGGCCCAGGCTACCCCTTCGGGCTGGGTGCAGTGTAAGTGAAAGGTACGACATATACTGGTGTGTTTTGCATGTCCTCATAGTGAAATACTACCAATTTCGTTTTTTACTATTGCAGGGACTAGCTCTCCCATAGGTTATAATTGCAGCTGCCTTGTAACATTTTACAAGTGTAACTTTCAATTGGGAAGAGCTAGAGATTTGGGGCCAGATGTATGACGCTTTTTAGCATGCTCAAACGGGTCTTAGACCCGTTTGCGCATGCTAAAAAGCATGGGCCTATGTACAAACAGTATTTTGCGAGTCGCAAATAAATTGCAACTTGCAAAACACTGTTTTGTGACTTGATATTAGGAAGGGGCGTTCCCTTCCTAATAGCGACCGCAAAGCTAATGTACCAATGTTTTGCGACCGCAATTGCTGGTCGCAAAACACTTGCAAATTACCACCTACTTGAAGTAGGTGGTAATGCATTCGCAAAGGGGAAGGGGTCCTCAGGGGAACCCTTCCCCTTTGCAAATGCATGCAATGTTATTTTTTAAGGGCAGGCAGTTGTCCCAGGGACCACTGCCTGCCCTTAAAAAATGAAACGAAAACGTTTCATTTTTTTTTTTTTAAATGCATCCCATTTTCCTTTAAGGAAAACGGGCTGCATTTAAAAAAAAAAAAAAGCTGCTGAATTTAAAAGCAGTCCCAGACATGGTGGTCTGCTGAGCCCAGCAGGCCACCATCCCTGGGAGGGCCTGTCATTCCCAATGGGCTCGCAAATTGCGAGAGGCTCATTAATATTCATGAGCCTCGCAATTTGCGACCCTATTGGGAATTGCAAACAGTGTAAAACACACTGCTGTACATGCCAAATAGTGCCTCGCAAATTGCGAGTCGCAAATGCGACGCAATTTGCGAAGTGCTATTTGGCAGGTCATACATCTGGCCCTTGGAGTTTGGGGTCTCTGAGCTCATGGTTTAAAAACATATCTTATAGGAAAGGTGGTTTTTAAATTGTGTGTTTGAAAAGGCCACTTTTAGAGAGTGGGCATTTTATTGCTTTACCATCCTGTGCCACTGCCTGTCTGTGGAATCAACATCTGGTTTAGACTGACAGCTAAGTTGTTTGTGCACTCTAGACAGTCACACAAAGGGAGCTGAGGTGTGCCGTGCATATCCTGTTTGCCCATCACCAGGCTGATGGGCCTTCCTGCTCTAGAGTGGTGGGAAGAGTTGTCACTGACACCTTCATAGGGCTATGCCTGGCCTCTCATAATGCTGTTTTCACCCCCCTGTAGTGTGTCAGGAGCCAAGGCAGGATCTTGTGGACAAGAAAGACTTTAATCTGAAGTATGCCTACTTCAAAGGCCAAAAGGGGTATATGTATTGGACCTATAACCCCACATCGTTAGAACACTTCTGGACTGAGGACTTTGCCAAGAAGAAGAGCTGAAGAGCTGTCAGGAGGACTATTGCCCCTTTGCTGTGTGTTGCTTTGCTGGGTTGGCCTGCAGTTGCTGCTTCTGTCTGTGGGCAGTGAAAGAACTGGACTTTGCTTTTGAATCCTGCTTTTCCAAGGTTCTCCAAGGACTTGTGTGTGCTTGCCTCCTGTTGGAAGTCTCCGGGCCATCAAAGACGTCACCTGCAGCATCCCTAAACTTCACTGCTGGGAGTTCTGACTTGCCAAGTGGTGCCAATTCCAGTTTTGGGACCTTGGAGGTGGTTCCGGCTGCAAAAGACTGCAAAATCGAAGAATCTCCTTTCCAGCGCCTGTTTTTCTGATGCAGCAACGCCGTGCGGGAGAAGTTTCCACGCACTGCTGCCAGGCAGCCAAAGAAATCAATGCAGTGCCTGTTCACCTCCTTGAGAACTGCCACAGCTCGAGTCCAGCACATCGTGTCTCCGACATTCGAGATCCCCGCACTGACTCCGCTGCAGGCACTACTGTGCAGCTGAAAGAATCGACACATCACTGGTCTGTGGCTAAAAGAATAGATGCAGCGCCTGTTTGCCGCCACCGTATCGACCTCCAACACATCTGGATTTCCACGCATCACACCGGTGCGCCAAGTTTTCCACTGCATCACTCGCAGACCAGAACCGCCTTTGGATTTGAACGCATTGCTTCTCCTTACAGTCTGGAACTGATGCAACACTTCTCCTGCATGCAGCAGAACTGATGCATCACTTCCCCAGGGACTCAAGAACCGACGCATCTCCATGTTTTCTGCCGCTTCCCTACTCTGAGGCTGTTTTTCCTTGTGGATTTTGACGCATCAAAGGTACTTTGTGCTAAAATCACTGCATCCATAGAGTTCTATGGACAGAATTGCTTAAAGCTTAAAAAAAGTGATTTTTTTAGTTATGTATGTTGGATGTTTTGCCGTTTTGGTCTTGTTTGGTTTAGATAAAGATTCTTTAATTTTTCTAAACCTGTGTGGTGTCCATTTGTAGTGTTTTTACTGTATTACTGTGTGTGTTATATACAAATACTTTACACATTGCCTCTGAGATAGGCCTGACTGCTCATGCCAAGCTACCAAGGGGGTGAGCAGGGGTTACCTTGGGTGTGTAACTCCCTTACCCTGACTAGAAGGAAGGGTTCCTACTTGGAGAGGGTGCATACCACTGCCAACTAGAGACATCCTCCTTTCTAACTGTGGTGAAAAGCCTTATTTAATGGTAAAGTCGGGTTTTTGATCAGAAATATAAAAATGCCACTTTTAGACAGTTGGCAATTTTTCTCCTCTTAGCCATTTTGTGCCTATAGCCTGGCCTGTGTCACATGTACTGAGAGTATCTGACAGTTAGACTTTGTGAATTACTCCCAGACAGTAACACAATAGGGGGTTAGGTGTTCCTGAATGGGCCATCTGCTGGCAGGATGGGGTTAGCTGAGCACAGGCCAACTCACAACTGAATAGCCTGTGCTCTTCCTTCACACAAAGGGCCTAACAACCCTGCATTATCACTTAAGCCAGCTTGGAGCCAGAGAAGGACATGCAGGGACATCCATGCACTTTAAAGTCACTGTCTAGAAGCTTCTCCCACCTTTCAAAACCAGGGTACCAGGGTATAAAAAGGGAACCTCAGACACCAGCTCTTCAGGACCTGTGGATGCTCTACCAGGAAGAGGGACTGCTGTGCTGCTACAAGGACTGCCACTTTGCTGGACTGCTGCTCTAAAGGAACTGCTGCCCTGCTGTGCTGACCTGCTGTCCTTTTGACTGGGGAAGAACTGAACCTGCAACTCAATCTTGAACCCAAAACCCCAGAGTGACCCAAAGGGCTAGTCTAGCCTCAGGGATACAAAAGGTTCCCCAACCAGCTCCTGAACTCAGCTGCAGTGAATTCCTGACCCGCAAGTGGTGCCTCTCAGGTCCCAGACTCTTGGTGTGGGTCACAGGCTTTTGAAATCAAGTTTTTGAACTCTTCACAACTGCTAATGGGCCCGTTCACAATGAAACCACGTGGCTTGTTCCGAAAGTCAGCACAAGCAGCCGCCAATCCGTCTCTTCACACAGCAAGCATTGATCGCCTTGGGAGGACTGCCAACGAGAAGCTCCAGCCCATCCGTCCACAACACCAGGCCTACTCTTCATGCCACGCCAACACCACATGCAATGCTCTCCTTGCTCCCAGCAACCCTCTCCAATGTGAACCTGACTCATGGCACAAAAACTTGAGAAGGTAAAACCTCAGCAGGACTAATCTGGGACTGTATCTGACCCGCGCTTCATCGAGGCCAGCCTAAACATTACTTTGACCTGGTCCAGCGTGATCAGATAGCCGCAGCATGAGCCTTATGCTTTTAGGTGCTATCTTACCCTTTAACCTTTACAAATTCTTATTTCCAGTTTCACTGATCTTTTTTGTGTTGTTTTGGTATTAAATTAAGTTATATTTATCTACCATGTGGTGGATCTTTTTGTGTGGCTTTTTAACTGTTTAATATTTGAAGTATTGCACAAATACTTTAATTATTGCCTCTAAGTTAATCCTGAATGCTCTATGCCAAGCTACCAGGGGGTTAAGCACAGTTTAATTTGGGGTTTGCTTGTGCATTATCTTTACTAGGATTGTGATTGCTGCTTGCCCAGGGCTCACACCGAGTCATCTAGTAACCCAATTTCTAACACGGTCCCTATCTGTCCGGTGATTATAGTCCATCTGTCCAGCTGGTCTAAGATCAGGTCCGTGGCCAGGTTCCAGTAACCTATTTAAAAGGATGGGAGATGGCCCAAAATATGTCAGAAGTCTGGACAAACGAGCAAGCAAGCAAGTTTTATCAGCAGTGGAGGCATGTATGGACCCTACAATCATAGATTGCTTCAAGATCCATAGTTTAGCGAAAATAAACACCCCTTTGCATGTATCCGCATCTTAATAAACTTAAAGGCAGTCATTTCCCAATGAGTATATCCACCTAACACTTTTTGGAGCTGGCAGCGGGCTCCCCTTGGTTATTCATCATCCTGCTGCTACTAACAACCACTCCCACAAAGTCACATTTCAGTTTCAATGCCTCTGTCAGGGACAGGTGGGTTACCAGGATCAATTCTATATCTGCATGTTTTGTGTGAAGGTACTGAAAAATCTTTTTGTGCTTAATATAGTATGTCAAGGCATTAATGTTCAGCGACAGTACTGTAAGAGGCAGAGACAGCACTAGATGGGTGTGACTCCCCCAAGATGGTGATGCTTCCTGAAGGGTGTGAGTTCCGGGGATGGATCGGTATCAACTGGTCAAAACAATGACGGACTTTAGAGGGAAATATAAATCTCTACATGCACTTTTATGTTTTTTGTGAATTTAGCCCAACAATTCTAAATTTAAAGCATTATCCATGCATGTATAAAAATTAAATCATTTGGAAATTATGAAATAATGTACAAATACATATACTTGATATACAAATAAATACAAAATTGATAATTACAGGGATTAAGAAGCAGCAACTTTCTTATGTACATTTGGAGGTAATGAAGTTAATATCTGGAAAGACCCTGAGGGGCATATTTACAAGCCCCTATCGCCACAGGAATGTCACTTTATTCGACGTTCCTGTGGCGATACGGGCTTCCCCTTATTTACAAGGCACCCTTTCACGCTATACTTAGCGTGAAAGGGGTGGGCAATGGGTGTTGCAGTGGGCGTTTCCACCACAACACCCATTGATTTTGACCCTGCCCCATATTTACAAGGGTGGTGTAAATATGGGGCAGCGCCAAAATTAAGACCAAAAAACCTAGGTCTTAACGTGGCGCAAAGAGGAGAAATTATTTATTTATCCTCGTTTTTCCTGTTTCTATGTGTGCTGAATTGTGCAGCACACATAGAAACAACAAAATGCTATGCATGATTGTTTCTGTGCAGGAAAGCGTCCTGCATATAAACATTCATTTTAAAAATGACGAGTTGCAACTTCTGTGTGTGCTGCACAATGCAGCACACATAGGAGTTACAAATCGCCATTTAAGATTGTTTATGTGCAGGAAGGAACACCTTCATGCACAGAAACAATCATTCCCACAACGCAGGCACCCTGGCACTATGATGCCAGGGTGCCTGCGTTGGCACTAGCCAGATGTAAGTAGCGCCGGCGCAGGGGGAAATGCAGGGGTGCATCGTATTGTTGTAAATAGGGTGCCGCCCTTCGTTTCAAAAGTGGTGGAACGTTGCGTTAAGGCAAGAAGGCTAACGCCACGCTCTGTCACTTTTCTTGTAAATATGCCCCTGAGTTTTGAGGTCCTTTTAATAGTGCAATAAGGGACAGATGTACGACCATGTCATTTAGCGACTCGCAAATTGAGCTCAATTGCGAGTCGCAATTTGCGAGTCGCTAAATGACACGTACAACAGTGTCTGAGACACTGATAGCAATTCCTAATGGGGTCGCAAATTGCATGCCTCATGCATATTAATGAGGCACTTGCAATTTGCGACCCCATTCGGAATGGCTGGCCCTCCCAGGTATGGTGGCCTGCTGGTGGCCTGCTGGGCTCAGCAGACCTCCATGTCTGGGACTGCTTAAAGGAAAACGGGATGCATTTAAAAAAAGAAAAATGAAATGTTTTCGTTTCATTTTTTAAGAGCAGGTAGTGGTCCCTGGGACCACTACCTGCAAAGGGGAAGGGGTCCCCTGGAGATCTCATACATTTTACAAGTGCTTTACCACCCTCCTTGAAGAGGGCGGTAAATTGCGAGTGTTTTGCAACCGCAATTGCGGTCGCAAAACATTCTTACATAGGCCTCTGACTTGCCATTAGGAAGGGACGCCCTTGGAACGCCCCTTCCTAATAGCGATGGGCAATTCCTATTTAGCAAGTCGCAACAAATTGCGACTCGCTAAATAGGGATTGTACATGGCTCTATTAGATTTTGCATGCGCAAATGGGTCGCAAACCCATTTGCGCATGCAAAATAGGGTCGTACATCTGGCCCTAAGTCTCCACAAAGGAATGATGGAAGGCTTCAAGGAAAATTTTCATTTATTTTTCAAAGATGAAATAAACATCATGGGCCAACATGTGTATCATCGTACTATTTGCTTCATGAGGGCCAATATGCAGTAACTAAATAAGTATATACATAAACACATAATCAAAAAAGGGATGACAGAGCAATCAAGAAAACACAAGAGTAAGAGGAATGAAGGGAAAAAAGGCAAAAATAGAAAATATTATATACTAGGGACTTATAGGTAGATTGCACCCCCTGACCATATTATCTTCTAGGGACTTATAGGGTCTGTCATTGCCAAATGTAAGTGTACCCTATTACATGTACCTTTTTAAACATAGAACTGACCCGAGGCCTGGTTAGTAGATCCCAGGGTACAGTCAGAGTCAGTTACCATCAGTATTATTCAGCAAAATGGGGGTGAACAGGGCACAAAAATGACTTTCTAACAGGAGGCATGGTCAGAGATATGGCTAAAAACTGAAAATATTCTGTAAATCTTTTGCTGGCGCTTCACCTACAGGTAACTGTATAGAAAACATAATGCACATGTCTTAAATGCAAAATAAATTCAAACTTAAATTTATCTTTGGGAAATGCAATTTTCTGGTAGTATAGCTTGGTTGGTTAATGAAATCACTTCAGATGTCTGTGAGTGTAACTGGGTGGTCACTGATTTGAATCCTGGTCAGTGTCCTGGGGAAATTGTGATGTGCATTTATAGTGCTAAGCCTGTAAAAGAAAGCACTGTTATTAAGTAAGTTATTAGATTAAAAATTCACTACACACAGTATAAGAAAGGTTGCCCACAGTGTAAATAGGCTGTCACAAAATGTGCAAAAAAATTCAAATGTTTACAGTACTTTCAAAAGTTATGTGTTTAGTAATACGCTGATTGTACCTAGTGCAAACCCTTTTTATTGGGTTCCATTAAAAGTACAAATTCTATCAATAAAATCCTATACCACCTCTGAAGTAGACTTTAGATTTGCAGAATAACCAATTGCATATATTTCCATTTCTTTTAGGTGAGGGCCACCCTTGAAAGAAAGCTTGTTTCTTCTTTAGCTACCTTTCCCTTCTCTCACTTCCAGCAATGGAATTTCGTTTTTCTCCTCTTTCAACCTGTGGCAACTGAACTTTTCAGGGACAGTTGCTTTTTTAAATAAAAAGTATGGAAGCTTAGGCACGTTGTTCCCCGTTCCTCTGCCCAATGATCTCTGGGTGAGATAGTGTGAGATCATCAAATGCTCATCTCTGCATCGGAATAGGTGTCCTTAGCTTGGGTCCTGCTGATGGGGGAGGGGATTTTCAGAGTCATGCAGCACCCCTCACCATACTTCCAGTGCCTATGCCTTTTCTGCCACACCCTCCGCCACTTGCTTCTGTGCTGCACCCGTCGCTACATATCTTTTTTCCCATTTCAGGGAATCGCTCAAAATTGGGATGCATAAGTAGGAATGGACTGTGATCCAGAAACAAAGGCATGGTTGGCTTCTGAGGCTCTCCATTATCTTGCAGCCTGCAACCTTGTTCCTTCTATCCTGTTTGTTCTTGATAGGGTCTTTGTTAGAACTGGGGTCTCTAGTTGGCAGAGGTAGGTACCTTTGTCCAAATAGGGACCCTTGCTTCTAGTCAGGGTAAGGGGGATACACTACTAAAATAACCCCTGCTCACCCCCTTGGTAGCTTGGCACGAGCAGGCATGCTTATCTCAGAGGCAGTGTGTAAAGCATTTGTGAATACATACAGTAATACAGTGACAACACTACAGATGGACCCCACACAAGTTGTAGTATAAAAATAAGTATTTTTATATAGACTTAACACAAGACCCAAAACGACAAAAATCCACAATACGATACGAAAAATATGACTGTCAATGGTAGAAAATAGTTCAGTTCAAATGCAGGTGATAAATGCAACACTCTACGTTCAATGTACCTTTGGGTGCGTAACGCGATATAAACAAAAGAGTTGCAGGGAAGGTGATGCGTCGGTTCCTTACACGCAAGAACGGTGATGCGTCGGTTCCTTGCTCCGGGGGAGGTGATGCGTCGGTTCCCTACTGCTGCGTAGGGGACGGTGATGCGTCGGTTCCTTACCGGAGAGGAGGTGATGCGTCGGTTCTTCACTGCGTGGGGAGGTGATGCGTCGGTTTCTTACTGCGCTTCTGTGGCGATGCGACCAGCAGCACCTCGATGCGATGACGACCCGGTGCAATGAAGCAAAATGGCGTCTTCTTCTCGATGCGACAACGAAGGGAGCGATGCATGCACGCCCGACGGCCGTGCGGCGACTCGGTGAATCTTCTGAGCCGCGACACTCCTTCTCCGATGATGCGATGGCGTCTGCTGCGATGGCGACACTCTTCTCCGGTGATGCGAGGCGCTTCGGTGATACAATGGCGACAGCGGCAGCGGCGGCACGCTTTCTCTGCGATGCGACGACTGCTGCTGCGGCGGTGACACGCTTCTTCTTCGTGAGTCGCGCTTCCAGCTCCCAGCGACACGCAGTCTCTCAGAAGGCCCAACACAACAGTAGGTACTTCAAATTCCCAGCAAGGGAATTCAGGGGAGCTGGTTGGTGAAGTCTTGTATCCCTGAGACTTCAGCAGGAGGCAAGCTCAATCTTCAAGCCCTTGGAGATTTTCTGCAAGATGATGAAAGTAAGCACAAAGTTCCTTTCTCCTTTCTTTGGCAATCAGGAAACCACTGCAGGCCAATCCCTCAAACAGCACACAGCATAGGGATAGTCTCCTCCTTCAGTTTCTCTGGTTCCTCTCCTCGGCAAAGGTTATTCTTGTTTCCCAGAAGTGATCTAAAATCTTGGGGTCTGGGCCCCAGTACTTATACCCATAAATCCTTTGTCCTCTGAAGGTAGAGGGTCCTGTACCTAGTCCAAACCAGTTCTGTGTGCATTCTGCCAGTGCACAACTTCTTCCTTTGTCAGTGTGGGCCAGAGTCATCAGACACACCACAGGAGGTGGAGCCAGCATTGTGGAAGGCAGGCACAGCCCTATTCAGGCCCAGGTGCTACTCCTCCCACCACTCCACATGCAGATAGGTCTATTCAGCCTAGTTCTGACTCACCCTGCCTCCTGGAGTCCCCCTGCCCCTGTCACTCACAAACCCAGACACACAATACACAAGCTAGCAGAGGCAGGCTGGATGGTTAGGCAAGGAAATACCTACTTTCTAAAAGTGGTATTTTTAAACACAGAATGTTAAAACCAACTTCACTAAAAGATGTATTTTATCATTCTGAGTTCAGGCATACTAAATTCGTTTTTCTACCATGTTCCCTGGGTCAGTTAGGATTATAAGATGTTATAATCAAACTGCCCATTCTGGCCTATGGGAACAGGTAGCCTTGCAATAGTGAAAAACAAAATTGGCTGTAATTCACTATCAGGACATGCCACACATACAAGGGCATGTCCTACCTTACACATACAATGCACCCTGCCCTAGGGCCTACCTTAGGGGTGACTAATATGCAGGAAAGGGAAGGTTTGGGGACTGGTAAGTGGATGCACTTACCAAGTCGACATGGCAGTACCAGACTGCACACAGGCTCTGCAAAGGCAGGTCTGAGACACACTTTACAAGCTGCTCCTTGAGTGGCACAACCAGTGCTGCAAGCCCACCAGCAGCATTTGATTCCCAGGCCCTGGGCACAAACAGTGCACTGTACTAGGGTCTGACAGTGAATCAAATAGGCCAAACATGGAGTCACTAATCCATACATCAATTTACCATAGGGAGCACTTGCACTTTGGCACTGAATAGCAGTGGCAAAGTGCCCAAAGCATCTAGACCAGCAAAAACATATCAACAATAGTGGAAGCATAGTGAAAAAATGGAAGGGAGACCCACGCCAAGGATTCCAGGTCTAACAGTCTTCTTCTGTACTCCCATCACTTTTATTGCAAGGGTTTTTAGCTGCATAGGAGGAGGTGGGTGTGCATAGCTTGTGGTGATTTCACCATCTATTCGTGTAGAAAGGGCACCATTGGCTCTAATGCAGGTAAGGAAAATCGGAATCCTACCCATTTGTAAGGCAGTACAGAATAGTCATAACAGGGGTCCAGCGCGCCAAGCACACTCCTGGGCACGAATGACATCTAACCTATATCACTAATGATAGCAATGTTCCTGCTCCCCTGTATCTCTTTACTCCCTCATACTCTTGCAACATTCCCTAATTTTCCTCCACCCACCCTTCTCCTACTTTTCCTCCATATCACACTACCTTCAACAATTCGCTCTCTATCTTTTCTTCTCCATTTTTCCAGCCTCTATACATTCTGACTATCGCTCCCATCCCCTTTTTTCTAGCATTTCTCTTAACTCTATCTCTCGTCATCCGTCCTCCTCATCTCCTCATTTCCCCTACTGTTTCATGTTCTTCCCATATCGCTACATCCTTCCTTGTTTATTTCCACTTCCCCTCCTTTCTCTTCTGTAAGTCTTTGGGTTCCATCCTTCATCTTTCTCATTCTCACCTGTATCTCTCTGGTTTTGCCTCCCTTCTCTCCATTTTGAACTTTATCTAAGCCATCCCCACTTTCTTTTCTCCTGCATCACTCTGGTCTCTTTGCATACCCTCTCTCCCTCCATTCCCTTTACCTTCTCCTAATTCCCACATTCAATATGTAACTCTACAGCCATCTTAGCTCGCTTTTTTACCCCCTTCATTGGCCCTATTTTCCTATGTGTCACGGGGCGGGTATGTGTCGGGATGGCCCGGATCGACTGAAAGACTGAAAGACTGGTGGGAGGCGCAGGACGTCACCGCACCTTTTATTTTATCACCACAGGAGGACTGGACTGGGTCATCCACGTCCGACACCGCTGAACGGAGATACGGTCCCTTTAACTGGGATCCGACATGGGACGCTCCCGCCCCGTTTGATGACGACATCGCCCTCCGTCCAACAAGAGAGGGCTGGAACAGGAAGACGATGTGCGCCGACACCGGAGGTGAGATAGGAGGAAGCGGAGTTGCGGAGAGACGAGACGGAGACAGCGAGCGACGGACCCCGAAAGGAACGGCAGACTCAGGAGGAGCGGAGGAAGACCCCGAGGGAACCCCAGAGCCAGGAGGCCAACGGATTTACGCTTCGCCCAGCCACGCTCCAGGAGGAGCGTGGCTAAAACAGGTACGGGATCGTTTTACGGGCTGGGTGGGAAAGTGGGGGACGCCAGAGGCTTAGAGGCGCGAGCGCAGTATCGCGCATTGAAGAAAGCCGATCCCCATCCACCGCACCTACACTCCCCTCCATTGAGCGTGTGTCACGGTATTTTGTTGGTTTTGGGCTGGTGTTACCTCACTCCCTTTCCCTGACAACGCACCGCACCAAGTTCACCCTGACCCCGTGTTGTCCTCTTCCTTCCTTTGGGGCATCCGGAGATTCCGACGGTGGCCACCCGGGACAGAACACGAGGAGGTGAAGGAGGCGATAGACGCCCGGGCCAAGACAGGAAGAAGACGACAGCACACACCCCGGGAACTAAGGACAAGTCATACGCTATAAACCCCTGTACACTGGACACTCTTAGGAGACCTACCCTTACAAGAATAAAACCTGCACTATCACGACCAGGCCTCCCGCATCTTATTCCCGATAGTTCACAACTGGTGGAGAATGCGGACATAGAAGAGCCCATCTGCGACACCAAGATGGAAGCGATCGTGCAGCACTTGATCAAGGGCCAGGAGATGCTAGAATGGGCCGTCGAGCGACAGATGTCGTCGGCCCAGGCAGACCGGGAGACGTTCAAAGACACCATCGCAGCCCAGATGGACGGACTACAAAGGCTGGCAACCGAACAGACCGGGGGCACTGTGAGGGAGGTACGGGGTACCCCTCACCCGCCGTCAGGTGTCTCCCTCCAAAAGTACATAGCGGGAGAAGATCCTGACGCCTTCCTGACCAGCTTCGAGAGGGTAGCAAGGGCGTGCAGCTGGCCGGTAGACAAATGGCCATTCTTTTTGGCCCCTTTGCTCACGGGGGAAGCACAAGCAGCCTACCAAGTGGCGAACGCCACGGGAGATACCTCATACGGAGAGATAAAGGTCATTATATTGGACCACCTCGGCCTGGACTCGGAGGCATATAGAGTGAGGTTCCGCAAAGAGTGAGGCGCCCCAGGTGAAAATCCTAAAACACTGTTCTTCAGATTGAAGATGGCCGCCGACAAGTGGCTGACTCCAGGGTTTAGTACAAAGGATGAGATAATGGAGAAGATTTACTTAGAACAGTATCTGGACGCCCTGCCGTACAATACGCAGAAGTGGCTGCGCCAACATTCGCGTTTAACTGCCGCCCAGGCCATAGAGATGGCCACAAATTATTCACGAGCCCAGCCGAAGGGGGTTGTATGTGACACAGAGAGGACACGCCAGCCCGCCATTCGGCTAGAGAAGAGATATCAGACTCCACCAGAACCGGGAAAATCCCGGTTGCCGAAGATGGAGATACCGAGCGTCAGAGGTGCCCAATGCTTTGAGTGTGGGGACTGGGGCCACATAGCCCGTGTCTTCCCCCGGAAGAAACCAGCGGATGAACCCATGGAGGTGGGGTACCTCCCCAGGTCCGTTATGTATACGGCCGAATTGGGAACGGCCTTCCATGTAAGTGTACGGGTGAATGGTAAACTGGTTAAGGCCCTTCTCGACTCCGGGTGTAAACAGTCTGTCATCCAGGAGGCGTACATTAACCCCAATCAGCTAGTACCCGATACACTAGTCCATATCCGATGCGTACATGGCGATGTGAAACCCTACCCCCTGGCTAGGATTGCCCTCACCCATTCCGAAGGGGTACACAGTGAGGTAGGGGTGTTAGAAGGGCTCCCCGAAGACCTGATCATTGGCACTGATAACCCTGAGTTCCTCAGTCTCTTCCGAGGCATACTCCACCTAGAGGAGAGAAGGAAAGAAGGAGTAGGTAACCCGAGGGAGACGGTCCCGGCCCTCATCACCCCAGAACCGTGGCTCCTAGACCGCAGTTTCAAATTCGCCCAGGCCAACGATGCCACCCTATACAACGCATGGGAACAGGCCCATAGCACGCAGGACGACAGCGGTCCTGTGTATCCCCGGTTCCTTATAAAGGAGGGGCTACTTTACCGACAGGCTACCCCCACAGACCCCCACCAACTACTGGTACCCCTCTCTTTCCGGGACCAGATAACCTTCTTTTCTCATTCCCACCTCACGGCAGGACACGTAGGAGCAGAGAAAACCACACAAAACGTCCTACGACATTTCTTTTGGCCAGGGGTATACAAGGACATAAAAATGCACTGCCAGTCATGCGATACCTGTCAGAGAAGGAATTCACATAGGCCCCCAGCGGTGCCCCTACAACCACTTCCCATAATAGGTAACCCCTTTGAGAGGGTCAGAATGGACCTGATAGGCCCATTGCCCCGTACAAAGAAAGGGAACATCTTCGCCCTCGGGATAGTGGACTACGCGACCAGATTTGTGGAGGCGTTTCCGCTCCGTGCCCCCACCACCCGCAACATAGCTGACAGGTTTATGGAGCTGTTTTCACGGGTGGGCTTCCCTAAAGAAATCCTAACGGACTAAGGAACGCCCTTCGTATCTCGTCTTGTGAGAGAGGTCTGTGGGGTCCTCAACGTACGACAGATCAAAACCTCGGTGTACCATCCACAGACCGACGGACTAGTCGAACGCTATAATGGGACACTAAAAGCCACGCTAAAGAAGATGCTGGAAGTAAACGGCAAAGAATGGGACCAGCTGTTACCCTTGGCGCTGTACGTCATAAGAAGCCAGGTACAAAGCAGCCTTGGCTGTTCGGCGTTCGAGATGCTGTACGGAAGGCAGCCGCGCTCCCTTCTTGAGATGACGAAAGAGGCCTGGGAGAAAGAAGAGGCGATTGAGACCAGAGGTATGTTGGACTACACCCAAGGACTGAAAGACAAGATAGGAAAACTTCGTGATTTAGCCTATTCCCACCTGGTGAAGAAACAGGAACAACAGACCCACTACTATAACCGCGGAAAAAGGTGGAGGACCCTAAGGAAGGACGACTGGGCACTGGTGTTACTACCCACGGCTACAACGAAGTTAAAGACAGAATGGAAAGGCCCATACAAGGTCATAGCGGTCATAGGTAAAACCATGTATAGGTTACAAGTCACCCCGACCCGCACCCAGACGTACCATATAAACATGCTAAAGAAATGGCTGGGACCCCTACCCAAAGCCTCAAACCTCACTCTGCCCACACTTACCACCAAGCATTCCACGGTAGCAGAGCTAGTGGTGAATGAAGACCGCACCCACAGAGAGCGGGACGAGTTGGATGAAGCCCTTCGACCCTTTGCCTCGGTGTTCTCCGACGCTCCAGGCAAGACCCACCTGGCAGAACACCGGATTGAGACCCCGGCCGTGAAAACCATAAAACTGAGACCCTACCAGATCCCCGCGGCCCGAATAAAAGCCATACAGAAGGAAGTACAGGAGATGTTACAGCTGGCAGTCGTAAGGCCCTCGAGGAGTGAGTGGTCCTCTCCGATCGTCATGGTGCCGAAACCAGACGGTAGTACCCGCTTCTGCATGGACTTCAGGGCCCTTAATGAAATCTCGTCCTTCGATGCCTACCCCATCCCTCGGATAGACGAGCTGATAGAGAAACTAGGAGAGGCCACGTATATCACCACGTTAGACATGACCAAGGGCTACTGGCAGGTACCACTAAGGGAGGAGGACAGAAAGAAGACAGCCTTTTCCACACCCGAGGGCCTCTACGAATTCACCGTCCTCCCGTTTGGACTACATGGGGCCCCAGCAACTTTCCAGAGACTCATGAACACCGTGTTACAAAACCACCACTCCTTTTCGTCAGCATATCTGGACGATATAGTGGTTTTTAGCCCCAACTGGAAAACCCACCTTCGCCATCTCCAAACCATCTTACAGGCCCTAAGGGAAGCGGGTCTACGCATAAATGCAAAGAAATCCCGGGTGGGATACCAAAAAGTAAAGTACCTGGGATATGTACTAGGACATGGGGTGATCGCCCCTCAGATAGAGAAGGTCAGAGCGATTTCAGACACTCCCTTTCCAGCCTCCAAGCGAGACCTAAGAGCCTTTCTCGGCCTGATTGGCTATTATAGACGGTTTATACCCCGCTTTTCCGAGGTGGCCACCCCACTGACAGACATCCTCCAGAAGCAGGTGAAACCACAGGTCCTGTCATGTCCCACGGAACCCATGATAAAGGCATTCCAAACCCTAAAACAAGCCCTAACTACAAGTCCCGTCCTGATCTCACCTGACTTCTCCCGACCCTTTCTCCTACATACGGACGCCTCACAACAGGGCATAGGCGCGGTCCTCTCACAGCTGACTCAGGAGGGGATAGAACACCCTGTAGTATACATAAGTAGGAAGCTATTCCCGAGGGAGGTGAGATATCCCACCATTGAGCGCGAGTGCCTGGCCGTAAAACGGCCATAGAGAAGTTACGTTATTACCTAGAGGGACACCAGTTCACCCTGTACACAGACCATGCACCTCTCCAATGGATGAGCCGCAATATCGCCAATAACCCCATGGTTCTCCGTTGGTTTCTCTCCCTCCAACCCTATTCATTCACCGTGCGACATCGAAAGGGGGTCGACAACGGCAATGCGGACTATCTGTCCGGAGTGTTCCCTCTCCCCAATCGGGAGAATCCAGGGGTGGAGGAGTGTCACGGGGCGGGTATGTGTCGGGACGGCCCGGATCGACTGAAAGACTGGTGGGAGGCGCAGGACGTCACCGCACCTTTTATTTTATCACCACAGGAGGACTGGACCGGGTCATCCACATCCGACACCGCTGAACAGAGATACGGTCCCTTTAACTGGGATCCGACATGGGACGCTCCCGCCCCGTTTGATGACGACATCGCCCTCCGTCCAACAAGAGAGGGCAGGAACAGGAAGACGATGTGCGCCGACACCGGAGGTGAGATGGGAGGAAGCGGAGTTGCGGAGAGACGAGACGGAGACAGCGAGCGACGGACCCCGAAAGGAACGGCAGACTCAGGAGGAGCGGAGGAAGACCCCGAGGGAACCCCAGAGCCAGGAGGCCAACGGATTTACGCTTCGCCCAGCCACGCTCCAGGAGGAGCGTGGCTAAAACAGGTACGGGATCGTTTCACGGGCTGGGTGGGAAAGCGGGGGACGCCAGAGGCTTAGAGGCGCGAGCGCAGTATCGCGCATTGAAGAAAGCCGATCCCCATCCACCGCACCTACACTCCCCTCCATTGAGCGTGTGTCACGGTATTTTGTTCGTTTTGGGCTGGTGTTACCTCACTCCCTTTCCCTGACAACGCACCGCACCAAGTTCACCCTGACCCCGTGTTGTCCTCTTCCTTCCTTTGGGGCATCCGGAGATTCCGACGGTGGCCACCCGGGACAGAACACGAGGAGGTGAAGGAGGCGATAGACGCCCGGGCCAAGACAGGAAGAAGACGACAGCACACACCCCGGGAACTGAGGACAAGTCATACGCTATAAACCCCTGTACACTGGACACTCTTAGGAGACCTACCCTTACAAGAATAAAACCTGCACTATCACGACCAGGCCTCCCGCATCTTATTCCCGATAGTTCACAACTGGTGGAGAATGCGGACATAGAAGAGCCCATCTGCGACACCAAGATGGAAGCGATCGTGCAGCACTTGATCAAGGGCCAGGAGAAGCTAGAATGGGCCGTCGAGCGACAGATGTCGTCGGCCCAGGCGGACCGGGAGACGTTCAAAGACACCATCGCAGCCCAGATGGACGGACTACAAAGGCTGGCTACCGAACAGACTGGGGGCACTGTGAGGGAGGTACGGGGTACCCCTCACCCGCCGTCAGGTGTCTCCCTCAAAAAGTACATAGCGGGAGAAGATCCCGACGCCTTCCTGACCAACTTCGAGAGGGTAGCAAGGGCGTGCAGCTGGCCGGTAGACAAATGGCCATTCTTTTTGGCCCCTTTGCTCACGGGGGAAGCACAAGCAGCCTACCAAGTGGCGAACGCCACGGGAGATACCTCATACGGAGAGATAAAGGTCATTATATTGGACCACCTCGGCCTGGACTCGGAGGCATATAGAGTGAGGTTCCGCAAAGAGAGAGGCGCCCCAGGTGAAAATCCTAAAACACTGTTCTTCAGATTGAAGATGGCCGCCGACAAGTGGCTGACTCCAGGGTTTAGTACAAAGGATGAGATAATGGAGAAGATTTACTTAGAACAGTATCTGGACGCCCTGCCGTACAATACGCAGAAGTGGCTGCGCCAACATTCGCGTTTAACTGTCGCCCAGGCCATAGAGATGGCCACGACTTATTCACGAGCCCAGCCGAAGGGGGTTGTATGTGACACAGAGAGGACACGCCAGCCTGCCATTCGGCTAGAAAAGATATATCCGTCTCCACCAGAACCGGGAAAATCCCGGTTGCCGAAGATGGAGATACCGAGCGTCAGAGGTCCCCAATGCTTTGAGTGTGGGGACTGGGGCCACATAGCCCGTGTCTGCCCCTGGAAGAAACCAGCGGATGAACCCATGGAGGTGGGGTACCTCCCCAGGTCCGTTATGTATACGGCCGAATTGGGAACGGCCTTCCATGTAAGTGTACGGGTGAATGGTAAACTGGTTAAGACCCTTCTCGACTCCGGGTGTAAACAGTCTGTCATCCAGGAGGCGTACATTAACCCCAATCAGCTAGTACCCGATACACTAGTCCATATCCGATGCGTACATGGCGATGTGAAACCCTACCCCCTGGCTAGGATTGCCCTCACCCATTCCGAAGGGGTACACAGTGAGGTAAAGGTAGGGGTGTTAGAAGGGCTCCCCGAAGACCTGACCATTGGCACTGATAACCCTGAGTTCCTCAGTCTCTTCCGAGGCGTACTCCACCTAGAGGAGAGAAGGAAAGAAGGAGTAGGTAACCTGAGGGAGACGGTCCCAGCCCTCATCACCCCAGAACCGTGGCTCCTAGACCGCAGTTTCAAATTCGCCCAGGCCAACGATGCCACCCTATACAACGCATGGGAACAGGCCCATAGCACGCAGGACGACAGCGGTCCTGTGTATCCCCGGTTCCTTATAAAGGAGGGGCTACTTTACCGACAGGCTACCCCCACAGACCCCCACCAACTACTGGTACCCCTCTCTTTCCGGGACCAGATAACCTTCTTTTCTCATTCCCACCTCACGGCAGGACACGTAGGAGCAGAGAAAACCACACAAAACGTCCTACGACATTTCTTTTGGCCAGGGGTATACAAGGACATAAAAATGCACTGCCAGTCATGCGATACCTGTCAGAGAAGGAATACACATAGGCCCCCAGCAGTGCCCCTACAACCACTTCCCATAATAGGTAACCCCTTTGAGAGGGTCGGAATGGACCTGATAGGCCCATTGCCCCGTACAAAGAAAGGGAACATCTACGCCCTCGTGATAGTGGACTACGCGACCAGATTTGTGGAGGCGTTTCCGCTCCGTGCCCCCACCACCCGCAACATAGCTGACAGGTTTATGGAGCTGTTTTCATGGGTGGGCTTCCCTAAAGAAATCCTAACGGACCAAGGTACGCCCTTCGTATCTCGTCTTATGAGAGAGGTCTGTGGGGTCCTCAACGTACGACAGATCAAAACCTCGGTGTACCATCCACAGACCGACGGACTAGTCGAACGCTATAATGGAACACTAAAAGCCACGCTAAAGAAGATGCTGGAAGTAAACGGCAAAGAATGGGACCAGCTGTTACCCTTGGCGCTGTACGTCATAAGAAGCCAGGTACAAAGCAGCCTTGGCTGTTCGGCGTTCGAGATGCTGTACGGAAGGCAGCCTCGCTCCCATCTTGAGATGACGAAAGAGGCCTGGGAGAAAGAAGAGGCGATTGAGACCAGAGGTATGTTGGACTACACCCAAGGACTGAAAGACAAGATAGGAAAACTTCGTGATTTAGCCTATTCCCACCTGGTGAAGAAACAGGAACAACAGACCCACTACTATAACCGCGGAAAAAGGTGGAGGACCCTAAGGAAGGACGACTGGGCACTGGTGTTACTACCCACGGCTACAACGAAGTTAAAGACAGAATGGAAAGGCCCATACAAGGTCATAGCGGTCATAGGTAAAACCACGTATAGGTTACAAGTCACCCCGACCCGCACCCAGACGTACCATATAAACATGCTAAAGAAATGGCTGGGACCCCTACCCAAAGCCTCAAACCTCACTCTGCCCACACTTACCACCAAGCATTCCACGGTAGCAGAGCTAGTGGTGAACGAAGACCTCACCCACAGAGAGCGGGACGAGTTGGATGAAGCCCTTCGACCCTTTGCCTCGGTGTTCTCCGACGCTCCATGCAAGACCCACCTGGCAGAACACCGGATTGAAACCCCGGCCGGGAAAACCATAAAACTGAGACCCTACCGGATCCCCGCGGCCCGAAAAAAAGCCAGACAGAAGGAAGTACAGGAGATGTTACAGCTGGGAGTCGTAAGGCCCTCGAGGAGTGAGTGGTCCTCTCCGATCGTCATGGTGCCGAAACCAGACGGTAGTACCCGCTTCTGCATGGACTTCAGGGCCCTTAATGAAATCTCGTCCTTCGATGCCTACCCCATCCCTCGGATAGACGAGCTGATAGAGAAACTAGGAGAGGCCACGTATATCACCACGTTAGACATGACCAAGGGCTACTGGCAGGTACCCCTAAGGGAGGAGGACAGAAAGAAGACGGCCTTTTCCACACCCGAGGGCCTCTACGAATTCACCGTCCTCCCGTTTGGACTACATGGGGCCCCAGCGACTTTCCAGAGACTCATGAACACCGTGTTACAAAACCACCACTCCTTTTCGTCAGCATATCTGGACGATATAGTGGTTTTTAGCCCCAACTGGAAAACCCACCTTCGCCATCTCCAAACCATCTTACAGGCCCTAAGGGAAGCGGGTCTACACATAAATGCAAAGAAATCCCGGGTGGGATACCAAAAAGTAAAGTACCTGGGATATGTACTAGGACATGGGGCGATCGCCCCTCAGATAGAGAAGGTCAGAGCGATTTCAGACGCTCCCTTTCCAGCCTCCAAGCGAGACCTAAGAGCCTTTCTCGGCCTGATTGGCTATTATAGACGGTTTATACCCCGCTTTTCCGAGGTGGCCGCCCCACTGACAGACATCCTCCAGAAGCAGGTGAAACCACAGGTCCTGTCATGTCCCACGGAACCCATGATAAAGGCATTCCAAACCCTAAAACAAGCCCTAACTACAAGTCCCGTCCTGATCTCACCTGACTTCTCCCGACTCTTTCTCCTACATACGGACGCCTCACAACAGGGCATAGGCGCGGTCCTCTCACAGCTGACTCAGGAGGGGATAGAACACCCTGTAGTATACATAAGTAGGAAGCTATTCCCGAGGGAGGTGAGATATCCCACCATTGAGCGCGAGTGCCTGGCCGTAAAACGGCCATAGAGAAGTTACGTTATTACCTAGAGGGACACCAGTTCACCCTGTACACAGACCATGCACCTCTCCAATGGATGAGCCGCAATATCGCCAATAACCCCAGGGTTCTCCGTTGGTTTCTCTCCCTCCAACCCTATTCATTCACCGTGCGACATCGAAAGGGGGTCGACAACGGCAATGCGGACTATCTGTCCAGAGTGTTCCCTCTCCCCAATCGGGAGAATCCAGGGGTGGAGGAGTGTCACGGGGCGGGTATGTGTCGGGACGGCCCAGATCGACTGAAAGACTGGTGGGAGGCGCAGGACGTCACCGCACCTTTTATTTTATCACCACAGGAGGACTGGACTGGGTCATCCACGTCCGACACCGCTGAACGGAGATACGGTCCCTTTAACTGGGATCCGACATGGGACGCTCCCGCCCCGTTTGATGACGACATCGCCCTCCGTCCAACAAGAGAGGGCAGGAACAGGAAGACGATGTGCGCCGACACCGGAGGTGAGATGGGAGGAAGCGGAGTTGCGGAGAGACGAGACGGAGACAGCGAGCGACGGACCCCGAAAGGAACGGCAGACTCAGGAGGAGCGGAGGAAGACCCCGAGGGAACCCCAGAGCCAGGAGGCCAACGGATTTACGCTTCGCCCAGCCATGCTCCAGGAGGAGCGTGGCTAAAACAGGTATGGGATCGTTTCACGGGCTGGGTGGGAAAGCGGGGGACGCCAGAGGCTTAGAGGCGCGAGCGCAGTATCGCGCATTGAAGAAAGCCGATCCCCATCCACCGCACCTACACTCCCCTCCATTGAGCGTGTGTCACGGTATTTTGTTGGTTTTGGGCTGGTGTTACCTCACTCCCTTTCCCTGACAACGCACCGCACCAAGTTCACCCTGACCCCGTGTTGTCCTCTTCCTTCCTTTGGGGCATCCGGAGATTCCGACAGTGGCCACCCGGGACAGAACACGAGGAGGTGAAGGAGGCGATAGACGCCCGGGCCAAGACAGGAAGAAGACGACAGCACACACCCCGGGAACTAAGGACAAGTCATACGCTATAAACCCCTGTACACTGGACACTCTTAGGAGACCTACCCTTACAAGAATAAAACCTGCACTATCACGACCAGGCCTCCCGCATCTTATTCCCGATAGTTCCCACTATGTCACTAGACTCTCGTTTACTCTTAAAATGTTTCCCCTATCTCTACATCCTTTCTTGGATATCCTCACTATCCACACATCTGCCACCTTCTAAATCTCAATACGTTATCCCTTTCACCCTCCGTCCACTCTTCCCTGTGCTTCTGCTGTTCTTTCTTGCTCCTATATTTCTTTTGTCTGTTTTTCTATTCTATTGCTTCTCTTCACTCTCTTGTCTCTCCTTCTCATAGATCTCCCCACCTCACCTCCACTTTCTGTCCCATGTTCATCCCTCTTCCGTAGCTTGCCATTCTCCTTTGTATCTCTCAACCCTACTCTCTTTTCCTTACTATCTGTATCTCTCCATCTTTTAATTTGCTCTTCCTTATATCTATGCCATGCACCTCTACTCTCTTTCCATTTCCTTTCATTCTTCCATTCATCTCATGACTCCTTTTCATTTTCTCTCACTTGTTCCTCTTCATTCTCCCCAGTGTCTCACCAGTGTCTCTTTTTTCTGCCCTGCATCTCCATTCACACCTGCATCTCTCCACATTCCATTTCTCCACCCTCCTCTTTTTCTTATCTGCTGCATCCCTCCAAGCCTTCAGTTTCTATCCACTCCCTTTATAATTCTCCATTCTCTCCAGTATATCTTTATTCTTTCGTCTAGCTCTCTTTTACCGGCTTGTGCATTTTAATTCCCTCTTTCCTTTTCTCAGTGAACAGATCTTTACCCTACCCACCCCCATATAGATTTCGCAATGAGTAAACTCACAGGCAGGCTTTAGGAAAAAGTCTATGTGGGATATTTAAAAAAAAGTGGCTGCACCACTGATAGCTCTATCAGCATCAGGAAAGAGCAGCGTGGAAATCACATTACTAGAAGGACATAAGAGCTGCAGAAGCTGGTGAGGGCGGTGGCCTACCACTACAAGGTACTCATCTACATAGCTAAATAATCTTTAAGAATGGACCTGAGGAGGTGAATTTTCTTGGGGTGGCATCCTTACAACTTTCAGTGTCGCATTGGAAACGGGAAACCATGGACAGCAGATTTGCCCGACAATTGGAGTACCAATCCACTCCACAATTCATGCAGAGCCATTTGCAGCCCACCACCGGCTCATAAAAAACAGGTAAGACCCTTTGCAAACATTCCATAGACAGGCAGGGCATGGTGTTTCGTTTGCAAATTCTCCACATTACCCACCCTAAGGTGACCAGATCTTGAACACCAAAAACTGGAACGTTCCAGAAAGACAGAAGAAGGACTACAATTTTGCATTGACAGTGGGGCATAAAATGCCTGACAATACTCACGAACATAGAAAACACACAATGAAGAACTAAGGTAAATTGAAATGGGATCTTGAGGGGCAGGCAAAATTAGGAGCCATGCCCTGCAGAGGGTTTTCAGGTGAGTGGAAGAGGTCAGGTCTTTAAGGGGCAGAGAACTAACCAGTTGGGTGAGAGGTGGGGTCTAGGAAGGGGTAAGTGGTTAGGGGGACCATGCGTAGATCTTTTTGGGTATGTGCGCACCAGCTACCAGGAGTACAGGGAGCCATAGTGAGAAATTGACATTGGAATGTATTTTGATAGAGAAGATCAGGATTATTGGAGGATTAGCTGTTAAATAATGGCCAATGGTAAAGCCCTCGAAGCTCTAGCAGTGCTGCAGGAGGCAGGGAGGACAGATTTAATAAAAGAAGCCGTCCTCTAACAAAATTGGGTCCTCACGCCTCTGATACATGTATGGAGGATTGTGGGAGGGGTGGTACTGCTGTTTTAGCTTATTTGCCCCTAAAATGTAAGTTAGGAAAGAGAATGTCAGCGGGGCCCCGAAGAAAGCAGTTGGGAGTGGTAAGGAGGAGGGGGTAGGAGCCAATAGGAGGGAGACGTCCCTGCAGTCTTCGCATATGGAGAGGTTCAGGAGACCACTGGGGCTTACGGAGAAGCGTGAGGGCAGAGTTGGAGCAGCAGAATGGGAGCCCTCACCTGACACAGTGCGGTGATGCACAGGGGGCAGCAGGGGATGTTGCAGTGCTCCGCACTGGCATCCACGGGAGGGGCAGAGGTGGTAATTGCATCGGTGTGTGGACACGCCCACCATGCTGTCGTCATCTAGGAAAGACTAAGCGCTTAGCCCACAAGCGCATAGGGGCTTGAAGATAAACCCAAGCCACATTCCACAGGAGAAAGCAGCAGGCATGACAGAGGTGGGGAAAGGAGCAGAGGAGGGCAGTATGAAGGGCAATGAGGTAACAAGGCACTAGAAAGCCTTCGCTAAGGGTGTCCCAGCACTGGAGACAGTGATATTGCCACCTGGGAAGGGAAATGGTTATGGATGCCACAAGAGCAGGTTATTGAGGAGATGCAGGGACAGAGTTTGGAGAGAAGTAGTTGTGGCCAAGGGGGTTCATGGGGCAAACCAGCAGGCATGTGTATGCAGAGGAAGGATTCAAATGGCGGACCAGGAGAGTCTAGTTTGGCTCATTCACCCTGGTATGAAGGTAAGGTGTGGTCTGGAGCTGGCCAAATTTCAAAGCTGGACTCAGCCTGGAGGAGACAGGGTGAGTCTTGAGCAGCATCCCTCATAAAGTCAATATGGTTGTCTGACAAGTCATGGTTGAAGAAAATGGGAGATGGAGATGCATGTGACTGGAAAATGTCGGGTATTAGTGCATGGAGTGACAGGGGACTGAGTGGGTACAAGGATACATCTGAATTGGACTATGATGAAATGATGGTGGCGGGTGGAGGAAGAGGTGGTACCTGAACAGGACGATGAGGAGATGCAGGCAGAAGAATGAGTTGGTGAGCAGAAGATGTGGGGAAATCAAAAGGGAGTTAGTGGGTTAATGTTGTGAAGGAAGTTTTTTTTTTTCCAGAAGACATGTTCGACGCCAGACACAGGAGCGAGAATGACTGACTGGAGAAATGCCATGGCTAGATGGACAGGTTCAGAGTGGGCCCCGATCCTACAGGCAGGTAAGAGAGGACGAAGTGCGATGCACCCACGGGATAGGTTCATTCTATGGGAGTCAGTGATCATAAGGGTTGCAGGTATTACACCTGAGAAAAGCCAAGTATGTAGCGGACATGGGGTTTGGAACCGATAAAAAAGTGGGTACACACACATATAACAGAAAAGAGAAAAACTTAGACAAGGATAAAGGTACAGATGTGGAAGAGATTGAGAAAAAATAAAGCAAAGAGGTAAATCATAAGAAGTTACCATGTATGGGCATAAGCAAGCCCCTGGGGGTTGACCTAATGACCACACTGAAGGAAGGGATATGGAAAGAAGAATATGCCAAGGTATTTATATTGCTCAAAGGAGGAGGAATATGAATTGGCATTAGAGTGCCAGCTACCATTGAGAACTGATACAAGGAATACAAATTGGGGTCAGAGTGCCAGTTACCATTGAGAACTGGACAGCAGCATTTTTGATTTACACCAGTGTGCATTGTGAAAAGTTCACCGACAGATGCATCACTTTGTTTAGGTATATGAACGTAATAAGAAAGGCACAGCTGAGTACATTACTATGAGGAGTTCAGGGCAAAAGTGTTGGAAGATGCAGTAGGGAAATGGTGTGAGCTCCACAATTACCTATGATTACATACCATGTCACCTAGGACACCAACACCTTACACAGCAGGCAGGCTTCTTTTAATGGTGCCCCACCCACGTAGGAATGGGTTCAACTCAAGGTCAGGCATGAGTGCTAGGGACTTGTTGGGGATATAACAGGGCTATTGCATCTCAGAGTACTGAAATTCTAAGCACAAATGATCAAAGTGCAATGACAAACAACCACTTACCCACTGTGGGGTGCCAGCAGGGGTTATGCAAGGAGTAACTGAAGTTCAAGGACAGGCATATATGCATATATTTATGGATGAGGGGCTGCTGGTACATCCAGTAATACACATGGGCCAGTGGGAAGGGGTACGTACTCCAATTAGGCTGGGACAGTTGCTTTTTTGGTTACCAGGATATGAAGATGGGATACAGCTATTTTGGAGGAGGGTTTCACATGTGGTTGCAAATTGGTTGGCTTTGGCGAGACCTTATATGCCTCATCACAGAGTATGTTTGGGTGCAAACGTGAAAGAAGATTTGAAGGGTTGGAAAGTGTCTTTGGAAACATTCAATGGAATTACACTGAAAGGGGTGTGAGAAGAGGCAGAGTAGGCAATTCAGATATTCTCTGATGCAGCAAGGGTAGAGGTTTTGGTCACATTCGGCAGCGGAATTGGTGTGCTGAAGAAGGAGTAGAAGGATGGAAACAGAGTGAGATAATAATCACATTCTTGGAATTGTTTTCTTTGGTGTTATCATTGGTCTTGTGGGGTGACAACTTTCGAAATTATCATTTAATGTGGACAATATGGCAGTGGCCAACATTGTAAAGAGACAAACGGCACACAATATGATAGTGTTGCAATTGTTGCACATGTTTGTAGTAGGCTTCTTGACTCATAATGTGTCATTTTGCACAAGACACGCTCCAGGTGTCGACTGTAGATCTTCTATCTCATTCCCAGTGGAGGGTATTCAGTGGTCTGGTTCTGTAGGGGGATCAACTGAAAACACCCATGCCCGCAGAATTATGACATTTGAGGGGGGGGCAAGAGCAGAAGACTTCCTCACAGATTATTCGGGGTGGCAGGTTTGACACATTAGAAAGCAGTTTGGTTACCCTGAGATAAAAACCAATCAGCTTTGGGAAGGGGGTTCATACAGTCAGTTCAGAGTAGTTACAGGTGTAGTTTTCCCCAGTTAAGTGGGAAAAAAGGTGTTTTTGAAAGGGTGAAAGATATGGTTGGGGGAAGTTGTTTAAATCAAAAAGAGGAATTTGTTTAGGAAGGGGGAGAGTAAGGTTGAAGGACATATAAAAATATCTAGTAGTGAGATTTTGTATTGTAGGCTGAATGTAATTTGCCAAGGTATACATCCTGTGATGCTCATCAATCTCATTAAAGCAGCTTTTTCACCCAGTTATGTGTCAGTAGTTTTGTGGAATGTGCTGTCTCACCCAATGCAACTTTGCACACAGCATGGAAACGTGGGGGCAGTTTTGTAATTGGTTTGCATCACCCTTGCACCACACAAGAAGATATAGGGCGATACAAAATCTAGAATCAGATTTACCAGGCCATGCAAGGGCACCCTGCACGGCTTGGTAAAGCTGGTGTAACGCAAGGCAGCGCAAGTTGTTTCCTTGCATTACACTACTTGGTGGAGGTGTTATATGGGTGGAGCGTCAGTGTTCCCATGCATTGTTAGAAATGAGGGTCTCTAGTTGGCATTGGCTTGAACCTTGTCCAAGTAGGGACCCTTCATTCTAGTCAGGATAAGGGGATTACACACTTAGATAACCCCTGCTCACCCCCTTGGTAGCTGGGAACTAGCAGACAGGATTATCCCAGAGGCAATGTGTAAAGTATTTGTAAAAAACACACACAATAACACAGTAAGACACTACAAATGGACAGCACACCAGTTTAGAAAAATAAAGTATCTTTATCTAAACCAAACAAGACCAAAACAACAAGAATCCAACATACACAACTCAAAATATGATTTTTAAAAGGTTTCAAGCAATTCTATCTATATAAATCTATGGATGTGTGATTTTTACACAAAGTACCTCAAATGCGTCAAAATCAACAAGGCAAAACAGCTGCAGAGGAGGGAAGCATTAGAAAACACAGCTATGCATCAGTTCCTGAGTCATTGGGGAGGCGATGCGACAATTCTGCTGCACGCAGGAGAAATGATGCATCAAATCTGGACTGCATGGGGAAGTGATGTGCCGATTCCAAGACAGTTCAGGTCTGCGTGAGCTGCGTCAGAGATGCCTGGTGCACAGGCACGATGCGCGGAAATCCGGGGTGTGCTAGAGGTCAATGTGGCAGGCGCTGCATCGATTTCTTCAGCCATGGTCCCACGATGCTTCGTTTCTTGTAGCCGCACAGAGGGGCCTGCATTGGAGTAGGTGTGGGGATCTTGGACTTCAGAGGTCGGTGCACTGGACTCGCCATGCAAAGATTCTTCAGGCCGCTGGTAAGTGCTGCATGGATTTCTTCAGCCGCATGGGGCTGTGTGTCAGAGCTTCTCCCGCACGGCAGTGCTGCATTGGAAAATTCAGCTGCAAGGAGGGTGAAACATACATTTTTGGTATTCTTCAGGTTCTTCACAGCTTTCTGTAGCAGGAACAACCTACAGGGGGCCAGGATTTTAATTGGCACCCCCAGGAAGGTCAGATCTCCCAGCAGTGGAGTTCAAGAAGACGTTAGGTGAAGTCTTTGTGTCCCTGAGACTTCAGAACAGTGGGCCAGCACACACAAGCCCTTGGAGATTCTTTGCCAGCAAGATTCACAGCAAAGCCCAGTCTATTTCCTCTCCTTGGCAGAATCAGCAACTGCAGGCCAACCCTGCAAAGCAACACACAGCAAAGGGGCAGTACTCCTCCTCACAGCTCTTCTTCCTTGGCAGAGGTTCCTCTTGATTCCAGAAGTAATCTAAAGTTTTGGGGTTTTAGGTCTAATACTTATACCCTTTTTTCCCTTTGAAATCTTCGTTCAGAGAGTCTCTCTTGCTCAGTAAAACCAGTTCTGTCCTCCCTGGTCCAGTTTCACTACAGGCGGTGGTGATAGCATTGTGCTGAGCAGCCACAGCCTATTCAGGTGTCGGTGACAACTCCTCCCATCACTCTAGCCTAGGATGGCCCATCAGCATATGCAGGGCACACCTCAGCTCCCTTTGTGTGAGTGTCTGGAGTGAATGCGCAAACAGCCCCTACAGTCTAAAACCAGATGGTTAATCCACAAGCAGGCAGAGGCACACAGGTTGGTTAAATAAGAAAATGTCCACTTTCTAAAAGTGGCATTTTCAAACACACAATTTAAAAACCATCTTTCTAAAAGATGTGTTATTAAATTCCGAGTTCAGAGAGCCTAAACTCCAAGGGGCCGATTCACAGAACTAATCTGAGACAAAAATCCTAAACTTACTACTTTTGGTATTCACAGAAGGCATTTAGTAGTAGTAAAGTTAGGACTCCTAACTTTACTACTACTAAACTGAGGCAAAATCCTAACTTTACGACTTTCCGTATTCACAAAAGGCATTTAGTAGTAGTAAAGTTAGGAGTCCTAACTTTACTACTACTAAATGCCTTCTGTGAATACCAAAAGTAGTAAGTTCAGGATTTTATCTCAGATTAGTTCTGTGAATCGGCCCCCAAATCTCTAGCTGTTCCAAATTGAAAGTTACACTTGTAAAAGGTTACAAGGCAGCCCCAATAATAGCCTATGGGAGAGCTAGTCATTCCAATAGTGAAAAATGAAATACACAGTATTCCACTATCAGACAAGTAAAACACACCAGTATATGTCCTACCTTTAACATACACCGCACTCAGTTCACAGGGATACCTTGGGCCTACCTTAAGGGGGACTTACATGTAAGAAAAGGGAAGGTTAGAGCCTGCAAGTGGGTGCACTTGCCAGGTTGACATGGCAGTTTACAAACTGCACATGCAGACACTGCAGTGGCAGGTTGGAGACACATTTGAAAGGTTACTGATGTGGGTGGCACAATCTGTGCTGCAGGCCCACTAGTAGTATTCGATTTACATGCCCTGAGCACACATAGTGCACTTTACTAGGGACTTACCAGTAAATCAAATATGCCAATCATGGATAACCAATCAGAATTGCAATTTACATAGAGAGCTCTTGCACTTTGGCACTGATCAGCAGTGGTAAAGTGTCCAGAGTACATAAACCAGCAAAACTGAAATACAGCACACAGTCAAAAATACAGGAGGCAGAGGCATAAAGTCAGGCGAAACCATGACAAGGATGCCAGGTCTAACACAAATCCATCCATGCATTCTGATGCATTCCCAGATTTACTAACACTGGTAGACCTGGGAATGTGTCAGAATTGCATGCCTTCCTACCAAAGGCGCAATGAGGAGAAATAGATTTATTTCTCCAGTTGTCTTCGCTTTCTAAGCGTGCTCCATTCTGCAGCACAATTAGAAAGAGGAAATTGTCTCAAAGGATTGATTTTGTGCCAGCAGATGTCCCCTTCTGCACAAAAACAATCCTGTCTGCAACACAGGCACCATTGCACCATGATGCAAGGATGCCTGCATTGGTGCTAGGCTGCACTGAGTGTGCCAGCACCAGAAGAGGGCAGGAATGAGCCATATAATAGTAAATATGGGACATTCCTGCCCTCTATCTTTCATTCAGTGCAGCAAATTATCTTGCTGTGCTGCATGAAAAAAATTGTAAATATCGGCCCTGATATCAGGGTCTCCACAAAGTGGGGTGGTGCTTATATTTTAGTAGCTTGCTGTAATGCTCTTTGCCAGAGAACTCCTCGTCCATCACATTTCTTATCAAAATACAGATTTTCATTTAAATTCACTCTATCATTTTTACAAAAAATGCTAAAGCAAGTATTGGTATTTCAACAGCCCCTCTTCTGCATCATTATCACAATGCTCGTCAGTGAGAGTGGTCTACCTTTCACCAAGTGCCTAAGAAAACATGCATGAATTAAATAATTTCTAGGGACTGGGAATGAATTCTTTGGAGGTAAACTATGTAGTATTTGGTCACTGTTTTTCAATTATTTATATTTGTAGGTTTGTGCCTTTCTATTACCCACTGATCCATTTCTTCGAGAGAAAACAAACAGTTATGTTTATTGTGTGCGCCTGTATACACCCACTATTTTTTGTACATGTTCTGTTTCCATCACTTTAGCACCTGCCATGTGCCAACTAGATCTTTTCTACATTTGCACAGTTCATTTGTTTTAATGGTATTTAAGAATTCTGACTTCACACATCCCACCAGGACAGGGTACCCTTAACAAAATCCCCTGGAGCAGAGCAGTGTTTAATTTGTAAAATAATGAGTGCCTGTGCCCAAAGCTCTGCTCAGAACCCCGAAACCAGTACAATTTAATTTCACACTCCTAGCACCAACAGTGCATGGTCTTGAATCCACTTTATGTCTCTTTATTCTCCTACCAGACACTCCCTACCTATTTATCTATCTCCGGCAGGTTCTGGCTTTCTTACTTTATGACATTTTGTCCGCCTTTCTCTTCTGCCATCTTTCTGCTTTGCTTGTTTTCCAGCTCTTGCTCTCAGTAATTGCCTGATGCAGAAAAATAAGTGCAGGTCCCCAAAACATGAGTGGCAGTGGCCCTACCAGCAACCACTAGCTCAAATTAAGCACTTCCCTAGAGACACTTTATTCTGTTCTGGTACATTTCCAAACTGTGGTTAGTATGCTGGTTCCCAGGAAGGTCTAGACTTTTAGTCAGGAAGAAGGTGGGGCAGAGCTTCTCTTTGGTAGTGGCTAGACACCCTTCACTGCACACCTGTGTCACTAGCGAATTCTGCCTGAACTCATTTAACTTCTTACCCTTCTGAATAACTATTGCCCTCTCAACTTTGTCCACATCGCCTCCTGTTCACTGTCTTATTTTCGTCTTCCATAAGAATTGTGAGCCGTCGGATGGGATTTCCAGGATATTGTCTTAACGTTCAGTGTCTCAGAATTGCATTCCATGTTACGTGGCAATCCAGAGTTGTCGGATAAAGTGGATTACTGGCTGAGCTGAGATCACACATAATGCGAAAAACACCACGCTTGCAATTTTCTTTTCCACACACATTTTGCCAATAACAAGTCTGGTGCAATCCACAGGGAAAATTGCTCAGAATGTGGCGAAAACATGAGTGAATCAATGTGAAAGAAGTGATTAATGTCATTATTCCCCATATTATGGGGGAAATTTGAGAATAGTTGTTAGAAATTGGGTTTTAAATTGAGTAGGGTGTAAATCCTTCTCAAGCAATAAACACATTCCTTGTCAGCATGTTCCACTAAAGTCACTAAATTAACGTGTGCTTAACCCTCTGGCAGCTTGGCACAAATGCAGTCAGGCTTAACTTAGAGTAAGTAATAAAGTGAGAACACAACACAAAAAAATCCTACACCAATTTAGAACAAGCATTTGCAATGCAATAGGTCTCGCATTTGCAAGAGTTTAAGCTACTGGCATTGCAAATGGCAATTCTTTTTATTTATCTGTTCTTATAATTAACACATAAATAGAAGGCATTGTCATTTGCCAATAGCGCACAGTCTTGTAAATGCGAGAGCTAGTGCACTTCACAGAAGCGGCCACCATTGTCCAGCGATGCTTGGAAAGTGAAAGAGCGCATGGCGCACTGAATGCTGCAGGAAAGCATGTTGTGCCTGCAGAAGGAGAAACTCATTAAAGAAATAGTGCTTAAAGACTAAATAAGACGTACTGTGTAACAACCAAAGTAAAAGGGCCAGTCCTCATGGGAGGTTACAATTGAAGAGAAGGCGTACTAAGGCGGGACCTACAAATTTTTTAATGAATCAGAAGCCAGCATTTACGAAGGACAATGACACAAGCCAATAACAAATATGGGCAGTGAGTGGGCGAGGCTTCTAGTCCATGCTCGAATACAGCACGCCTCGCAGAGCAGCGCATGCGTTGCCGAGGCTCGACCTGCAAAATGCTATGATGCGACCAGTGCTGGCCACATCATAGCGCTTTTTTCATCACTTTTAGCCATGATGCACACCAGCCACGCTGCTTTATAATATGGCTAAAAGACATTGGCAAAGCCAGTAGCTCTCACATAGGCGCGACCTATTGGCTTTGTCAATGGTATTCGTTGATAAAAAAAAAATTAAAAAAAGATTCCAACGGAAGATATTTAATGCATCATGCGCAATTTTCTCCCCCACAACACCAATCTTCATAAAAACACCCTGCTGAAATCAGACTTGCAAAGATGTAAATCTGCATTACCCATTAGATCAGGGGTCTCCAACCTTTTCTCTAGTGAGAGCTACTTATGTTCAAGAAAATCATCCCATGCTACTAATATTAGAGCTTTAATAGTGACCACTTGAGACAAGATTGAATTAGTGGCCACCATATGCAAGATCACCAGCAGTGGTCACCACGGTGCATCAGTAAAAAACACAGCATATACGCACAGCATTTGTGTTGGAGGGTGGGTGGAAGCAGCGACGGGCGTGCCTGTTTAAAGGAAACACTACTGCATTTGTATTGGAGGGTGGTGGGAGGGCGGAAGCAACTACGGGCCTCAAGCAACCTTTTTTAAAAAAGGTTCGCTAAACAACAGATAAAGAAATTAAGCATAAGGAGATCGTGGTTGTCCAGCACTCTTTAGCCTTGCCCGTCTTGATAAGCTTCCACAAAGAGCTTATTGGCCGCCAAGGAATATACAAATCGCACAGGTTGTTGTACCAGAGAAGAAAGCTTGAACCCCAAGGAGCTGCTGCTGGAACCACACAGGCTTTCTGGTTCAAAGGAGCAGGCCCACGCAGGTAGCTAAGAAAATTAAATCATTAACACGCTTAACGTGATACATGCGCTTTTAAACAGCTGATAAGCTTCCCCAAAACCTCTATTTGAGGCAGTAAGCCAAAACAAATAGCAAGAGAGAGCACAACGAGTTTTCGCTTCTAGTTTACAAAGAAATGCATTTCTAAAGGAAATGAAAAAAAAGGAAAATAAAGCACAAGCTCATAGTGGCAGGCTTTTTACCTGTGCTTCTTTCTCTTCTCTCTTTTGTAATAACCATTTTCCACATAAAAAGTGCATAAAGCAATTCAACTGCCATTTCAGATGAAAATGTGTTGAAAATATGAATCCAATTCTATAATATTCATGCCAAGCGCAAGTGCACAATGTTCAATAAGGAAGAAAAGGGGATAATGATCGGAGTGTGGCACTGTGATCAAATATCTAAGTTAGAATATGTGTTCAATTTGCTGCCTGCGTGTGCGGTCTCTGCATATGCAAGCTAAGTGCAGACCTCGTATTCAACAATCGCTCTTTACACATGCAAGCGAGCCTCCTTTCTTCTTGTACCGTGGCCAAGCCAAAGGCCGCCACTGATTCGCCGAGTGCCTGGGTCCTTCAGCTCCCTGCCTCATACTCCATCCCGGCAGCCAAGAACAAAACCTTTCCTTTGCACACGGACACGGCGAGACCTGCTGCTATTGTGCCCGAGACTTCCAGCGCGACAAGAAGTGAAAGAAATCAAGCGGGGACTAGTCTGGGAATCCTCCGGCTGCACAGAGGGCGCATTCAGTGCTAGCTGCACGCTGCAAAAACTCTTCACAGGCTGTAAAATCAAAAGTCACATTTTCTATTCACTCGCACGGAAGGCTCGAGAGAATGCTGTACCTGCTGCAAACTGTGGGGCATATTTACGTTCCCTGGCGCATCCCTGCATATCAGCAGGGATGCGCCAGGGAAAATGCGTCACGCAAGTTTACCCTTGCGCCACGTCTGATGCGACGCATTTACAATGCGGCGCATCGTGGCGCAAGGATAAGCAGATGCGTGATGCATCTGCCGGCGGAAGGTTGGCGCAGTGCTGAAGTCGTGTCGCAAGCGCGACGCAACTCCAGCACTGTTCCAACCTTCCCTATCCCTAACATGGTGCGTCAATCCTTACGCCTGCTTGAAGCAGGCGTAAGGATTTGGCGCACCAGCGCCGAGAAGTGACTGCGTGAAATCTTGTAGATTTCACTACGTCACTTTTCCGAGGCGTACCTGCGCCGGAACGCCCCCCCCTGCGACGGTACGCCCACATGAAACATGACGCAGGTTTCATGTGGCGCAGGGGTTTACTACGTGATGCATCTCCCTAGATGCGTCACGTTGTAAATATAGCGCAACGCGGCGCATGGTTTGCGTCGCCGCTGCGTCACTTGCGTGTCGCAACGGCGGCGCAAAAGTGGCGCAAGGGGCTTGTAAATATGCCCCTGTGTGCTTCTCGTCAGGCTCAAAATAGAAGCGTCCGCCAAATACAGTGGAGCACCGAGGGGCATATTTACAAGCCCCTTGTGCCACTTTTGCGCCGCCGTTGCGTCACGCAAGTGACGCAGTGGCGACGCAAACCATGCGCCGCGTTGCGCTATATTTACAACGTGACGCATCTAGGGAGATGCGTCACGTAGTAAACCCCTGCGCCACATGAAACCTGCGTCAGGTTTCATGTGGGCGTACCGGCGCAGGGGGGGGCGTTCCGGCGCAGGTACGCCTCGGAAAAGTGACGTGGTGAAATCTACAAGATTTCACGCAGTCACTTTTCCGAAGCTGGTGCGCCAAATCCTTACGCCTGCTTCAAGCAGGCGTAAGGATTGACGCACCATGTTAGGGATAGGGAAGGTTGGAACAGTGCTGGAGTTGCGTCGCGCTTGCGACACGACTTCAGCACTGCACCAACCTTCCGCCGGCAGATGCGTCACGCATCTGCTTATCCTTGCGCCATGATGCGCCGCATTGTAAATGCGGCGCATCGGACGTGGCGCAAGGGTAAACTTGCGTGACGCATTTTCCCTGGCGCATCCCTGCTGATATGCAGGGATGCGCCAGGGAACATAAATATGCCCCATAGTGTCTTTACAGCGAAGTAAATTAAGTTATTTTGAAATCACTCAAATTCAATAATATGATTACCATGATTGTTTTAATAAATTCAAGTACCACAAGACTGATGAAACAGTTATTTTTCAGCGACATTAACCGGGTTTGTCACACAAAAAAGCACCAGTATTGTTATTTTGGTTTCTGTTTGTGTCGGAGGGTGGCGGGAGGGCAGAAGCAACTACGGGCATCAAGCAACCTTTTTATAAAAAAGTTCGCTAAACAACAGATAAACAAATTAAGCGTGAGGAGACCCTGGTTGGCCGGTGCTCCTTAGCCTTGACCGGTAGGGAGGTATCGGCTGCGAGAGCGACTTAGGATGCAGCAAAGAAGAGCAACGGAGGAGGCAACCAATGGTAAGTAGCAGGCAGAAATGAAGTGCTTTTGTTGACCACAAAAGGTCTTGCAGACAGCACATGCGCGCTGATGCTCGACCTAAAAAACATAAAACACAACCTTAAAATTATAAAACTGTAACAGCAATCGCCACAAGCTAACTACTCGTCAACTGGTAAACCAGGCTGAGAGAAGGTAACGGGCTACAGCAGTCACCACCTCACTGTGTAATAGTTAACTTTCAGATAGATACCTGTGGTTCTTAATCGGGGAGGCAGCCATTTAATTATTGGGCCCACGTATACTATATAAAGTAATGAAAAATTTGCCTGGTCTTCAATGAACTGCATATATGGAGACGAACTTCCATTTTACATATCACAGAATTCTTTCTCCTACTGTAATTCTACCCCAATTATTGGTGTGAACTTTCTGGACATGGAACGGAAGTGTTTATGAATCATAATGGCAGTACCACGTGAAATACTGGTGAAAACGAGTGGTAAATCCTAGTCTAACCACTGTGAGCCAGCACAAAACATCTATTGCCTAAAAGGTGGCATTCCTGAAGGAAGATCATTTGAGGCGCGTACCGTTTCAGCCCCACTTCCTTGACCTGTGACACGCATTGCTCTGCACTTTTTTGCAGCTTGGTTTGCCTCATTGTTTCAAAAATACTGATTAGTAATTATACACTATGGGGCATATTTACGTTCCCTGGCGCATCCCTGCATATCAGCAGGGATGCGCCAGGGAAAATGCGTTACGCAAGTTTACCCTTGCGCCACGTCGAATGCGGCGCATCGTGGCGCAAGGATAAGCAGATGCGTGACGACCTGCCGGCGGAAGGTTGGCGCAGTGCTGAAGTCATGTCGCAAGCGCGACGCAACTCCAGCACTGTTCCAACCTTCCCTATCCCTAACATGGTGCGTCAATCCTTACGCCTGCTTGAAGCAGGCGTAAGGATTTGGCGCACCAGCGTCGAGAAAAGTGACTGCGTGAAATCTTGTAGATTTCACTACGTCACTTTTCCGAGGCGTACCTGCGCCGGAATGCCCCCCTGCGCCGGTACGCCCACATGAAACCTGACGCAGGTTTCATGTGGCGAAGGGTTTACTACGTGACGCATCTCCCTAGATGCGTCACGTTGTAAATATAGCGCAACGCGGCGCATGGCTTGCGTCGCCGCTGCGTCACTTGCGTGACGCAATGGCGGCGCAAAAGTGGCGCAAGGGGCTTGTAAATATGCCCCTATGTACTTCTTTAAACCCTATATCTGTCTTTTTACAAACATTTTAGGTAGCCCAAGGAGAAATGTTATTACACAAGGAGAATGCAGCACATATACTGAATATCCAAATATGTTGGAGTACACTCACGAAATAAGTAATATAATAGCAATAGGGTAAATGCCCATGGCAGTTTGTAGTAGAACAGTTATGTGGTTTGTTTCTCCTTGGAGTGCCAATAAGTGCTGAAGGCAATGGGTAGTGTTGACAAAGAGCCTGGTTACTGATAACAATAGAACAGCCAACATGTTTCGTTCCCAATGGACATTATCAATGCAAATGCTGAAGCATCAGGAAACGCCTGTAAATTGGCACAATAATTATGGACTTCAAATGTACTGAATTCCGATGTAAAACGGGGAGGGTGGTTATCCAAGAACAGCAATTATGCTGGTAGTACGTGGAATATGGTAATCCTGGTATGCACAAAGAGTAGGGATAGGAAATTGGCAGATGGATGGATACAGGAGTGCTGGCCATGATAAGCCAAGAAGTATTCGGAAACATGATAGTACACGGGTGATGTGCACCAACATGTGTTGATATTAGTTTTGAGCAAACGGTTTATCGTATTCATATACAACACCCATTGGTAGCAGGGTGTTTTTGTTACGTCAGCAACACCATTTACGTAAATGAGCAGATTGTTTTAACCACTATTCATATTCTATTGTCTTTGCACTGTACATAGTAGGGATGTGCAATATATAATCCTCACTGCTAAAATTGTAACAGTAGGCATATTTACTAAATATATGGTTTTGCATATTTCTTCGTATTTTTTTTTTGGGGGGGGGTTTAGACTCTTTGTGTAAATTTTATTCTGTAGGAGGCAGGTTTGAGTTCAAAATAACTTCTGGGAGTTGAGCAACTGGTATGTGCCATAAGACATTTTCTGCCTGAGCGAATCTGCAGTATAGTGTGACTTTTGTATTTCAAGTATGCCCTCGTGTTTAAATGTTTATGTGAGATACTGGTCAAGGGCATACACTGCAACATTTGAAATTAAGACAAGGAAAATTATTTCCAATTTCAATCACCCATAATGTTGGGTGAGGAACAAAACACCTGGAATGTAGGTAAACAGGAGGAATTAACAGCATGTTAGATAAAATGCCATTTTGCCAGCTCAAGTGCTCCCCATATGCTGAAAATGGGCAGTAGTTCTGGCTTTCTGTAGTAGCTGGTGTCACCCTTAGTCGGCGCCTTAAGATTAACAGCTAATGCTCCTGATTGAAGCACCAGACATGCGCACAGCATGCCTCTGCTGAAAGGCCCTGTAAATGCAAGCTTGGCCCTTGAGGTAACTTTAGATCATTCAGCCCGTCTTTGTCAGATTTGCGGGCTCTTTACCTGGAATGCAATGGACTTCTATTTGGCCTATGTTCTTTGGTGTTAACTGCCTGAACAAAGAGGTGACGATTGGAGGAGGGCCTCAATCTTGTCTACCCAAACCAGGCCAGCGGGCTGGAGAGGCATACAGGCTCAGCCCTTGCCCATCCTCCACAGGCAATGCTCTCTGCATACCAGCAGCAAAGTTAAGTCACCACAGCCTGTGGATGATCATACCCTTCACCTATACTAGCCCCTGGGGCTCCTTCACAGAGTGCTAGTGTAGCACTCGCCCAAAGACAACTTGTCACAGGCACTGGGGAAAAGTACACAGTCGGCCTTCACAACTATGAGCCCTATCGCCCAATAAAAAAAAAAAATATATATATATATATATATATATATATATATATATATATATATATATAGCTCCTGTCGCACACCAGTACCTTGGCGTACATTGCAGATGGTAAGCACACGTTCTCCAATTCATTTCCTGCAGTCAATACCAGGATTCTTGTTTTATGGTAGGTACTAAATGTCCTTCCCTATAGTTTTTAGGCAGTAAATCACTGTTTAACTGGTACACAGCAGATGGCAAATCCCTCTCCTCAAAGTTCTTCTTGTGTAATGTGCACTCCTGATGCTTGGGAAGTGGTACATCCCCTCCTTTAGCGTCATATGAAGAGTATGGATCCTTCTTATATTTTTTAGGAGTTGATAAAAGCCCCTTCTGGTTCTGGATATGTCGAAATCCCTGGGGTTAGTAGAAGATGTAAGTAAATACTCGTGGTTTGTTGCTATGTGGAATACCTCCTCTGCACGCTTCTTAGGTGGTGAATGTCTATTTCGGTCATTGTCTGGCACTGCCCCATTTGTTTAGAACAATGGGGGTGCACAATGTGCCAGTAATTACCTCATTTTGCAATGGCTACCATGACTTCCCATAACATGCCAGGAATTACGATCAATATGTGCATCTCAAGCACACAAACACAGTCCATCACCAACTCCTGCACACCGCACAGAAATCACTTTTACTGAAGATTTGTCCATCACAGTTAGTAACGGCCAATCTTAGGCATATGACATTCTGCAAAACAAAAACATGTGATTCCCAAGAAAATCCATGATGTGCTATGAGTTCTGCAAATGTGAAACGGGAGTATGAACCGAGGGGTCTGTACTTAAGGGTGAGGCATCAAAAAAAGAGCATTTCCAATGCTTTTTCTGACAGCAGCTACAAACCCGGGAACAAAGCATTGTAGAAGGAGAAGGTGTTTTGGTGTGTCAAACGGTGAACAGTAGGTTGTGTGCGTTCCACTGAGCCATCAGTTATAGACTGTGCCACTGGTTACAGTCACCTGAACTATTTTGATTTGTCACATAGCTGCTAAGTTTCCCAGATCCAATGTGTGATGTGCTTCTCCAGTCCAGGTTGTTTCCTTTGAATTCTGGGATTTGCAGTCTTGTTTTATAAAGGCATATGCAAGATTACAAATCCCAGAATTAATAGGAAAAAAACTAGAATGGAACAGCAAATAGCACATAAACTAAGGAAAGTTGACAGGTCTGCTGTCATCTTTATTCTTACTTCACCTAAGATGGGTCAGTGTAACACGCCGTTTCTCCTGAGTTTCTGTTTAGATTTTTAACCATTAGTCCTGAATATCTGCAGACACTGCCTGGAATTCTCCTCCATTCCAGGGGCATCACCCTATTGTAGGAAAGCTTAGCCTGAAGCAATAGAACCCCCATCCTCGAGCTGGGTGGGCTTTTCAAGGTAGTCCTGCCCCGCAGATCAATGAATACAACTTGCCACCACAGGAGAATGGGAACGGAGCCTATGCGTACAGAGCTGGTGGCAGAGGTAGTCCAGACAAGATATGGAACAAGTTGGGGGAAAGTAGGCAGTGCTCAGTGAGTGTGGGGCAGCTGACCCCACCCCGCGGAGCAGAGAAGGAGGGGCTATGGCAGCCACGAAAGGACACTGTACGGACTGCTGTAAATAAGGATAACGGAGCAGGGGCTGCGGAACACGAGTCTACTTACCAACACAGCTCCCTTTCACGCAGTTCACCAATTCTTCCGGCTGCCCGTGACGCAGATGTAGAGAGCCATCCGGGCTCTACTATACTTTGTTTCCTTCGCATGCACTCCTCGGGGCGGGTTCGTCCAGATGAGATAAATAAACCACGGGAGACCGCTCGGGGTCTTCCTGTCCCCACCTAACAGCCGAGTGGTGTGTATTCATTTTAGCGCTGCGCAGGGCCTTAGTCATACAGGCTGCGCCGCGCTACATTGGCGACGAGGCCGGTCGAACTCCGGTGCCCCAAGACGTACCTGCGAGCAGACGGCACCGTCCCGTGCCACTCCGACACCCGAGGAGGCAGTGACGCCCATCGCGAGCCTGCCATCAGAGCCCTGGGGCTTCCTTTCCTTGCCCCCAATGCCGTTTTCCCCGCCGTGCCCTCACGCCGGCGCCGTGAAGGAGCGAGACTGCCACCGCCGCTGCCTGCCTAGAAGCTGTGAAGAGCACGGAGGACCGAGCGGCTGTGCGACCACGCCCTGCTCGGCTGCGGCCCCTGGAGTCCTCCCTGCGCTCAGAGGCACGCACACACGTGCCGCTTGCTGTAATGAGGTGAGCGCGTTGAAGCGCTGAAGATATCTGCATGCAACTGCCACGGTGCCTGGCCGCATGACCGAGTGAGTCAAAAAGGGGCCCCTGAGATGCTCAGGGAAGGACATTTCTGCCACCCACACCCCACTGGCCCCAGAAGTAAGAAGAGCTGCCTCTTCTCACTACAAGGACCCTCAGTGTGGCAGAATTTCCAAAGGAAGCCCTCCATCAGCAAGTTATATCCCAAGCATCGCCGGGGGGTGCCCCCACGCTGAGCTGCATCAGACACTGAGCTAGAGGCTCTCAGACCCTAGACCGACAGTGCAGAGAGTGTGACCTGCCTGCCAGGTTCATAAGGGGAGCAGGAACAGTGGAACCGCACCCACGTGCAAGAGAACCATGAGTGCACCGCCTCAGGCAGGCGGAGCAGGCCAGCAGGCTGACGCGGGAGAACCACGGAGGGGTGTCAATGCCCCACCTCAAGTACACAGCCACGCGGCCGTCTCCCCACTGCCTCCCTTCAGTGAAACCGCTGACCCTGCCACAGCGGCCCTGCGCTGGAATGCATGGATAGGCCGCCTGAATCACTACTTTAAAGGTACGCGGGAAACAGATGAGACAGTGAAAAGGTCGCTGCTCATATACTATGGCGGCGCTGAGATCTATGACCTTTTTGAAACGCTGCCCGACACGGGGGACAATGATGACTACGAAGCAGCTGTCGCCGCGCTCAACAGGCATTTCGACCCCCAGCTCAACCCCGATTGTGAGCGATTCAAACTATGACAGGCGAAGCAGTCGGACACCGAGTCGGTGGATATGTTTTACGCGGCTGCGAAACCTGGCGAGCACATGCACCTTCGCCGATCAGAGAGAAGAGATACGCGCTCAAGTGATCCAGGGGTGCCGCTCGGTACTCCTGCGGAAATTGATCCTCTGACAGCCCGGAATATCCTTAGATGAAATTCTTGTCTTAGCCAGATCTCACGAGCTCTCAGATGCTCGGGCTGACGAAATGGAGGCTGCCCTGCACAGAAGCGCCACCACATCCCACGCTCCCAGATTCGCGCCAGTCAAGGAAGAGAGAGTTGAGGCCATCCAACGGTGCCTGAACACCTTCCGCGCTACTTCGCGGCCACCACCGAGTGGAATGTGTGGCAACTGTGGCACAGAACACCCACCAGCAGGAGTATGCGGAGCAAAGGGGAAGACCTGCTCCCGATGTGGGAAGCCTACCCACTTTGCCAAGGTGTGTAGGAGCAGCAGGTCTCTGCAAACCTATACCAGACCTCGGGGAGCGACGCAACAGTTGCGACAGTTATCACTTGGTGACCCACAGGCACAAGAAGACGGCCCGCCACAAGGGCGCAGCTTTGCCTTGGAAGACGATGACGATGATGTGTTCGTCATATCATTTTTCAGCCGGTCGGACAAGCACAGAAGACCTCCACCGATGTGCTCCATCAAAGTAGAAGGGTCCACTGTTCAGGCGTTAATCGACACGGGTGCAACCGTAAATGTTATGGATTCAAATCAATATGAGCGTTTGTCTCCACGACCCCCGCTCGCCCCTACGAAAGCCAGGATATACACGTACGGAGGGACTCATCCACTCCCCCTCAGAGGGGTGATTGAGGCAACATTCACTAGTGACAAACGCACGACGACGACCCGTTTTCACATCACAGAGGGGAAGAGAGGGACCCTCCTTAGCTGCCACACAGCGGAAGACCTGGGCCTAGTTTTCTTTGCCAATCAAGTGCATGATTCTCACGCCGAAGCCATTGTGCAAGAGTTCCTGAAACTGTTCGAGGGGCTGGGGAAGCTGAGAGGGAAGCAGTTCAAACTCCACATCGACACCACGGTCAGACCAAGAGCCCTGAGACACAGAAGAGTACCGTTCCATCTCCGCCCCCAGGTGGAAGCAGAGCTAAAGAAGCTGGAAGACCTCGACGTCATAGAGAAAGTAGCTGGCCCGACTCCATGGGAGTCTCCGTTGGTCGTGGCACCGAAGCCAAAACAGCCGGGAGCCATCCGACTATGCGTGGATATGACACTTCCGAATCAAGCAGTCAAGAGGGAACGTCATCTCACGCCCACCATGGATGACATAGTGGTGGACCTAAATGGCGCCATGTGGTTTTCAAAACTAGACTTGAACGCTGGGTACCACCAGCTCGAACTAGAGCCAGAAAGTAGATACAGTACCACGTTCTCTACCCACGTGGGCCTCCGGAGATATAAGAGACTGAGCTTCGGGGTGTCGTCAGCCACGGAAGTTTTCCAAAACGCTATCAAAGAAGCCCTGTCTGGCCTGCAGGGCGTTATCAATCTAAGTGACGACATCCTAGTGTTCTCGAACACCCTAGAGGACCACCACACTCACCTCCGAGCCACCCTTCAACATCTAGAAGACTGCAGCCTGACTCTCCACAAGGCAAAGTGCTCCTTCTACCAGGAGTCCATAGTCTTTTTCGGTTACATCTTCACACGGGAAGGCCTGAGGGTGGATCCCAAGAAAGCGATGGCCATACGGGCAGCCAGTAACCCGAAAATGCCTACGGAAGTCCACAGCTTCCTCGGAATGGCCACTTACTGTGGCAGATTCATACCGAATCTGGCCTCCCTGTCCAAGCCCCTTCACGCCCTCACTCGTAGTGACAGCCCTTGGGAGTGGACCGCAGCGGCAAACACGGCATTCAACACCATCAAGTTGGCACTAATGGACAAAACAGTAATGGCGTATTTTCACCCGGGGCGGCACACAGAAGTGGTCGTAGACGCCAGCCCTGTTGGCCTGGGGGCGGTCCTCCTCCAGGAACACAACCGAGAGACATGGGTGCGAGTTGCTTACGCAAGTCGGGCCTTATCAGACACTGAAACAAGGTATGCCCAGATAGAAAGAGAGGCACTGGCAATAAAGTGGGCATGCCAGCATTTCCATCTGTACCTCTACGGACAAGAGTTCCACGTGGTCACGGACCACAAGCCATTGCTTCCACTCTTTGCGGGGTCATCGAGATTGGCGCCCCCCAGGATTGAAAGGTGGGCAGTACAGCTGCAAGCGTACAACTTTAAAGTCATATTCCGCCCAGGAGTGCACAACCCAGCGGACTATCTTGCCCGACATCCAGAAACAACAAACACCCAATGCCCACCCCCAGATGTTGCATACTCGGAAGCCTTCGTCAAAATGGTCACCTATGAAGCATGTCCCAAAGCAATGACACTAGAAGAAATCGGGCTGGCAACTGCCAATGATGAAACACTAGCAAGAGTCAGAAGCGCCCTGATGAACAACGGATGGGCACGCTTCCTGGATGGTACACAGGCGCTCATCGCTGAAGACAGCCATTCTGGAGGATCTGCAGCGAGTTGAGCGAAGGAGAACATGGTGTCGTGCTGAGAGGACATGCCATTGTCATCCCCATAGCGCTGCAAGAGAGGATCGTAATGTTAGCACATGTTGGGCACCAGGGAATGGCGAAAACCAAAGCACGCCTGCGAAACAAGGTATGTTCCCAGGCATGGATACCATGGTAGAGGACAAGATAAGGCATTGTCACTCATGCACAATCACCGGCAGTGACCCCGCACCTGCACCAGTTATCACCGAAGAGCCAAGTGAAATACCCTGGTCCAAAATTAGCATCGATTTTGGAAGCTTCCCAGATGGTCGAAACACGCTGGTGTTAGTGGACTCATTTTCAAAGTTCCCGATAGTAGAAGTGACAGCATCTACGGCGTTCACGCACGTGAAAAGGACCCTGGACAAAATCTTTGCACTCGTGGGCCTACTGGAAGAGGTCCAGTCCGACAACGGGCCCCCTTTTCAAGGCCGGGAGTTCCAGGAGTACCTTGAGAAGAAGGCGATTCGACACCGAAGGATCACTCCACTGTGGCCACAGGCGAACTGAAAGGCGAACATGAGGACTCTCAACCGGGCCCTGCGCATCGCAGTGGATCAAGGAGAAGATGCGTTAAACCAGTTGTTGGATGCTTACAGACAGACCCCTCAAAGCACCACCCGCTGCGCACCATCTCATCTGCTCTTCAAGAGAGCCCCGCGGGACAGCATTCCGACGGATCTGGCGTGGAAGCCTCCGGAGAGGGATAGCGCGGCGATACAAGCCAGACGGACAGAGACGAATCAGAAGGCAAGTGCAGCCAGAGGAGCTAAAGCGCCACAGGTGAAAGTAGATCGTGTGGTGGTCAAAGACAGACACCCTGGCTGGAAATTCCGGACGCCATACGAAACAGAAGTGTGGACTGAATTCTGCGTTCAAGGAACAATGATCTCCGCACAAAGAGGACAACAGGTGGTTACCCGGAACGTCGCCTGTTTTAAGAAAGTGCATGGGTCAAATACCAACTCTGAAGAGTTCGACGAGTCAGGCGAGGCAGCGAGTCACACCGATGTCAATCCACCAAGCCCAACAGCTTCCCCGCAGGAATCCCATGGAGCGGGAGATAGTGTGACTACCCCCGTCTCTGAGAGGTCCAGCCAGGGCCTCGTGAATGTGCCATCACCGAGTGTTCCGGCTGAAGCAGAGACTAGTTCCAACTCCGAAGCCAAAAGTATGGTCTCTGGCCTAACCCTGTGCCAAGCCAGAAGTTCAAGGACTTTGTGTGAACGTCCCCATGAGCATGCAGACCATGATGGACAAGTACTAAAGAAAAGGAGGGATGTAGAGAGCCGTCCGGGCTCTACTATACTTTGTTTCCTTCACATGCACTCCTCGGGGCGGGCTCGTCCCGAGGAGATAAATAAACGACGGGAGACCACTCGGGGTCTTCCCGCCGCCACCTAACAGCCGAGTGGTGTGTATTCATTTTAGCGCTGTGCAGGGCCTTAGTCATACAGGCTGCGCAGCGCTACAGCAGGCTCAATCAAACAGCCAAGCAGACCTATTAAGCAGTCATTTGATGACGTCTGCTGAGCCCGCGTACTGATGGGAGGTGGGGCGTGCAGCAGCTACATACTGCGCCACTAGACCGTATATTGTACGAGTCCCACAGCCAATGAACCCAATGAGTTTTTTTCTACACGTTTACAGCAACTTCTGCCATTCTCGTATCCCATGTAGCCAACCGTTTCCCCACCCATAGCGCAATAGGTTACTGTCAGTGTAGGAATGGAAAAGTTTGACTCTGGTGTTGTGTAATATTTTCTCATTCCCACCTAAAACGTGTTAGGGCCTGCTTCCCGGCTGTCTTCAAATGTCTGCCGTATTTACCAACGCCGAAAGCTGCATTATAATCCCGCCCGGTAGAGGAGAGGCGCGCCTCACCCTGCCCCATGAAGAACAGGCAGAAGGAGCAGCGCTCCGATAAGAGATTTTGCTAGAAATTCATCCATCGCTGTCCCCATAGGTCTTCAAACGTTTTGCTCTGAGCCTCAATTAAGTGGAAATACTTTGAAGTCCGGCCCAGTGCTTTCAATGGGAACAAGCATTTGCAATGCAATAGGACTTGCATTTAATCGAGACCTATTGCATTGCAAACGGGCGGGCGGGGGGCAGGGGGGCGCGAAGGCATGAATAACAGGAGTGCTGGGAGGGGGGAGAAGGCACGGGGAGAAAATAGTACTGGAAGTAAAGGGGCCAGTAGCCATGTAAGGATACAAATGATGACATGGCCGTCATAGGGAGGGACTAACAGGCCTATAAACCAATGGAAGGCAGCATTTAGTAAAGGACAAAGACACAAGCCAATGAAAAAGATGGGCGGGGGAGTGGGCGTGGCTTCTCTCCCATACTCAACTACCCCAGATCAACCCCAGAGCAGCGCTTGCGCGCTGGCTCAGGGCTCGACCTAAAAATGGAGTAAAATGTTTTGAGACCAAAACAAAAAAAATCCAATCAGTAGAACTGGAGTTATGAATTTTTAAATTTTGAGTTGAAAAATAATGCCAAGAAGAACAAACCATGGGTATCTGATCACACACGAAGAGAGCAAAGTCGAAAGTTAAGGCTGACCGTGATAGAGAGCAGTTCAGATGCATGGAGCGGATTGTGCCTGATCTCGGCTTACGTTCGGACTTAGAAGAAATTTTGAGCAAAAAATGTCTGAGAAGGTAAGTTCAAGAGGGGAAGGAAGTCAGCAGTGTCCTAGGAGGAGGCTTTGTCTTTGGGGAGTCACTGGACAAAGTTGCAGTGAAGATTTCTACGTTTGGAATTTATCACTTTTTTAAAGCCAGAAATCTCCAGTGGGATGAGGCTGCAGGCTGTAGCTGACTAGGGTTCCAATAGGCCATGTACCCTTCTCAAGAGGAGCCACTGAACAACATTTGCTGCTGCAGGATCTCCTGCGAAGTCAGGCCAACCGATGACGCTTCTCAGGAGGATCGGCAAGCAAGTAGGTCTCAATCTCCTGTCAGTTCTCAGGGCACTCTTTGGATGAAATTGTCCTAAGTTTTGGTTTTGGGCTATCTGGGCACCTCTAGCACCACTTCCAAGGGTCCTGGACTGAGTGGGCACCACCTGGAGAGTAGGACTTACTTCAGGCTGGGCCCAGGTGTAAATGAAAAGTTGTTGGTGCTTTTTATGTCCCTCTAGCTTGGAGCAGGAGCCCAGCCAACTAGCCAACTTACCCTTGGAATACCTCTGGTGGTCCTGGATTCAAGCCGCAAGGCAGGCCTCAAGCAGCAGAGAAGTTCTCTGAGGGTACAAGGCAGGATAGCAGCAAAGCAGTCCTATGGTAGCAGCAGAGCAGTCCTCTGAAGTACAAAGCAGGCCTCAAGCAGCAGAGCAGTTCTCTTAAATACAAGGCAGTTCTTCTGAGTGCCATCCGAAGGTCCAGGGCTAAACTGGACAGTGGGTCTGAGCGTCCTATTTTTATGTATCAAAACATTCCAACAGGGAAGGAAAAAGGGGGGAATTGAAGCTAGATAAGAGGTCCAGAGCCCATGCGCCTTGGTTTATAACACAATCAAAAATAAGGGCCTCTGTTCCTAGAGTGTCGAGAGGTTATCCAAGATAGGGGCATATGTAAGGTGGCAGTCAGCAGAAATGTTTCATGTTACCCTCACACATCCCAAAGGGATGTCATGCTTCATCATACAGCTGTTGCTCCTCGTTGTCTGGCGGCCATTTTAAAATGGTGAAAACAAAGTGGGAATATGTGGCAGCCCTCATAAAATAACAAAGGGGCGAAGATATGTGTCGGCAGTAAGTGCTGTAATGTGTGCTTCCTATTGAATATTTGATCATTAAAAGAATCCACAAACAATTGTGACACCACCTAAATGATTTACAATAGACACAGGATGTCTGTCAGATTCAGAAGACTAGACCATACCGCCAATTTTTAACGAGTTACTCATTAATAAACACTATTCTGGTACACTACGTTTCAATGATGGTCTTTTAACAAGCTACCCTGACAGCAGTATCGTGACCAGCACCATGTACACTTTAGTGCTGTCACACATTAAAGCACTTACTGCCGACACATATCTTCTCTTCTTTGTTCTCTTTAACATATGCATAAAACAGCCGACTGCTTCACTGGCAATCCCACGATCTGCACAGTGGCATTGGATGGATGTATACTGATGCCACTTACACATTGAAATCTTATCCGTTTCACACTGCATGCTGATTATTATCATGACCAACATTGGGTGGACGGAGGTACCAGCCTTGAACTCATTAGGCTGGGAACTCCGCTGAATGGCAACTTGTAATTATTGTTTTTAATGCAAGATACTCTTTAAAGACCAGCTTTTCATATTCCTTCATGTTGCACGCGTCTTGTAGTTGTCTTTATGTATCTTTACATGTCTGGGAGATACTCTAGCATCGGATGAACAGCTGTGGACCATCATAGTGGATCTCCTGGTTAATAAGGCATTCTTATGCCAGGAACATGATAATTCTGTTTCACTTTTTTCTCCTGACAGGTTGGAAAACCAACTCCAAATAAGTAGGTACCACTGCAAGGGCACCTTTTGTTATATTTTGGGGTAGGAAGATTCACTAAACGATTCCTGTCCTGATGAAGCGCCACGGATCCTCGTGACCACAAGCAGCGCGAAACAAGTTGATCAACTAGAGTTGTACCCCAATTAGGCAACTCACATCTAGCCTACCAAGGGTCTTTATGACCCTACTGGTAGCATTTACCTAGAAAGGTTTTTAATCTGAAAGGGTGGTCAGGTTATTAAAAGTAGTTAGTGGCCTCCCTGATCATTTTTAACTCACATTATCACACATGAAAAACCACCCTACCTAGACTCTACATTGCACCCACCATACTGCATACCAAAAAAAGATCTCCGCCAAAGTGACCTTTCGGGGGACCTGTTGGGCATTGCAGCGCCGGCCCAACGAGGGGCAACAGCCCTTTGATGAAGCATGACATCCTTTTGGGATGTGTGAGGGCAACATGAAATAGTCCTGCCGACTGCCACCTTACATATGCCCCTATCTTGGATAACCTGTCGACACTCTAGCTTTCTCTTTAGGAACAGAGGCCCTTATTTTTGATTGGGTCCTATTGTTATACCTGGTACCAGCTTTGAAGTGGAAGAAACTTCTGAAATGTTCCCTCCAAAGATGGTTCTGGAATGTCCTTCCTTCCTGCCTGGTCGCAAGTTGTCTGGAATGATAAAAAGGCTAGTGCAAAGTCCTTTGTAAGTGTGCTGAGACAGCTCCTTTGATGTGTAAGTGGAGCTGCACACAGCTCCATACCTCCCATTAAACCTAGTCCCTCTTTGTCTCACTGTCTCCGAGGAATACACAAAGGCTAGCTACACTTGACCCAGAACACAGGCTGCAAATATCAAATTGTTAGGACAAGAAATGCCAATTTGCTAAAACTGGTATTTTCCGAATTGTGACTTAAAATCCGACTTTACCATTAAAGAGAATTTTAAATTACAATTCTTTAGAGATGAAACATGACAATTCAACCTGTTCAAACAAAAGTTATCACTTAATAAATAAAATAAGGTAATCCAATGTTACCCTACGTGAGCAGTAGGCCTTTAATTAGTAAAAGACAAATTTACTGGGTTTTTTACTACTAGGACATGTAAAACTTAAAAGTACATGTCAAACTTTTTTTAAATACACTGCCCCCTGCCCTAAGGACAATTTAGGGCATACCTTAGAGGTGACATAAATGTATTGAAAAGTAAGGTGTTGATTATCAAAGGGGTTATCTTGCCAAGTTGAATGGCAGTTTAAAACTGCACAGAGGCTGCAGTGGAAGGCTTGAGACATGTTTTAAAGGACTACATAGGTGGGTGGCATAATAAGTGCTGTTGGATTTCATGTCAGGAGAATAAATAAGTACTTCAGTTTAGAATGGTCTAAAGTACAAATAATACCTCTCATGATTAGATATTGCTGCATGTACAATGGCGGCAACATGTGCATTCTCTTGGTTCTTGAAATAAAAGAGCCTGCTTCCCTGGCTTAGCAGTTCCCTCAATGCCATCTCCAGAAAACAGGAGTTCCTATTCTCCAACTTCCAGGAAGACACTATGTCTCCTTACCACAGGATATGAGGGTATCTGAGGGCCCAGAGTTGTAAGGGGGAACATGGATTGAATTCAAAGATGGTCCAGACTACGACATGTCTCCTGTTCCAGACACTTTCTGCCACGAACATGGTTGGGGACACACATGCAACTAAAGCATGCACCCAGAGCCAGTGAGAAGGATAGTGCTGTCTCTGCTGAGATGTGCCCTCATTTGTCACATCTTCCTTTTCCCAGGAGAGGTGCTTGGTACCAGGCTATGCCCCCGGCAAGGTTTATGGTTGAGCATCTGCAGAGTCTCATTGGTGAAGATGATTAATATTTACTCCAGGAAAGATTTGTTAATGCCATTTTCAGATAAGCACATCTGTGCATGTATTTTTGCGCAGTCAAAAATCTATTCTGCCACAGTCACCCCATCTGTGTCCTTGGGCATTGATATCAAACCATAATTCACATCATTTGCATGGTGTTGCCCCCTACTCCTCCTCTGGGAAGACACTTGTGTACGGAGTGCCACAGGGCTCTTCTTTATTCAACATCTATATGGCACCTTTAGCTAAACGTATTGAATCACATGGCCTTGTGACCATCTCTTATGCTGATGACAGACAGGTGCTCCTCACCTGTCAGGATTTACTTACGTCTCTGCAGGAACACCAGGCAAATGATGCTAGAACCTCTACCTCCCCTGATCACCAACTGGACCCAACCAAGTCTAAGTACCGAATGGTAACCCGGGGAAGAACGGAGAAAACAAGGAGGGAAGACACAAGGTCCCACGCTGCACCCACTCAAGGAAGAAACTAAAAACAGCCAAGGAAGGTTTCTGTTAAGAAAAAGGACAAATAATAGGTAAGTATAGTAACTGTTGCTAACTCAAATTACTTTATTTATGTGGGTTTTATGTGTGAGGTGGGTATCTACCTGAATTTCTCCCTTCTTCCAGGACGTCTGGTGAGTAGAGTTAGGGTGGTAGAGGGTATATGTCTAGAGAGAGAAATGTCGGAACAATAAAGTTAATTGTCTTTTGAAGAAATAGAGATAATACTGTAGGTATGAGAAATTAGTATAGAAAGCTCACCAAAAAAAGGAATGTTGTGATTGCCTTTATCATAGAAGTTTTTCATGTAGTTCAAGTAGTTCTTGATGCAATCTGAAGTATTTACAAAAAATAAATACTCCACCTTAACTTCAGGGGAGTTTAAAAATATTCCTTATTTTTTAGGAATAAAAGAAAAAGCAGATCTTCACAAATCACCATGTCCATGTGAGATAAGTAACTTAAAAGTAAGATTTATAATGAATATATTCAGCTCCCAATCGCTGTCACCAGAATAGAATTTTGCAGCTTAGTCTTTTCTTCTATTCTTTTCTCTATTCAGGTACTGCTCCAAAGGAGAAGGAGGTAGGTGACACAGAACAGACGGAGACTGGGGGGCGAAGCGGAGCGCGCCAAAGGAAAACTGAGCCCGAAGACGAAGAGCCGCTCTGATGACAAGAACGCCGACGTAGGGACCCGGAAGGCCAGGCAAGGGCAGGAAGCGCTGCACTTCTTCCCGAAGCAGGAACGCGAAGCATCCCTGCTCGGGATTCAGGAGGATTTGTATTCATTGGCTGGCTCTCGCGCATGTGTGTTTGCGGGAGCCCGCCACTGTTGTAGTTCGCCGGTTGCGTACGACCAGCAGCTCCGACAGTACACCCCCCCTAAGATCCCCCCTACCGGCTTAGGTGTATCAGGATGTCTTCTGTGGAATAGGCGTAGTAGACAAGGGGCATGTACTTGGCTAGCTGGTTCCCAAGTTTGTTCCTCAATACCGTATCCTGGAAAATGATGCCCCGTTCTTTGACTGGTGCGCTATTTCATACCTGGAACACCTCTCTTGACACTGGCATCTTTCCAGACAAATGGAAACAGGCGACGCTCCTCCCCCTGAAAAAAAAACTAAATGGCGACCCAGGAGACCTCAATAATCTTAGGCCAATCTCACTGCTCCCCGCGCCCGGTAAAATGTTGGAGAAGCTGGTCCAGCGCCAACTGACTAACTTTATCGAGAGCAATGGCTCTCTGCATGACACACAATCCGGATTTCGAGTGGGTTTTAGCACTGAGACCGCTCTTCTTGAGGTGGCTGAGTCAGTGAGATGGTCGCTAGATTCAGGGGCATCAGCGCTGCTGGTGCTCCTGGATCTGTCTGCTGCTTTCGACACTGTCGATCATGCCATATTCGTCCAGAGACTACAAGATGCGGATTTTGGGGGGAAGGTGCTGACCTGGCTGAAATCATATTTAAGCGGCCGCACCCAGAGAGTAGCCTTACAACCATTTGAATCAAAACCCAAACATCTTTGGTGCAGTGTCCCTCAAGGCTCAGCACTGAGCCCTCTACTCTTTAATCTCTACCTAGCTCCGCTTTTCTCTTTGATTGCCAACTGGGGAGTGAAAGCGATTTCCTACGCTGACGATACCCAGTTGGTTTTCCCCTTTCAAGAGCAGACGGTAGATGCTTTCAAGAACTTTAAAGGGTGTCTGCGAGACATAGCATTATGGATGAATACAAACAAATTAAAACTCAATGTGGGGAAGACAAAGGTACTGTTCTTCGGGAAGGGCCCAGTGCCAGCTTAAGATCTGTGGTGGCCATCTGAAATGGGTCCACAGCCTTCCCCCGCCACTAATATCAGAAATCTAGGCGTGAGATGGGAGGCTGATCTCTCCTTCTCGGCCCAAATTCAGCAGGTCACCGCTATCTGCTTTAGTAAATTAAGAAATCTCCGGAAATTTTTACATTTCCTACCGGAAGATTGCCGCAAATCCGTAGTCCATGCCACAGTGACATCGAGGCTAGACTACGCAAATGGCTTATACCTCGGCCTTCCTAAATATTCTATCTGCTGCCTTCAGATGATACAGAATGCGGCTGCAAGACTGGTCAGACGCATACCGTTTCGGCACCATGTCTCGCCGCATTTACATGAGCTCCATTGGCTCCCGGTAGCCAAAAGAATCGAATTCAAGGCCATGACTTTGGCCTACTGGGCTCTCAATGGAAAATGCCCCAGCTATCTTAAACACAGACTCTGCTGCTATAAGCAAAATCGAGCATTGAGGTCGAATTCCCAAAATGTGCTTTGTACTGCCCGCTTTGCGAAAGCACGTCTGGGTGGTAGATCGCTCGCAGTTAGAACGGCCATAATGTGGAATGCCCTGCCTGGGAACCTCCGCCAGGCTAAATCAGAGACCTGCTTCAGAAAGGCCTTGAAGACTTGGCTCTTTAGGGCTGACTAGTTTGGGTTTTAGTGCCGTAGCTTTCTTTCTGCGTGCAATGCCTGCTGCTACAGCGCCGGGACACCTCTGCTTGAGGTAGCTGTTGCGCTATATAAGCTCCAGTATTATTATTATCCTTTCCAGTGTATTAAATACTGAATTTTACACCTCACCCTTCTCGAGTTAATGATTGCCCCGACTTCATATTCAGGCTCATTGTCTACGAGTGCTGGAGCTGGAGTGTTAGGGATACGGGTGCCAGGTTCTACGGGTTTTAAGAGAGAGACGTGGAACACTGGATGTATCTTTAATATAGCAGGAAAGTCCAATTTTACAATGACAGGATTTATAACTTTACATATCTTGTAAGGTCCAATATATTTAGGTTTAAATTTACAATGCCCTTTGAAGGCAAGGTTCTTAGTGGATAGCCATACTTCATTTCCAAGGATATGCATAGGCTAAGGGCGTCTATGGAGATCCGCCTTTTCTTTGTAATTAGCTTTAGCTTTTTCTAAGTTAGTTATTGCCATTTTGTGTATGTCTTGTAGGTTTATTACAAAATCAAGAGCTGCATGTATAGAACAAGAGGGAGACAGCGGAGAGAGCATAGTTTTTGGGTGAAACCCATAAGTACAATAGAAAGGGAATAACCAGTAGAGGAGTGACATGTATTATTGTATGAAATTTCAGCAGCCCATATCGGTGTATCCCAGTCTGATGGAGGGTGTAGAGATTGACATTGAATATATTGTTCAAAACATTGATTCACCCTTTCTGTTTGGCCATCTGTTTGAGGATGATGGCTAGAGGACATTTGTAATATGGTACCCATTCCTCTCCAAAATTTGGAAATAAATTGAGCACCTCTATCGGATATAAGAACAGAGGTAAGCCCATGGAAGCGAACAATGTGTTGAACAAACAAGGAAGCTATTGTCTTAGAGGTTGGGGTTGCTTTCAATAGGATAAAATGTGCCATCTTTGTCAATAAAGCAACCACTACAAGGAGAGTGGTGTTTCCCTGAGTTTTTTTCGGTAAGTCCACAATAAAATCCATAGACACTGTATGCCAGGGCCTAGGTGGAGTGGGCAAAGGTCTTAATAATCCGGCAGGGGTCTGATGTGAAGCCTTCCCTTGAGAACAGACATGGCAAGTTTGTATGTATTTCCTAGTGTCCTTCCCCATATTGGGCCACCAAAAGTTTCTTTTCAGTTTTTCCATAGTTCTTTTATACCCAGGATGGCCAGAAAGAAAATGGGTGTGACACCATTCTAAGGCTTGTTACTGAAGGTTTTTTTTTTTAAATTTTATTTGTGCATTTTCAAAAGTGAAAAACAAAATACATTTATGCAAATCATAACATTGGTAGGGCATAGACAAGATGTACAACTCATTTGGCATGACTCAATAGTTACATAACTCGGCTATACAGGCATACATAAATATGACAGTAATTTAAAGTGCATTGCATGACAGTGCAGAACAAGGCATTATTGTGGGAACATGGGACATCAGACAGTAGCTACAGTCAACAGATACACAGTAAGCGGACCCCAAATATTGCGAGGTTTAGATGATGTAGGTAATTCCTCCGCATAGCATGTGAACTGATCCCGACAGTAAGTCAGGTCCTGCAACCATAATTTAGTTGTAGGCGCAGGTCTGCCCCCCCAACCCATAGAGACTCTGCGTTTAACCATCAACAATACTATGGCCACAAACTTTCTGTGAGATGCCTTAATGTTAGCGACCGCGCCCAGTAGGCATAGTTGGGGAGTACAGGCTATGGGCGCCTCTACCATCAAGTGTAAAATATGTGTGACGGACCTCCAATATAGATGCACCTTTGGGCATGACCAAGCTAAATGATAAAAATCGACATCAGATGCACCACAGCGCTTACAATTGGCGGTGTCTCGCAACCCATATTTATATAGCTGAGCTGGAGTGTAATATAATTGATGTAAATATTTAAAGTGTATCAATCTTAGGTTACCGTTCGCCGTCAATTGCCCAGTCAAGTGGCAACAGCCAGACCACTCTTCTTCTGAGAGTGGATTTGGTAGAATGGCATTCCACTTAGCTAGTGCAGTCATGCCTACTGCGGCCTCATCCCTCTGTGATGCATGATACAGTCTTGTGACCAGCTTGGCTCGTGACGTGGCAGTATATAAAAGTTTCAGCGCTTCTAGTGTTGGCGGTTCTGTAGGAAACTGCGGATAGAGCGCACGTATAGCGGAACGCAGCCTAGTATAAACAAACATCCGCATGGCAGTGGCAGTTTCTCCAGCGACTATAGTCGCTGATGTTATAAATTGACCCCCAGGAAACACATCCTCCATTGTGGTCATAGCCATGTCTTTAAGGGTTTTTAGTGTTCCGGTTTCTCCAGTAACAGAGAGTTCTGTATGGTGTAGTAGCGGTATGCTAGGCGCATATAGCGGCAGTTTCTGTGCACGTTTTCCTAGCTCATGCCAGGCTTTGGCCGTAGTTTGCACTGTGTCGAACTCCCCTTTCTCAAATACTGTGTGTTTATTGACTATCATAGCTTTAAGCGGTATTGGGTGTACAGCGCCTGCCTCTACCGCTACATGGGGAATGTAAGCTGGGTCCTGCTGCCAGTAATAGGCGTAGTGCGCCTGTGCGCAAAGGTAGTATTGATGAAAATCGTGCGCTGTAAACCCCCCTTGAGCGTAAGGAAGCGTAAGTGTTTCCCATTTAGGTCGAGGTTTCTTACCTCCCCATGCCAGCGTAATTAAGAGGGAGCGGAGCGTATCAAAAAAATGTCGTGTTAAATATACAGGGATATTCAAAAATAAATACAGAAAGCGCGGAAGAATTACCATCTTCATTAGCGCTATGCGATCTGCGAATGACAAGGGCAACTTAATCCAGCGACTTACTTGTCCTTCAAGGCGCGTGATAGCTGTGCCAAAATTGGATTGTATGACAACCTGCGGATCTCTATGGAGCCATATTCCCAAGTATTTTACAGTGTCAGTACACCACGCTAAGGGATAATCCAGGTCGACTTGTTGTGTGCTGTCCGTGAGAGGCAATATGACCGATTTAGACCAATTGATTCCCAGTCCTGAGAACCATTCAAATCGGATATATTCCCTAATGAGTTGCGCCAGGTGTATAGTGGGATCACGAACATACAACACCATGTCGTCGGCATACATAGAGACTGCCAAAGGGCGCTGGAGAAAACGTAATGCAGCCTGAGCATAGCGTTGCCTTAGAATACAAGCTAGTGGTTCCAGTATTAGTGCAAATAGCAAGGGCGATAGCGGACACCCTTGCCGTGTGCCGCGCTGTATTCGAAATTCCTCTGACAGCTGACCATTGACTCTTACACGCGCCATGGGGTTTGTTTAAGCAATTTAATCCAGTTGGTAAAAATAAATGGCACACCCATACGGTGCAGAATTGCAAACATATACGTCCAGGAGATAGAATCAAAGACCTTTGCAGCATCAAGGAGCACTGCAACTGCCGGCAGGTTGGGCTCAAGTACATGCAGCACAGCGAAGAGTGTTCGTAAATTATGGGACGGAGAGCGAGTTGGGGTAAACCCAGATTGATTGGGAAGCATCATAACTGGGAGGAGTAGCTTCAATCTATTCGCTAATACTTTCGCTAGGATTTTTACATCTGTATTTATTAATGGCAGGGGTCGATAAGAATCACACCTGTCTGGAGGTTTCTCAGGCTTTAACAGGGTGACCACAAGCGCCTCACGCAGAGTCGGTGGCAGACTCTGAGTTTCGTATGCCTCTACATATAACTCGAGGAGGCCAGTATGTCTATATATTCTTTATAAAATTCTGCTGGTAGCCCGTCGGTACCAGCCGATTTCCCATTAGGCAGCGCAGTGATGGCCTCCCGTATTTCCTCTAGAGTAATAGGGTGCATCAAAAACTCTTGCTGTCCGCGCGAAAGCCATACCAGCGCTATATCGTCAAGGTATTGTGTTAGTTCTGCCTCATCCGCCGCTTGTCGATGAGCATACATCGCAGCTTAATAATTCGAAAAGGTTTTGAGTATATTGGGTGTGTCATAATGCGTGGTATCATCTGCAATGATTGCTTCAACCAGACAGGCCTTGTCCCGGGATTCCGTTATGCGGCTAGCCAGTGCTCTACCCGGCCTACCACCTTCACCATAGTACCGAGCTTTGCTCCACCTTGACATATGTCGTATTTCCTGATCGGCCACATCATTATATTCTGTGATTTTAGTTTTAATGAGTGCCAGTGTAGCGGGGTCTGCCGTATCACCATACCTGCGCTCAAGGTCACACAACTCTCGTTCTAGTGCAGCCATAGTGCCGCGTAAAGATTTCAGAACCCCCGCCTGAAGACCTATACATGCCCCCCGAATGGTCACTTTAAAAGCCTCCCAAAGCGTCTCCACAGTCTGTACGGACCCAGTGTTATGTGAAAAATAGTCAGAAATAGCTTCACGAATTCCTTTGCAAAAGACCTGGTCCAGGAGGGAGGACGACTGCAGTCGCCATTAAAATTGGGAGGAGATGTAAGACGGCAATGTCATGCTGAGAAAAACCGGGGAATGATCTGATAGCGTCCGAGGTAGATGCCTAATCTGTACTGTCCATGCATTAAAGTCCTGCGTGATTAACCAATAGTTTATGCGGGACCACGTTTGACGCGCGTACGAGTGACATGTACCCTCTCGGGAGCTTGGGTGTCACAGCCGCCAAATATCCATAAACCCCAGATTCAATAGGCCATCATGTACCGATGCGGCAGCTTTCTTAGGAGAGGGATCAGCTGTGGATAATCTATCCATTGCAGAGTCTAAAACAACATTAAAGTCACCCCCACAGATAAGAGTTGAGGGAGGCAGTTTGTAGAGCTTACCCCATAGCGTATCATAAAATGCAGGGTCATCAATGTTCGGCCCATATAAATTCACAATAACCATCCTCGTACCATACAGCGTTCCCTGCACTATTATATATCTACCCCCCTCATCTTCCTCTACATGTATTGGGACAAAGGGGACCCCTATCTTAATGAGTATCATAACTCCCCGCGCGTAGGAGGAATAAGATGCAGCCAACCGCACTCCCGCCCACCTGGTGGCTATGGTTGAAACCGCCCGCTTAGTAAGGTGAGTCTCTTGCAAGAGAGCTATCTGGATATGGTGGCGATCCAGGTACGAGAGCACTTGCCGCACCTTTTAGGGTTGTTAAGCCCTCTAACGTTCCAGGTTACCCACGAAATCGTCGAAACTTTAGGTTCCGTCATATCTAATAATGTTGATGAGCAAGATTGTTTCGCTGCCTATAAATGAGTGGTGTGTAAACCGAGCTCTGCCAGTATGATGTGCCCGTTGCAACTTCAATGAAACATAACCCCCCAACATCCCCCCCACCCACTTCAGCAATGGAAACATGCTGTGAATCCCCGCCCCATATCAAGACAACAACTGAGCATTTGCATGCCCGAATCAGAAAACAAAAAAAGAGGAAAAACAGAAACCAAAACAGCGAAGGCACTCAAAGGCGCCATAACATAAGTAAGAACTTTGTGGGGAATTCCCTTACTGAGGGTCGCTAGTAGCCGTTAGCCCCCCGTTAGAACAGGGTGGGTCGAGACATAAAGAATCAGGCGAACCAGCCATAGGCACAATGACAGTTAACGAGCCCCAGCTCATAGCATCAGATATACCCCAGTATTACATAAGGAGCGTCGTAAAGTATCAGTAGCTTGAGCAACATGCAGTTTGCATAAAACAATCACAATATATTGGGAGGTGCAATTAGGACAGGATAGTGACCAGTAACTGCATAATGCACTGAAGATAGCAAGAAAAAATACATGAGATACAACTGTAATCCGTGAGCGACGCGCTAACTTAGTTCAACAAACAGTGTGAGTCTCACGTGATCAGCCCTCAGTGTCAGAGTCCACTCCCCTCTCTCGCATTGACTCCTGCCGCTCGATCCGTCGGACGTACTGTAGTGCATCTTTGGGCGTTGAGAAGATGCGCGCTTTCCCAGCATGTTGAATTCTCAGGCGAGCTGGGTATAACATCGCATATTTGATGTGTAGGGATTGCAACTTCTTTTTGACAGCTTGAAACTCTCGGCGCGCTTGTTGCACAGTTACAGTGAAATCGGGAAAAAGTTCCACTTTCATTCCTTGATAGTTCAAACTCCCTTTTTCTCTAGCAAGACGCAGCGCCGTATCCCGATAATTCAAAAGTCTGGCTATGATGGGACGGGGTGGTACCCCTGGTATAGGGCGAGCTGCCAGGGAAAGGTGAGCCCTTTCCACTATTAGCACTTTAGAGAAATGTTCCGCTCCCAGTAGGGTTGTGAGCAGAGTTTCAACGTAGGATTCCAAGGGCCCAGTATTGGTAGACTCTGAAATTCCAGTAATTCGTAGATTGTTCCTGTGGGAACGGGCTTCAACGTCCTCGTTCTTTGCCCGTATTACCTCCAAAAGCTTCTCCATGCTGGCACAGGATGCGCTGACAACCTCCATACGATCCTCCATCGTTGAGATGCGCTGCTCGGCTTCCGCTATCTGTGTGCCATGCTTGTCTATCTTTGCCGCCATATTATCCATGCGCAAGTTAAGGTGATCGATCTTCGCATCAATAGTTTGCAAACTCTGCTGCATGCTTAACATCAGACACTCTAGCTTAGTACTCGTCCCCACTTCAAGATCGGGCTCAGTATCCGAAGCATTTGGGGTTGGGACTTCGTGTGCTTTTTGGCTTCAAAATGCAGTTTGCTTTGCTGCTTGTCCGTTCTACCCATGTTTGGCCGTGGTCTTGTGCAGATGTATGCAGCAGAGTTAAGGATATATGCAGGGGCGAGGAGCTATCACACAAGGGACACGCAGAAGTAGCAGCATCCGAAAGTATCCCACCACATGGAGTGCACCAGAGAGATAGAATATGGAGGCGCGTCCGTCACTTCAACAGTGCCATGCCCCACACCAGTGCGAACTGACGTCTCAGCCGCAAACAGCTAAGTATATTGGATCCCGTGGAGGGAGTATAATACGCCACACAGTCGTGATTACCCCAGTGACAGATGTGCAGCAATTGTGCGTGGAAGTGCCCCACAGTTCCAGCCACGCAGGTTGAAGTCAGCAGTATGTCCACCACACTCATAGGCCTTGCGCTCAACACTTAGCTTTCCACTGGAGGGATATGTCACAGCACGGCAACCACAGGGAGTTCACAAAGAGCTGCGCTATTCACAACGCATTCGCCCTGCACAGCGGCTTACCCAAGGGCGTGATGGCGCGGTTCACAGGCAATGATGAACGTTATTCAAAGCCGCGCCATGGTATACAGAGTCACGAAGCAGGCACAGCAGGTGGGGCAGACAACGATATAATCACGGGGCCACCAGATCAGAAGGCACGATGTCAGAGGGGAGCAGTGCTGGCAACGAAGGCAGCCAAGTCAGCCATACATTTCACAACAGCAGCGCCGGGCCACAGAGGTAGTGATCACGAAGGCAGGAGGGTCGCAGTCCACGCAGGGCGCACCAGGATGGCAGCAGTAAGTACAATACTTCGGCAAGGTGCGGGTGGGGCATAGGCAATTCTGCCGCATACAGAGCGCTCCCTGTCCCCTCCAGCAGCGCGTCCACCCTGCACCGCGGCTTACCAGAGGACGCGATGGCACGCTTTCCAGGCGGAGATGAATGGTATGCAGTGCCACGTTACTCAGAGTCACAATGCAGACACAGCAGGTGGCGCAGACAGAGATATGAACACAGGGCCGCCAGAGCAGATGCCGCGATGTCAGTCGCGCACCCCACAATAGCAGCGCCGGGCCACGGAGGCGGTGATCACGAAGGCGGGAGGGTCGTAGGCCGCACAGGGCGCACCAGGATGGCAGCAGTAAGTGCAATAATGCGGCGAGATGCGGGCGCGTCACAGGCAATTCCGCCGCTCACAAAGCGCTCCTTGTCCCCTCAGCAGCCGTAACAGGCAGGGGCCGCAGCGCAGTCGTCTCACCTCAGCACGTCAGTCCATGTAATGGCGGCTGTCCTTCCAGATGGAGGGTCGCGGGGATGAGCGAACGTATAGCCCAGTCCCACCGCAGCGCGCCGATGACAGATTGACGGTCGGGGCAGGTCCACAACACCGGACAGCCGCCGTGAGCTCAGTTCGCAGCACAGAGGTAGGAGGATTCCCTTTAGCAGAGTTCAATGGCGATTCCCCTCCGCGGCCGCCATCTTGCGCTGAGCGAGGTCCTGCTGTGAAAGGCGTTCAGAGGTACAGAGCGGCAAAAACAACGGCCCCAAAGTGTTACCCTGCAGTTTAGGAGTCAGGACACGCTTGTTGCAGCCATGGATGGCGCCGTAGATGCAGGATAATTGGCGGATGGTGGACTCGACCAGCAGAGTAGCACCAAAGTGGGGCCCATCTTGCTCCGGGCTCTCTAGCGCCCCCAATTGTTACTGAAGGTTATGTGTAGGAAGCACCATGCCTCCTTGGACATAATATAAATTCTGATTTTTAGTGACTTCTTGAATTTGCATTAAATCGTCTAGTTTCATAGATTCTTGTGCTTCTTTCACTGATTTTATGAACTCCCCTTCTGAACAAATAACACCAATTATTTGCTCTCTAGATATAATAGGAGGAGGGTCACACTGTGGTTCTTCGAAGTCATAACCTAAACGGGACAAAGCATCCACCTTTCCATTTTTCTTTCCTACTTGAAGTTGTATAACAAAGTCATAATCACTAAAGAATTGCGTCCAACACAGTTGTCGCATTGATAAAGCTCTGGCTGATTTAATAAACTGCAAATTACGGCGATCTGTAAGAACTGTTATTCTATGGTTGGCCCCTAAAAGATAGTGTCTCCTCTCCTCAAAAGCAAAAACAACAATTGAGGGACAGAATGTCGTACATTCACCCCAGTACAGAGATCTGGGCCTAAATCCATTGTTTCTTTGCTCACCATGCCATTCCAGTTTGGACCCAGCTATATGCAAATCAGTCTTGACACTGTGCCCAATGGGAACAGTCCAGCCCGAACTGCCAGGCCAGGTCCGCCCTGGACTGGAAACAAGCATCCTAGGACCGGTTTCGGGCTTTCAGCCCTCATCAGCCAGGATAGCTTGACTCCAGTGGCATGGAGAGCACGAGACCCACGTCTGGGCATACCCGTCCCACTCGGGGTGACAAATGCAAAAACAACAATTGATGGACAGAATGCAAAACAATGTCGTACATTCACCCCAGTACAGAGATCTGGGCCTAAATCCATCGTTTTTTTGCTCACCATGCCATTCCAGTTTGGACCCAGCTATATGCAAATCAGTCTTGACCCTGCGCCCAATGGGAACACTCCAGCCCGAACTGCCAGGCCAGGTCCGCCCTGGACTGGAAACAAGCCTCCTAGGACCGGTTTCGGGCTTTCAGCCCTCATCAGCCAAGATAGCTTGACTCCAGTGGCATGGAGAGCACGGGATACACGTCTGGGCATACCCGTCCCACTCGGGGTGACAAATGCAAAAACAACAATTGATGGACAGAATGCAGAACAATGTCGTACATTCACCCCAGTACAGAGATCTGGGCCTAAATCCATCGTTTTTTTGCTCACCATGCCATTCCAGTTTGGACCCAGCTATATGCAAATCAGTCTTGACCCTGCGCCCAATGGGAACAGTCCAGCCCGAACTGCCAGGCCAGGTCCGCCCTGGACAGGAAACAAGCATCCTAGGACCGGTTTCGGGCTTTCAGCCCTCATCAGCCAGGATAGCTTGACTCCAGTGGCATAGAGAGCACGGGACCCACGTCTGGGCATACCCGTCCCACTCGGGGTGACAAATGCAAAAACAACAATTGATGGACAGAATGCAGAACAATGTCGTACATTCACCCCAGTACAGAGATCTGGGCCTAAATCCATCGTTTTTTTGCTCACCATGCCATTCCAGTTTGGACCCAGCTATATGCAAATCAGTCTTGACCCTGCGCCCAATGGGAACAGTCCAGCCCGAACTGCCAGGCCAGGTCCGCCCTGGACTGGAAACAAGCATCCTAGGACCGGTTTCGGGCTTTCAGTCCTCATCAGCCAGGATAGCTTGACTCCAGTGGCATGGAGAGCACGGGACCCACGTCTGGGCATACCCGTCCCACTCGGGGTGACAAATGCAAAAACAACAACTGATGGACAGAATGCAGAACAATGTCGTACATTCCCCCCCCTTACAGAGATCTGGGCCTAAATCCATCGTTTTGTGCTCACCATGCCATTCCATTTTGGACCCAGCTCTATGCAAATCAGTCTTTACCCTGCGCCCAATGGGAACAGTCCAGCCCGAACTGCCAGGCCAGGTCCGCCCTGGACTGGAAACAAGCATCCTAGGACCGGTTTCGGGCTTTCAGCACTCATCAGCCAGGATAGCTTGACTCCAGTGGCATGGAGAGCACGGGACCCACGTCTGGGCATACCCATCCCACTCGGGGTGACAAATGCAAAAACAACAATTGATGGACAGAATGCAGAACAATGTCGTACATTCACCCCAGTACAGAGATCTGGGCCTAAATCCATCGTTTTTTTGCTCACCATGCCATTCCTTGGACCCAGCTATATGCAAATCAGTCTTGACCCTGCACCCAATGGGAACAGTCCAGCCTGAACTGCCAGGCCAGGTCCGCCCTGGACTGGAAACAAGCATCCTAGGACCGGTTTCGGGCTTTAAGCCCTCATCAGCCAGGATAGCTTGACTCCAGTGCCATGGAGAGCACGGGACCCACGTCTGGGCATACCCGTCCCACTCGGGGTGACAAATGCAAAAACAACAATTGATGGACAGAATGCAGAACAATGTCGTACATTCACCCCAGTACAGAGATCTGGGCCTAAATCCATCGTTTTTTGCTCACCATGCCATTCCAGTTTGGACCCAGCTATATGCAAATCAGTCTTGACCCTGCGCCCAATGGGAATTGGTTTTGCTTTGTTCGCCCTAAGTTGGCAGGGTATGCCCAGACTTGGGTCCCTTGCTCACTTTGCCACTGGATTCAAGATAGCCTGGCTGATGAGGGCTGTGAGCCCGAATCCGGTCCCAGGATGCTTGTTTCCGGTCCAGGGAAGACATGGCTGGGCAGTTTGGGCTGGACTGTTCCCATGAGGCACAGGGTCAGACTGATTTGCATATGGCCATGTCTGAACTGGGGTGGCGGAGTGAGCTAAAGAATGATGATGGATTAAACCCAGATCAGTTGACTGGGGGTGAGTGCTTGTAATGTCAACACTCCGTCCATCATCCCCTTTGGTTTTGCTCCACTCCTAAAAAGCCTTCTTTATAGCTAGTAATTCCTTGTCTCCTATAGTGTAATTCAATTCAGCAGGTGTTAATTTGTGTGAGTAATATGCTACAGGATGAAGACATCCAGTAGTTGGGTCTACTTGGGACAGGACCCCTCCAACAGCCATTTGAGAGGCATCAGTCTCAACCACAAAGGGTCGAGAAGGATCAGGATGTCTCAATATGGGTGCTTGTGTAAATGCTTCTTTTAATTTACAGAAGACTTCCTCAGTGGCTGGTGTCCAATGAAACTTATTCTCCTTTTTTAGGAGCTGAGTAATTGGGGAAACTAGATCAGAAATGTTATTAATAAAGCGACTGTAAAAATTGGCAAAGCCAAGAAAGCACTGAATATCTTTGACGCTCTTTGGAGCCTGCCAACGTGTGATAGCTTCAACTTTTTGTGGGTCCATACTAATTCCTTGAGGGGATACTATGAATCCAAGGAAGCAGACCTGAGAGGTATGGAATTGACATTTCTCAATCTTACAATATAAGTGGTTGTCTCGTAAGCATTCAAGGACTCTTCTAACATGGGTTTCATGTTCTTGTATCGATGATGAATAAATCAAAATATCGTCTATGTATGCGATTACAAAAAGATCTAACATATCCTTCAAAACCTCGTTGATAAAGAACTGAAAATCTGAGGGGCATTACATAATCTGAAAGACATCACCAAATATTCAAATATACCAAACTTAGTACAGAAATCCGTTTTCCACTCGTACCCTTCTCTAATTCTTATCAAAAGTTAGGCTCCTTGTAAATCCAATTTGGTGAATCTTTTAGCCTCTTTAAGTTGATCAAGGAGAGAGGGTATGAGTGGTAGGGGATAACGGTTCTTAACCGTGACATTATTGAGTGCTCTATAATCTATGCAACACCTAAGGCCCCCTTCTCGTTTAGGTATAAAAAAGAGAGAAGAAGAGGCCGGTGATCTGGAAGGGCGAATGAACCCAATTCTAAGCATTTCATCCAAGTAATCTCGCAAATACACATTCTCTTTCTCAGTTAAAGCATACATTCTACTACAAGATATGCGAGCACCTGGGAACAGATCAATTCTGCAGTCAGGCCTGTGGGGGGGAGGCTAGTAGCCTTCTCTTGATCAAACGCCTCTTTCAGGTCATGATACTCAACGGGTAAATCAGGCAACTGAGAGCTGGTAAGTACTGCTATTTTTTCTTGATTGTACGAATTGTGGAAAACATGTTTGTCGCAATAGTCAGGACTAAAGGGTAATGTCATATTCTTCCAGTTATTAAGGGGACAGTGCTTACACAACCAAAGTAAACCTAATATGGCAGAGAACTGAGGAGATTGAATAAGATCAAATGTTATCCCCGCTTGATGTTTTTCCTCAATTATCAATGTTACTTCACCAGTTGTGTGTGTAATTGGGCCAGACTTAAGATCACTACCATCTATGGTTGTGACTTCTTCCCAGGAGGGTTTGGATACTATGGGAATGTTATTCCTGTGTGCCCAACTCAAGTCCATAAAGTTACCGGTGGCACCAGGATCCACCATTACTTGTATGTCCATCCTCTGATGTCCCCAAAGTACTCGAGTGTTTAGGAGAAAATGACGGGGTGAAGACAAAACCTCTTCAGTCAGTGAGACAATTACTCCTGAATTACCCGAAGCCTTTGTCTCAGAAGACCTCAGACTTACTAGTTTTCCGAAGATCTTTTCTGCTTGGGTTTTACAAGGCATTCCCTGAGAAAGTGGCCCTGTTTTCCACAATATAAGCATACATTTTTGTCACGTCTTCGCTGCTTTTCTTCTTCACTGAGGGGCCCCCTAATGCTTCCAATCTGCATAGGTTCTGGTTCTTCTACGGGTTTTTCTAGATTAGTCTTTTTCTCTTTATAGGTGAAAACCCAGCCTTCGGACCGTCCTTTTTCTCTTTTTTTTTCACTGATTCTATGATCCAATTTGACCACTAAATCTATAAGGGCAGAGCATGACTCTGGAGGATCCACCACTTGTGCTAAAAGGTCCTTCAAGTCATCTCTTAACCCTCTATCAAACAGGGCACTAAGTTTTTGTTCTGGCCAACCAGCCTCTGCCACCAACCTATTAAAGTTAGAAATACAAGTTGTTAAGTCTTTTGTACCTTGTTTCAAATTCAACAGCTCTGAATCTACAGACTGCATGAAGGAATGCCTATCAAATAATTTTTTCAACTCTCCCTTGAAGGCGGTGTAATTATGCAGTAATGGGTCATTTCTTTCTATAAGGGGTATGGACCAACTGGCTGCAGACCCCCCCAGATATAAAGTACAAACGCAACTTTAGCTTGATCATTAGGAAAGCATGCAGCTTTACACATGAAGTGGAGCTGGCACTGACTAATAAATGCAGCAAATTTGGTGGGATCCCCATAAAACGTTTAAGAGGGGCTAAGGGGATGGTCTGGGGAGTTGTGACTTGTACAACAGGGATATTAGCTCTAATTAGTTGGGATTGGACCCCTGCACCACCTGCCATGTTACCTATATTAGATTCAGCCCCCATACCCCTTTGTAGGGCATCTACTCGATTGGATAAGGCGTGGGTTTCTTTTTGGAAATTACCTAACATGTGGGCTAGGTCAGAAAGCATCACTTGGCTCATTTCCATGACGTTCGGGCGGAGAATACACTTTTTAGAGGCTTCGCGTTCTGTCAGGATTTACAAATGATGCAAGATCCTCTACCTCCCCTGATCACCAACCAGACCCAACCAAGTCTAAGTACCGAATGGTAACCTGGGGAAGAAGGGAGAAACCAAGGAGGAAGAGACATGGTTCCATGCTGCACCCCACTCAAGGACGAAACTCAAAACAGCCAAGGAAGGTTTCTGTTAAGAAAAAGGACAAATAATAGGTAAGTATAGTAAGTGTTGCTCACTCAAATTACTTTATTTATGTGGGTTTTATGTGTGAGGTGGGTATCTACCTGAATTGTTCCCTTCTTCCAGGATGTCTGGTGAGTAGAGTTAGGGTGGTAGAGGGTATGTGTCTAGAGAGAGAAATGTCGGAACAATAAAGTTAATTGTCTTTTGAAGAAATAGAGTAAATACTGTAGGTATGAGAAATTAGTATAGAAAGCTCACCAAAAAAAGGAATGTTGTGATTGCCTTTATTATAGAAGTTATTCATGTAGTTCAAGTAGTTCTTGATTCAATCTGAAGTATTCACAAAAAATAAATACTCCACCTTAACTTCAGGGGAGTTTAACAATATTCCTTATTTTTTAGGAATAAAAGAAAAAGCAGATCTTCACAAATCGCCAAGTCCATGTGAGATAAGTAACTTAAAAGTAAGATTTATAATTAATATCTTCAGCGCCCAAGCGCTGTTACCAGAATTGAATTATGCAGCTTAGTCTTTTCTTCTTTTCTTTTCTCTATTCAGGTACCGCGCCAAAGGAGAAGGAGGTCGGTGACACAGAACAGACGGAGACTGGGGGGTGAAGCGGAGCGTGCAGAAGGAAAACTGAGCCCAAAGACGAAGAGCCGCTCCGATGACAAGAACGCCGACGTAGGGACCCGGAAGGCCAGGCAAGGGCAGGAAGCGCTGCACTCCTTCCCGAAGCAGGAACGCGAAGCATCCCTGCTCGGGATTCGGGAGGATTTGTATTTATTGGCTGGCTCCCGCACATGTGGGTTTGCGGGAGCCCGCCATTGTTGTAGTTCACCGGTTGTGTACGACCGGCAGCTCTGACATCACCTTTGACCATTCTGCCACTGACAAAGTTTGGTCATTCGATTCAAAATAGATGATAAGTTATCTCTGAACTGCCAAATTCTGTCAGTAGTGGGGTTCTTGTTTAGGTTTGCTCCTGTGAACGAGAAAATGTTTGGACATCTTACCATTAGAGGCACACAGAAAGGTAGGCCATGCAATGATAACATCAAGTCTGGACTATTCGACCTGCCTCTATCTTTGTGTGCCATAGTACAAAATCAGATGACTCCAGGTGGTGCAAAACGCATTGACTCGTCTCATCCTTGCCATACCAAGGAGGGTATCAGTTTCTAGGTACCTTACAGATTTGCATTGGCTTCCTGTTAAGATAAGAATTCTGTTCAAGGCGCTGACTGAAATTACTCAAGCCTTTAGGGCCGGTGGGCGGTCTTTCTTGGTACCTACCAGTAAAGCATGGAGTAGGCTTCCAGTGTCTCTTCATACCATCTCACAGGAATCGCTATTCAGGGAAGAGCTTGAAACTCATCTTTTCTCTCTCACCTCATGGCTACTAGTGACCATGCCTCTACAGATGCAGCATCAGGACACTCCTTGGAGTAGCTGTGCTCTTAACAAATCGCTTCATTCATTCATTCAACACTCATACCCTCACCCTTGATGTGACAGATGCAATTACAAAAGGCATCAATAATCTTACAAGAAATTACTTAGCACATTACCCTTAGCAATAAGTAAGAGATGACTGTGAATGTAGTATTGTTTAGTGGTTAAAGTATGCTTTGGTATTTAATTTTCTTGTTGTTTTTGGTGCTGTTACTTACATAGACATATTATAAAGTAATAGAAATTGCATTTGGCGCGTGAGTCACGTTTTGCATGTCTGTTGTGTGAGTTATAAACTGCGTAGCTAAATATATTATGAAGATTTTTGTGGGTTTTTTCAGTTTTAAATCACAAAGGATTTGGTGACATCATAAGCCACAAGACCGGTGACAGAAGTTTTGTAAATGTCACCAGATCCGGCATTATGGGACAGACATGAAGCAATATCCCTGAATTTCGATGAGGTGTCTATTGAGGGATATGTTGCAGTTGCTCATGTTGTAGGCTGATCTAAGGTTGAACTAACTAAGCTTTCAGGGAAACGATTTGAGGAGGAAAAAGTCGTGAGCTTTCTCTTGCAATCAACTAGGATAATTAGCAATAATACAGTTTGAAAGATACATGCGCACATGTAGATTTTCTAGCGCTTTACAATTGAAGATATCTCAGCAGACAGGACAAACGCTACACCCATGCAATGCATATTTGAATTACAAATTAAGGAACGAAGCTACTGCTTTAAGAAGTTTTGGTCTTTTATATTGTCATCATTTATATTTAAAACTCACCAAGTTAATGTCAGGTGTCCATTTAAATAACGTGTATGACACAGACAATGAGATTTGTCTTCAGATAGATGTTCATAAACTCTCTGTGGTATCCTCTTGCCTACTTCAAGCCTGTGTAAAAACAACAAACAGGATAAATAGATTCTCGCATGTAAATGCGGAAATAACATTTAAAACGGTTTTGTGTAACTGCAAATCATGTCTCCCGTTCACAGGAATATTTTGCATTTTTCGATGAAGAATCTGGGAAAGATTGGATGTCCATGTCTTTGTTCCTTTGATAATCTGTACTGGGCACAGCAGTGGGGGAAGAGCCTACGAGGTCCTCCCAGGCATGTAGGCAAGGTCAGAAAGGTGGACACCAGGGCAGGTTCAGGGGTCCTAAGACAAATGTATCTATCACATCGTAAGCGTGCTAGAAGGCTGGGGTGCTTTTAACCCCGCCCCATGTCCTGGCCAGGCCATGGGAATAGGTATGAAGACTGTTTTCTATAGATCACTGGCCTGTGTGTCGCCAAATTGCTCATGGCCGGGACACTTTGCATCATGCAAAACCAGCTATCCAGCTGTTCTGCTTTGCTTTTTATAGCGCCCTCCTCCTTATTTGGAAATATTGGGAGCGTGTGAGTAGTCCCTGTCCAGTATGCATGTGCTGAAACACCACCTGTACTTTTTGTTGTTTCCACAGTTTGTAATTAAGTGTCTGCACGTTTCTGTATTTGAAGCAAATTTAATGGGGCATGCACACATGACACTCATATTCTGGCTTACATTTCCAAAACGACTGAATGCAAATTTACCAAATGAAGGAAAGGAATTGAATAACAGAAAGGCCAACCATATCACTAATATTTTGTGAGCTTTCTTTTGGCGGTTTCGGAATTATCCCCAGAGAAAATTATCCGAGGAAATTTTTATTTTTTTGAAAAGTGACCTTTTTGGGACCTGCTGCTAACCTTTGCACCACTTGACTAATCTGCACCAATTTTGACACGCTTATGGCTTGCGTTTAGAATTATTTCCTCAAAGTTTAGTGCAAACTGGTAAATAAGTTAATAAGGTGGCAAAAAAGTGTTTTCCGACAGTATGAGATGTGAATATTAACTACAGAGATGCGACTTTCATGAACTACAACTGGAAAATAGTTCTTTCTCGTGGATCATCTGCCTTGTTTTAAGAAAAGCCCCTACACTAGAATAAAGGCAGTATTTGGCAGCCTTTCATATTCTCATCCTTGTTTAAATTATTAATCTGTCCATACCTATTCTCCCTACCTCCCTCCTCATTACAGTTCCCTCTGTTTTCTAGTCAGCCTAAAACGGTAACAGTGCTATGACTTGTGGGTACACATTTCTTGTTTAAACACCTTTGTAAAGTGTAGGAACAATAAATCATCTTTCCAACAGCAATTGCCTTCCAAAGTGACCTTAATTACACTGTAAAATGTCAAACGCTGGTCTAAGAGTGATTTGTCCCACCAGGGTCGAATCTAATGTGTCAGTCATTCAGAAGGAGATTGTTTATTCCCTCATATAAAGTCACTAAAATGCATAACTATATAACCCGTGTGCACATATTTGTCATTTGAAATTAACAGAAGGGTTTGTCTGCTACATTTAAACTTAGATTTATTTGAAAAAAGACAGTTCTGTTGTCCTGAAAGGACCTAGCACTTTGTTTCTACCAATCACTGATGGGTAATCTGCAGCTCAAAGTAAACAATTGGGAATGAGAGGAAATTGCCAACAGAAAACTATGGTCTGCTTCCTGACCTCCCTGTATAACCTTTAATTCCTAAAAGAGGAAAACAGACTGGATCAAAAGGGTGTAGGATACATCTGTAGTCTGTAGATGTGAGAAAGTGCCCTCTTTCTGCATGGTTGCCCCCACTTTTTGCTGAATTGCTGATGTACTTTGACTGAGTGTGCCCTGGGCTCCTGCTAATCAGGTACCCAGGGCCTATGTTCTTTCCCTAAAACTGCATTGAAGCCTAAACCCAATTGGCATCTCCGGCCACAGGTCAGCCCCTGGTAAATGGTACCACTGGTACCCAGGGCACTGTGACCAGAGAAGGCCCCTAAGGGCTGCAGCACTTATTGTGCCACCCTTAGAGGCCCTGTACCACTACACTCACACACTGCCTTTGCAGGCTGCATGTTTTGGTGCAGAACAAAGTGAAGAGTCGACATGGCACACATCCCTGTGTGCCATGCCTACATCCCACTGCCCTGACATAGATCAGTCACCCCTCTAGCTGGGTGCACTATACCAGTGGTGAGGGTACAGGTGCATGAGCCCTGTACCCCTACAGTGTCTAAGTCCATTCTTAGACATTGTAAGTGCAGTGCTGCCATTAAGAGTATATGGTGCTGGGAGTTTGTCATTACGAACTCCATAGCACCATAATGGGTACACTGAAAACTGAGAAGTTTGGTATCAAACTTCTCAGCACATTAAACCCACACTGATGCCAGTGTGGGATTTAATGTAAAATGCACACAGAGGGCATCTTAGAAGATGCCCCCTGAAACCTAACCCACCTCTAGTGTCCAGGCTGAGTGGCTGCTTTCAGCTGCCACCACCAGACATGTTTCTGGACCCCTGGGTCGAGAGCCTGCTGCTCTCTGGGGCCTGAAACAATGCACATCCTGGGACGAGGTGCCAAGCCTCCTCCCCCAGGATGGGCAGGGTTCACAAAGGGAAAGCTTCAAAGGCTTGCCGCCTTTGTGAGCTTCCCCAGGCCACAGCTGGTCCCCACTGGTTCAGACCCCCACTTTGGGCGGGAGAACCGGCGGGAAAAACAAGTGAGGAAGGGAGGTGTGCCCACCTCTGCCAACTCCACCCCTCAGGTGGGGGAGGCGAGGTGAAGCACAACTCTCAGTCCCCGCCATCTTGAAGATGAGGGGACCCAGCCAACCAGGGACAGGCTCCTGCCCCCCTCCCATAGGAGGGTGGCACAATATGGGGTGTACCCACCCCAGGGAAGGGACCCATTGGTCCCTGACCTCTACCTACCTGTAACGCCCCTAAATTAAGTATTTAGGGGCACCCCTGAACCTTGATTCCTCAGATCCAGACAAGAAACAAAAAGAAAAGAAGAAGAAGGACCGAACAGCGGTGCAGCAGCTAACAAGAGGAAGGCGCCCACTGACTTGGCCCCAGCCCTACCGGCCTGTCTCCCCCTCGAACTTGCTCCTGTGAAACCCCGGTGTGTCCTGCAGCCAGCAACCTCAAAAACCCCGGAGGACCTGCCTGCCTTCACCTCCAAAGCCTGCTTTTCCCGTGAACTCTGGATTTGTTCAACTACAACCTCTGGCAGCAGCCGGAGACCGCAGATCCGCCCCACTCTGCACCCGCCGGCCACGGCCCGAGCTCGAGTGGGCAAACACCACGAGGAGGTCACCCCGGCGATCCTGAACCGAGATCCAGTGACCCCTGACCTGCCTCAAACCTCCAGCCGACACCTGCAGTCGAAATCCAGAAGGCCCCCCTAACTGCGACCAGGAGCTGGTAAGAAGATCCGACCCCAAAAAGCACCCCTGCACCCGACGCCCCCGGCCTTGTGTGCCCAAACCGACAGTGCCTAACCAACCCCTAACTTCCCAACTTACCTCTCGAAGTGGTGGTCGCACCCAGAAGTCCTTCGTCTCCCTGCCTGCAGTGCTTTTGCCAACCGGAGGTTCTCCATTGGAAACAACAGGGCATCCGACCTCGAAACAGCACCCTGCACCCGGCCGCCCTAGTGCCGCTGAGGGTACACCTTTGGTGCTAATTTGTTTCCCAATTGCCCTGAGCTAAAGTCCAGGAGCTTTGCTCCCACAACCCAGGGGCCTGCTTGCCAGCAGCCACCAACCGGAGGCCCCCTATCCCTCATTGGATAACATTGGGCCTCAACACTCTGCACCCGGCCGCCCTAGTGCCGCTGAGGGTGTAACAAGAGTGAATCACTGACCCTGGGGGACCCCTGAGTCTAACCCCAGAACCTCAACTCCAAAGACCGATTACTTACCTAAAAACCGATAACCATATTTTCCTCCATAGGATAACATTGATACTTTTTCCTGAAAAAGTTTCTAAGTGTGGAGTTTTGAAACCTAAAGAAATTCTTTAAAATTGTACGATTTAACAAAAACGCTTTTACTCACCTGTTTACAGGAAATGCCCCAGTGCTGCATCCAGGCATACAACACTGAGTAAGAAAAGTAATCCAAAAGTAACTTACCTGCTAATTTACTGAAAATCCCATTGAAGTCAATGTACTGTATTTACAAGTGATTGCATGTAAATGTAAATATGTAAAACCCGCATTTGTAAAGCGCAAACTATTCACCCTTACGGGTCTCAAGGCACTGGGGGCCGTCGTGGAAATTAAGTGAGCTATTGCCCAGAGTCACATGGTGCTGAGGCCGGAGATTGAACCGAGAGCCCTGTGCTCCGAAGTCAGCTGCCCTGGCCGCTGCACCACACCTCTCCACTGCAACTGAAACAATACTGTAAGTCAAACCATAGTACATTTACAATTGCAACTGAACTGTTTTACAATCAGCATTTAATACTGTAAAGTATTTATTGCTTACCTGTGCCAGGCTTGCTTGGTTCTAGAAATAAAATAACATAAAGAATATTTTTATAAAAAACAATTGGTCTGAAGTTTAGTCTTTTAGTGTGTGAATTCATTTGCTGACTGAGTGTGTACAACAAATGCTTAACACTGTCCTCTGATACTGCCTTACTGCTCGACCACACTACCACAAATAGAGAGTAAGGTTCTATCTAACTTTGCCTCTGCCAACCTTTGGGGTTCCACTGTGCACACTATACCTCACTTTGGTGCAGTATATACAGAGCCAGCTCCCTACAGTAGAGACCCACAGACAACACCTAATGTTTATTTTAACATTTGAATTTATAGGATGCTGGGTCCTCACCTAATCTAGGTGGCATACCTCACCATTGGGCTTCCTCCTCACACCAAAACATCAGTTTTTTGGTTGGTGGTGGGCTCCAAGGATATGTGGAGCACTTGATTTAATTGTGCATGTGTGTATGAAATATGTAGCCCCACTTGAGAATTGTTGTGATGATACACTTCAGAAGCAGCAACACTGATATGCCTGAAATCCCTCTAGGATTAAAATTGCCTGAGATCCGCGGTCTGTTTATATCTCCTGATACAACAAATGAAAACACCATGCTGATGGCAGGAGCAGCACAGGTAGGCTTCACCACCAGTGCCTCTGAAGAACACAAGTCTCTGTGGAGGCAGACTGCCGCCCTCTGACTGTGACCAGGCTCAGCATCTGAAAAGGGATCAATGTGGTCCCATGCGAACTAAAAGCACGCTCTCATAATATATAAAACACGAGAGACACACTAATATACTGTATTATTTATTATCGTGTAAGAAAGTAATCAGCATTAGCCAAACATAAATAGGGGCGTTTAGCCATGGGTGCTTGGTGGGTAGGTGCATGGTAGGCACCTGCACAAATAATGTGTAAACAAACAACAAACTCAAAGAGACATTAGAATGCTAAGAAGTGACAATTCGGATATTATATCTGAATGAAGATGAGCCCTTTTTAAAAATATTTATCAGAGGTGTTGGAATACGGCCTCAAAGTAGTTTGAAGATGTAGAGGTTTTGTTCCTTAAGAAGCTGATTAAATATTTTGCCATATATCAATGGATTGCACCCAGACCCACATGACAAACTTCTGCCATTCGTTCATCCCAGGTTGGAGTGGCTCATACAGTCATATACTTTGGGACCCTTAATTTTAGAAAGGGGAACATCTGTCGGCTTCTTTTTTTGGAGTATTATGATTATCAACCAGGATTTATATAGCATTGAAAACAGTGGTTCTGGAACAGGTTTCCGAGTGGGGGTGCTGCCATCATGTTTTATCACTGAACTGGTAGGGATTGTGAATGATCCAAGCGTCATGCAAACAAGCAACTCAACCACACCCTTTCGTGGTATGATGTTTGTTAGGCTGTACGGGCAGCTGCACTACTTGGGGGCATATTATCAAGAACGGCGTTAAAATTATCGCCGCTTTAGCGGCAGAAAACTGCTGCTAAAGCGGCGATAATGGGCTTGATAATATGCCCTTTAGAATTCCAATAGAAGCCCATGTTGACACCAGAACATGGGCTTCTATTGGAATTCTCAAGGGCATATTATGAAGCCCATTATCGCCGCTTTGGCGGCAGTTTTCTGCCGCTAAAGCGGCGATAATTTTAACGCCGTTTCTTGATAATATGCCCCTCAGTTACTTTTCGGTATGTATTTCACAGAGCCTGTATGCTTGTTGGAACTGCACATGGTGCTCGGTTTCTTGTTAGGGGCTGTTTATGGATCTTGGGGGCATATTAGCAAGACCCACGTTAAAATTATCGCCGTTTTAGCGGCAGGAAACTGCCGCTAAAACGGCGATAATGGGCTTGCTAATATGCGTTATAGAATTCCAATAGAAGCCCAGGTTAGATGTGCAGGACATCTAACCTGGGCTTCTATTGAATTCCATAACGGATATTAGCAAGCTCATTATCGCCGTTTTAGCGACAGTTTCCTGCCGCTAAAACGGCGATAATTTTAACGTGGGTCTTGCTAATATGCCCCTAGGTTTCTTCTTTCAAATCTACACGGTGCTTGGTTGTTTTTTTGGTTCTGTGCAAGTGACTTTTCCCTCTAATGACTGAGAAAGAAAAGTAGCCACCAACCACTGCCATCATCAGGGAAGCAGACCTGGCAACTGTGCAGCAAACCACCTCTCCAAAGTACTGTACAAGCAAGTAATTCTCCAAACATAAGGTGTTTCCAACATAAGATTACAGTTGAACGGTTACTGAATGGTTTCCAGCACCACTACAAATGAAATTTTAAACAATCTTACAAGACCCGCAGCAGCATCGGACGTAAGCATTGAGGCTGCCCCATTCCAACTAGGGCGTACAGCAGCAGGGGCAGCCAAGCTACTTCCAGCCCGTCCCGGCAACCGGAGCACTACTAGTACAGCAGCACATCCGCTTCCTGTGCCAGAAATTGGCGATGGCCACCTGGTTTCTCATATGGGATGGATTCTCAATGCGTGCTGGCGGAGCTCAGGAAAGAGCTGCCACCATGTTCGGCGTCATAGACTATTATGAGTGTTAGGCACAATGCATGGGCATTCTTTTGGTTTATTAAACCTACCTGCCTTTGGTCAGGCTGAAACCACCACAACTCTCTCCACGAACTCCTTTGCAATGCCGTTAATGCCACAAGTCCTGGCCAATCTAGATGCTGCTCTCATTCTGAGAGCAGTGCTAGCATTGGATCAGGCAGATGGACCCTGGGCTCATTCAGAGTGCAGGGAGCTGTGGCTGACCACCCCCCTCCCCTCACTCTGCACAGATGGTGATAGGCCTCTAGTGTGCATGTCTGGCTGGTTGATGAAAGGCAGTCGGCCAACCTGACATGCAAACTTTGAAGTGCATGTTGACGACCAGGAGGTAAGCCTGCATTCTACTTTTTTTTTTTTTAACTCTTTTGATTAAACAGTCGCAAGGCACACCAAAACCATTTTGTACAGATACAGAGGTATAACACGTTAGCGAAGTGCATAGATACATTACATTGTGAAAGTTCCTTCCCTATGAAATAATCTCTCACCTATTGCCCCCTCCCATCCCCACTGAGTAGTCCCTTTGTGCCACCCATGTCCGAACACCACCTAACTGTGTCTATTCTTTTCCCAGTTGGCCCAGATCTTTCCCAATTTTTTGGGGCATCCCCTGCTTTGGTATACCACCTTTTCTGCCAGTTGGCACCAGTCCATGTCGTGGTCCCAGTTCCTTCCCTTGGTGTGGCCGCTGCTCCCCATGCTTGAGCAATATTTTATTATGCTATTGCCGAAGCCAGCATTAGCCAGGTTTCCAAGTGTTTTGGCCACCACCCCTTCCCCATTATTCCTAGGATATGTCATCTTGGTTCAAGTGGTACCTGGAGACCCGTGGCTGCAGCCATAATCCCAGTCACTCCCTCTCAATAGCACCTGACCCTGGGACAGGCCCATATAATATAAAAGAAGGATCCCACCTCCCCACACCCCCTAGCACAGCGATCAGAGTCCCATCGACCTCACCTATGTTGGAATGTTCTAGAGGCATACAACCTGTGCAAAATGCAGATCTGAATTAAACGGAAATGCGCCTGCATGGCAATCTCCCTAGGGCACTGCAGCGCCTCTGGCAAGTCATCATCCTCCAGAAGCCCTACGTCCATTTCCCACACCTCTCTCAGGGGGCCCAGAGGGTCCAGTAGATTGTTTTAAAGTTTTCGAACAGGTAAAGGAGATGTCCTTCCCCTCCATCGGGTCTAATAGCAATCAGTCTTCAAGGGAAGAGTACTCGGGAATCCTTTCCCTGTCTGGCATGTGGCAGAGCAGGGAATGGCGCAACTGCAAATAGCGGAAGCACTCGGTATCTGCCAACTGATATTCAGTCTTCAAGACATCAAACAAGAGCATTGCCTCGTGTCGCCAAACGTCCCATAGATGCTCAATACCTATTAGGCTCCAGCGGCTGAAGCCCTGGAGGTGCCCCACTTCTCGCAACCCGTCACAAGCCCTGAGAGTGGCCCTGGCTGTCAGTTTGTTGTCCCACCCCAACAGTTTTGTCACCTTCCACCACGCTAGCACTATGAGTCGAGAGCTCTTTCTCACGGCTTTTCTGATAGAGCGCTGCTGGATACCCTGTTGACCCCATGGTATACCGGTCCAGCCAATACACCAGTTCTGTGGTGTCTGAGAACACTCATCCATTAATGTTTATCAGTTGGGATGCCACGTAGTAGCACCTGATGTCAGGAACCGCTAGACCGCCCTCGTACACATGATGATGAAGTTTGCACAGCACTGTTCGCAGAGTACCTCCCTCCCACAACAAGTTGCGTAGTTCGGCGTCAATCGTCTGAAAGACGGTGGTCAGGATTTTGTAGGGGGTATTCTGGAGCACGTACAGTAAGTGTGGGAGGGCCATCATCTTCAACAGAAAGCCTGACCCATCAAGGAGATCGGCAATTGCCTCCAGTGGGCAGCATCCTTCCTCAATCTCCTCAGCTGCAGGTGTATGATGAGCAACATAATTTCCCCTTCTGAATGAGTGATATGAATACCCAGGTATTTAAACTCTTCTTTCTGTACCAGCTCCGCACTAGCCGATGTCAGCGAGGGAAGTTAACCGGCTAGTGGAAAGACCAGGGACTTATCCCAGTTGATCAGATATCCAGAGTAGCTGCCAAATAGCAGGAAAATATGCATGAGTCGATGTATGGGCTGTCGGGGCTTATGCACATACAATAAAACATTGTCCATGTGTAAAGAAATATGCTCCACCCAGCCCCCCTTACTCACAATGCCCTAGACAAGCGGGTCTTGAGGTACCCACGCCCTGAGTGGCTCGAGCGCCAGAACAAAAATCATGGGGGAAAGGGGACATCCCTTAGCGTGCCCCTATACAGTCTGAATGACCTGAACACCACCCCATTGACCCTGAATCTCGCCATGGGGTCCCGATAGAAAAGTTTGTTCCAGTCACAAGACATTTCCCCGAAGCCGATTCGCATCAGGACTGCAAACAAGTATAGTCATTCAATGCTGTTGAATGCCATACGTGCATCCAACGAGAGAAGGCCAGCTGTCTCAGCTGAATCAGCCACCGTCATTTGCATGACTCCATAGAGTCGGCAGAGTTTTAACCTGGTACCCCACTGTGGCATAAAGCCTGACTGGTCGGGATGAAATATGGAGGAGATAGATAACTGGGCGCAATCTATTTGCTAGCGCCTTGGCTAGAACCTTGGCTTCAAAGTTCAGTAAGGAAAAGGGCCTGTATGAGCTGCATTGGTCCGGGGAATTGTCTTTCTTCGGTATAACTACAATAGTATGTAGTCTAACATCGTCGTGCTTCTGCCCAGTCTTTCTGGCCTTCTGAAACATATTGAGCATCGGTTGTGCCACTTTGCCTGCCACACATTTGTGCAATTCCGCAGGTAGCCCATTCAGGCTCGCTGCCTTACCAGACTGCATGTCTCATATTGCACATCCTATCTTCTCCACTGTTAGGTCCTTATCTAGTGCTTCTCTGTCCTCCGCTCTTAATTCCAACAGGGCGATACCTTGGAGCAGGTCTGCTGAGTCGTCCACGGATCTATCGGTCACTGATTGGTACAGTGTCCCGTAATACTCCGCAAAAGCCTCGGCTATATCCCTCCCAGTGGTACATGGAGATTTGGCTAAAGTATTCAAATCCAGCACCCAGTTCCTGTCTCTATTACTCCTCTCCAGCCATGCAATCAGTTTATTGGCTTTGTCACCCAGGTCGTAGAGTCCCCTTTGGGAGCTGATGGCATACATACAAGCAGAGTTTTCTTCCAAGTCTCTCAGCTCTCGCCTGCTTGAGAGGCAGCTGGTGCTCTCTTGAGTGAACCAGGTCTTCTTCCCACTCCAATTTAGACTCCAGTGCTTCAACATCTCTTTCCAAGGCCTCACACTGGGCGATTCACTCTTTTCGAGCTCCCCTATCACTGCCTGTGTGTGGCCCTTTATAACTGCTTTGTGTGCCTCCCACTAGGTGTAGGGCGAGTCCACTGACCCTGAGTTCTCCAGAAAGTATTGATCCGTCTTGACCCATAATTTTTCCCTGAACCCCAGGTCCCTAAGATACCAGGGATCGACGCAAGGAGGTAGGGTATAGTCACGAGTCGGCCCCAGAAGTTGCACCTCTACTGGGGAGTGGTCTGAGATGCCCCTTGCACTCTGATGTGGCCCACTGAATTGCCCAGCACTCGTGCATTGTGTGAAAATGTAGTCTAGGCGGAACCCACTACCATGCGCCGCCGACAGGTGTGTGTACTGCCCGGATGTAGGATTATATGTGTGCCATAGATCCGTAAGCCCCATCGCCTTCACAAATCTCTGCAGAGGCTCCTGGACCGCATCCTGCAAGGAAGCCGACCTTCTATCTATGTACGGGGACATCTAGCGTTTATGTCACCCCCCAAAAAAAATGGACTCCAGGGGGCATATCCATCAGTAGTTTACTGAGCTCTGGAAAAGTAACTGTGTGGTGTCTTGTTGGTATATATATGGAGCAAATGTTTAGTGCCCGTCCCTTCCATGTCCCTGTCAAGATCACAAATCTACCCAAGGGCTCCTGCCACACGCATCCTGGCCGGAAGGCGACTGAGTTTTTCACCAGGATGGCCACCCCCCTGGATCTTGACGTGAACCCAGCATGAGACAGAATGGTATAGCCGAATCTATTCAATGTCAGGCAGCGGTTCCCCTTCAGGTGGTTTTCCTGCAATATGGCTATATCTGGGGACTGTCGGCGCAGTTAGCGAAGCACCATGGTGTGCTTAATCTTATCTCCTAGGCCATTGACATTCTATACCAAGGTTGTTAAAGCCATCGTCATATGCACAGTCATGTTCTATCTGTATGAATGGGGGGCCTTCCTCCCCCTTCCCTTCCCCCCTCCCTCCACCCCTCGGTACCCATGTGTTGCACAGGAGTTCAACTGGTGTTGTCATAGCATTAGTTGCAACGACAAAATATAAACAGAGATCACAATTGTGAAAACAACCCCCTGTAGAAACTCCCCCCTCCCTGCTACCCTGCACTGTAGGTCTAAAACTACCCACATCCCCAATTTGAAGAGCGCCTGTCGCCCAAAACCAACAATCGCCATAGCTTGGTTTTGGCTAGCACCATCGAACCTGACCTGTGGGCAGACCCTGCCCCCTCCTGCGCCTATGTAACAATTTGTGTCCATCAATAGCCCACACTTCTCTAGCCGGCACTTACATACATTTTGCAATTGTAGGTAATCCAGTGTCCACACCTCAAGCCAACATCCCAGGGAGGTGGCCAGGGCAACCAAGTATGGAGTAAAGTCTCCTGAACAGACTGCTAATTAAGTTCACAGGACAAACCCCGGCTCAGTCACTTCATCCGGCTCTGAGAGCGCACCACTCGATCAGTCTTGTCATCAGCACCGGCTTCCTGTGTCCCATGCGGACTGCCCTCCTTTTGATCCTGTCGTCATTTCCGATCCTCTGCCAGTCTCTGTGGCCTCCTCGCCACCCAGCCCCCCTCCAGCCAGTCCCACACCTCCTCCGGTCTCGTCAAGTAGCAGGATCTACCATCGCCCAGCATCCTGAGTTTGGCCAGGAACATCATCATATATTTGAGATTCTCTGCTCAGAGTCTATTCTTAATCTCTGCAAAGGTGCATCTTTGTTTCTGCACCAGCAGCGTGAAGTCTGACAAAAACCTGATTGTGGCATTCTCATGGATCAAGTCCCCCTTGACATGGGCTGCCTGAAGTATGGCATCTCTGTCCCTGTAGTTAAGGATGCAGGCTATGATTTTCAGAGGGGGGGGGGAGCACCGGGCTTTGGTGGCGGGATCGGCACTCTATGTGCCCTTTCCGCTGTAAAAAAAGTTGAGAGACATTTAGGCTTCAGTTTTTTGAGAATAAGATCTTCCAAAAAGAGGTCCACACTGGGCCCTTCTGCGCCCTCCGGGAACCCCACCACTCTTATGTTGTTCCTGCGGGCCCGACCTTCCTGATCCTCCAGCTTTGCTGCCATGAGCTTGTGTTGGTGGGTCAGTTGCTGCACCGTTTTTTCCAGGTGGCGAGTCGTGGATTGAAGTGCGCCAATATTCTCCTCCGCCTCTGAGACATTTTCAGATATCTTATTCACATCTGCGCAGAGGAAGTTGACATCTACTGTTACCTTGTCCAACTTGGCCTCCAGGGTGTGTTTTAGATCTCTTATAGCCGCCATGATAGCCGCTAATGAGGGCTCTGGCACCACCTTGCCCTCCATGGCTGCTGTGCCATCTTCCGCCACTTGTCTGGGCACCACGTACTTATCCATCTTGTTGGAGTGGGTCGGGGGAGCCCCTTTTGGTCTCATCGTCATTCCCCCTGCTTCTCTGCTTTGTAGCAGTGGCCGTGCTCTCCTGTGCCAGCCGCCCACTCACGTCACGCCCCGATCTGAGCGCCGGTTACGACTCCAGGCACAGGAGGTCTGTTCCGCCACAGCACCACCGCCTTTACTAGTCAACAGGATCCGCACTGCTCTCTCGCGGTCTAGTCACAGGGGGAGGGTGGGGCGGACCAATCCACCAGCGTCCAGAGGTACACAGGTTTTAGGAGTACCTACCCTCCATCGTCACACCATCTTCTGTAGTGGCTTCCAGAACCCCCCACTCATCTCAGGTCATACAGGCCCAATTATCTCAGGCCCCGTGTTTACTACTGCATTGTCCACAACCTCGAGGGGGAGAGGAAGAAAAGAGAGAGAAGAGGCCAGCGTGCTGCCCAAGGCACGGCACCCGGGTCTCTTCAGAGTCCACTGGCCATCTGGCTCTCCCCTCACTCCCCCTGCACCAGACTCACCATCACCCGCCTGCTCCTGGGAGCGGGACGACCACTAGACCCTCCGCTATGGTGTTTCACCAGGCCCAGGCGGGTAAATCAAGAGGGAGGGGGGCACAGCTCCACGACTCCCGCCACTGTCGCTGGCCGCACTTTGTGTCTCGGGCTGGGGATCCCACACCTCTGGTCCCATATCCACGCCTGTAGAGCCTCGATGTTGTTCAGGAGCTCACCGCCAGCCGGGCCAACGTCAGAGTTCTCCGCGGGGCATGCCGGGAGTCACCGCCAGGCTCTGGCTGTTTCTGCACTCAGCTTTACCTCTTGGCCGGACCAGTCCTCTCGATATCGTGGTTGCCCTTGGTCTCTCCCACGCTCTCCAGCAGTCAAGGCCCACCCAGGCCCACTCCTCTCGCCCTTGCCTGGATGCGGCCTCTTCGGCTGGTCTCCTGCGATCAATGCCACCTGGGCTAGCCTCCACTTATCTGGCCAGCTGCCCACTTTCTCACCATACTCTCACCGCGGATAAAGAATAAGGCCCGGACCCTCCAGCCGAGCAATCCAGGCAGGTCTAACACCATCAGGCCCCAGTTACCTACGCCGGCCATATGGTGTACGAGGCAGCTCTCCTCCAGCAGTCCTCCCATGGGTAGGCCATTAACGTCTCTGCTGTCATTGCTCCGCACCTGTTGCTCCCAAACCACCTCTGAGGGTGCAGCTGGCCATCCAGGACACCCCAGTATGCTCCGAATTCGGAGTCAGGCAGATGAAATACAGATTTACAGGGGCAGGATGGCGGCTGCTGCGCAGCTTATAGCTTATGGGGCTGACTTGACCGCTGCCAGGCCACGCCACCCTGCATTCTACTTTTAAGCCCCGCCCCCACCCACTCATCACTACACAAACCCAGCTCCGGTTGTGGCCAATAAAAAAACAAAATACACAGCGCCGCAGCCAGAAAACTGTAGCTTCATTTATATTAAAATCAGGGTCTGGGGGGGGCACAAATAGGGGGGCAATGCCCCATCGCCCTCATTAGGGAGCCACTGCAGCTTTAATTTCTCACCTGCAAGACTGATTCTCACTTTAAAGTCAGAGGAAAAAAGAGTAAACACCAATTTCTATGTTAGAAGAAAAAACAGCAATATGCCAGAAAACATAGCCTGACATTTGACCTTTGTCTTCAAAAGAACAGCAAAGATAAAAACAAAACTTAAAGGCATCTTTACTGTTCATTCACCTTCAAAACTCCAGAACTGCTATTTATGGGGGTGCTGCAGCACCACCTGCACCTGTACTTCCAGCACCTATGACTGAAAACCTCAATGCACTCAACCTCTGTGGAAAGGAAGCGGATGCTCAGTGCGAGGTAGTTGTTTTGATACTGCATCACTCAAGATGAAAGCTAGATGTGGAAAACGACGACCAGGAAGGCTGTAAAAAAGACATTTTGAGACCCTATAAGTTATCCCTAAATCTTACCCCGTATTATTGTCATGCACAGTTAAAGGGCATAATACTTTGTTTCGCCGAGGTGGAGGGGAGTTACAACCAATTCAAGTGTCGCGCAAACCTTGCCAGTGCACACATTCTATCCCACTAGGGTGTGCTGTCCCAATCAAACTATAATCTAGCAGAACAGAAAGCAGAAGTCAACATGAGTAATATTTTCTTTATTTTTGTCCGTACAAGAAGAAGTTTATTGTTCAGTAATTACTCAGTGCCCTCACATTGGTGGTGTTGCAGTTATTCATTCTGGTGCTTAACATCTCAGGATGATCTTGTTGAATCATAATTGGATAGAATGGCTTGAACTAAAGGATGTTGACTTCTCCATTCCAAGCCGTTATCCACATCGCAATTATTCCCAGTGTCTCAGGGGAGACAAGAAATAACACTTCAATTATCTGCTCCGAGAAACCAGGTACCTATCCAATCCCTCAAGGGTGTATCCTTAGATGCCCTTCACCCTGCAAAGTGCTCCACTGCCTTTAGTCTAGGTTCATGCTACACAATTAAAACATACATAAATAAATACATAATACCTGCATTTACCTTTCTCATAAGCGTTGTTACTTTGGTGCTTCACCAAAGTCATGGAGTCAATGGGCACTTTAATGACTGATTATAGCTTAATGGAGTGTTCAGATAAAATGGTGATCATTTCATACTACCTGATTTAAATGTGATCTCAGTTGTGTATGCTTTCTAATTTGGTTCCCATCTAAGTCTTCCTTGTAAGAGATACAAACTTGCATTTAAACTCAAATATTGAATAGTTGATTAAGCATGATTGACTCGAACACAAGTGGCGTCAGCCTAATGATAAGGCAGGTGATAGATGAGGGCCTTCTCAGGTGCTTATTAGCAGGTAGGCATTTGCAACAATTCTAACCAAAATGCCTTTGACATCAACACCAGCAGTGACACACCCACCAGAAATGTAGATTTTCATCACTGACAATGGATTAGACTGTCTTTTTATCACAGAATCATGGTTGAACCCTCATGCTAACCATATAATTGAGGAGTTACATCCAAATAGCCGTGTTATTTATAGAGATGCCCATGTGGCAGAATAAGCAACTATATGATAGCTATCATAAAGCTCCATCATGTGGTGGAAAGATTTTGATGTATGATATGTGATTTTATTTACTCTATCATTTTCCTTAAACCAACCCCCAAACTCCAATAAGGATGGTGCTGTTGTACCGGTCACCAGGCCCGGATAGCAATATTTCCTGTAATCTACCAGAATTGTTATCATGTTAGCTGGTGGGAAGGGTTTCAATGTTAAGTTTTCCTCATTGCATCCAGGCCCTACATAGAGCCAGTCTCCTAACCTGGATTTAATATTTAGGGGCATATTAGCAAGAAGAGGCGATAATCATCGCTAACCCTGCTTAGCGTGATTTTTTTATCGCTGGCTATCGCTGGAATATATCGCCACGCTAACGCTGTATTAGCAACGATTAGCGCTATGGCGATGAATATTCCAGCGATAGCGGGGAAATGGGCCAACATCGCTGAAAAACCAGCGATGTTGCATGGAGAAGGGAGAACACCTTGCTGATACGACCCTGTGGTCGTATCAGCATAATCCAGCCCCCATGTTAGGTATGGCTAACACCTGCTAATTGCAGGTGTTAAATAAATGGCGATGACTCGGTTAGCGCGACTTTTCACGTCGCTAACTGGGGCCATGGCCACCTTGCTAATAGGCGATAGGCCTGTTAGCGAGTGTTTCCCAAGTTTGTTCATCGGAACGCCCACTTTGCATGTCATTAGTGATAAATATCGCTGACATGCAAAGCGGTAAAAACGGGCGCAATGCCCGCAAACTGTCGCTAACTGCTGTTAGAGACAGTTTGCTAATAGGGCGATATAAATATCGCCGCTTTAGCGGCAAAAAGTGCCGCTAAAGCGGCGATAGTGCCCTTGCTAATATGCCCCTTAATCTTTGAAAGTCTGTCTACCCCAAGTTTCACATATTCATCCTATTATCTGGAAATTTGGAGACACGAGGCAATGCTAGGAGGGTTAGTAACACCCCTTCATAATTAATTAATTACAATAGGAATTTAATAGTAACAAATTTTCTAGTCTCTCTTAATAGCAAGACAGAGTAAGAACTGTCTTGCATGAGACTAACCTTGACAGATGTGTCACGCAGTTACAAGCGCAGACAAGCTGGTGCAACACAGCCAACTTTGAAAGCGCTCACCATGCTCCATTCACCAGTTTGTGGGGAGAAGCTCCAGAAGAGATTGTCTACCCTTCATGTGAAAGAATCGGCCCTGCTTCACAGCTTCACTTGAGCCACCACTCTAGACATTTCGAAGGTACGTCCACCCAGCTGTATGCAGTGAATGAGACGTGCCAGAAGAGTGGCTATGCAGGTTCACCGACTGAAGCAATGTGAGTTCAAGCACCAGGTCTATCTCAAGAGAAGTGTAGCCATATTAATTAGGGCTTAAGCCTTCAGTTAACATTGGCGTTTAGGTGCAATTTTTGTCATTATTCAATGTTCAAGTCACCTTCTGTGTGTGGGAGCTGTACTCTTGTCCCTAACTTCATTGCGTACACTGAACATAAAGCACAATGGGGGCTAACATAGTTCACTGGGAAACAGGGAGGGATGGGAGACAATCACCAGGAGCAATAACAAGCGGTAACCAAGAGCTTTGAAGAGCTGTACGTTCACGGCAATGAGAAAAGTCAGAAGAGAAAGATCTAACTACAGCAGTGAGACAGCAGGAGCAGACAGGAGAGGGGAGAGCAAAGATATTGAGGAGCCGACAAAAAGGGATGAAGTTGTACAATAGTCCATTGTGCTTTTCAATGGAAGCACTGGATTGGAAGGAAAAGGTATGCCAAACAGCCAATTTCACCAGATGAGAAATAGAAACAATCCTCTAGGCTAAACCAAGATGTGATTGACAAGGTTTCAAGCCAATGGCTGAAATGGATTAGATTTGAAAAGCCAATGGTTGAGGGGGAGGACCCGAAGCCCACTGTCAGGTTCTGAGAAGGCAGACCACTGACAACCCTCTATCATCCGTTAACCTCTCAACAACGAACAAACAATATATAAATCAATCAAAAATGTATTACAAAGTCATCTGTCAGGTTAAAATGTATTCTGTCATAATTCAATTGACAAATGACCCTTGCAATAACAGCCCCAAAACACTCTTCCATAAAGTCTCTAAATTATTTTTATTTCCACTCTTTGAGGCATTTGGTCGTAGGGGCTCCAATGAATTCGAGGCTAGACCATGGAAATTTCTTATATCTAATCATGAGAACACTCCTGACAATTCTGGGTTACCAAATAGGCAAAGTAGGCACTGGTCTATGGGCCCCACTCCTTTTAGGGACCCCGCGACAACAGATCAAAATAATATTGATTTGATCTTGAAAGAAAATTAGAATCAAGCTTTCTTAAATATTGTTTCCAAAAGATAGAATAAAATGAATCAACTCAAAGAAACGAAAACTTCCCATTAAAGACTCTATGGAGAAAATACTGAATTACTGTAATGTACCCATTACCAACTTAACGTACATAAACCGGAGACATAAGCTTCACATAACAGTTTGTCTCTTAAAAGCGCATCTTCTGGTAGCTGTCAGTTTGCAAAAAAATCTGGTTAATTGGGTATTAGAAGATAACTTGTGAGGGGGCCCGACATGTCAACTGCCTGGGGCTTCCACAGGGTTTAATCTGGCACTGACCTCTGAAAAACAAATTGCAGCTTTCTCAGGATATAACTACAATAAAACACAGTTTGCTGTTCCTATCCAACCCCAGGGCAACACCACTTGTGCACCTTGGTGGTTATAGGATCAGAGAGAGTGTTTTACTTCTCAGACAAGGGCAATCAATGTTGCTGATGATATCCATGGGGATAACAGTGGCACCCAAAAGGGTGATATGCTTCATCATGGGACTAGAGCCTCGTTAGACCAGCGCTGCAATGTCTAATGGGCCGCTGGCTAGGAGTCAATAAGACTTGGTGTAATTCAGGAGCTATTTGCTAGCGTGACAGCAACTGACACTACATTCATAAAAGCAGGCGTAACCGTAACCCTGGGGAGGTGGCAGCCTTGTCTTGGCCTGTTCAGCTCCACTGCCCACAGCAAACCCAAGACTGCAGGTGCAGCTGCTGGAGGGCTTGGAAGACCTATTTTGACTGTTCACAGTGTGATTGGAAGAACTGCCATTAAATAACCTCACCTACAAGCAATGTAGAGAGTAAGAACGGGTGGCGCCATTGAAGGAGACGTATCAGCGCAGTACCAGGCACCTTCTTTTGATACCGTGTTGCAAATCTAAAAGAGAGTGGATACTAGAAGTGAATGCAGCTGTGCACTGAGGACTGCTCATTGTTATCACAGGGTCAGTGATAGTGTTTCCTGAGCGCCATCAGCCACTTTCACTGAGGATTAGACTGTATTACTGCATAAAGTGACTGGCCCAAAGAAGGGATATCATACAAAACATGGGAGATCCACTTCCTATTTCAAAGGGGTTGGCCAACAACAGGGTTACAGGGTCCTTTTACAGGAAACTCCCTCCTGAATGTGCTCCTTCTACAGTTACATGGCAAACATTGAATAACAAAGTGGATGCAATGCATAAACAGAGGAGGCACTATTCATGGGACTTTTAGTGTATCTCATTTAGATGCACATTAGTGGAGCACAGGAAGGAGCCTCTGGCACCTGCTTTTGATTCAAGTCTAATCAACAGCACAGGAAGGAAATGATTGAACTGTACACCAGTGATCTTCGGGGAACACCCCAGAAAGTGTCATTCTGGCCTCATATATAGCACCTTAGGGAGAAAGGGAGGTAGTTCTAAATACTCAGAAGAGAATTTCACCTGGACCCTCACTACCCTACGGTCACAACTGACCAACCACCCAGAGATATCCTTGGGGGAGGAGAGTTACAGAAGGTCGAATTATCTCATGCTTTCCAAACCTCAACCCAAATCTCAGAGGCAGCTATTATTTTTGGAGTTTGTGCAAAGAGGAGGCTTAAAGGAAGATTCGTTGCACACGTGCACTCTCAAAATAGGTGGAAGTAACATTTATCTTGAAAACAGCTACCGAAATTAAGTCAATGAGATCGACCTGGCACAATTTCACTCTTGTCTGTTTAAGAATGAATATTAGCTGTAGGCAGCGGAATCTCATTTGGTGTCAATGAACCTGGGCCTGGATTGCAGACAAGAAGTATTGAATTTGCAACAGAAACTGGTCAAGCTGCACTACAGAGTCAAATGCAATAATATATGCATCATAAGGGATGTGGTTGATGGAGCTGAACAATTCAATATGGTTCCCCTTTCTACCACCTTCCTGTAACTTCTCCTGCCACTGGAATTCTAAAGGGCACACAAGACAAGGGCCTGGGGGTTCAGGAAATAGTACACTCCAAGGGCCATCATAGTCTGTTTCCTGAGACACCAACAAGCTAGGCAGGTCCATACGAAAGGAAAGAAAAAACCTGGTGCTTTTTCAAACACAGGAAACTTTCATCACAGCAGACTTTTCACAAGAAACCTTTGTGAAAAGGAAAACATTCCTGGTCCTCTCCGTTCTAGACTAAGGTCCTAAAGACATTAGGGGGCATATTCACAAAGTAATGGTGCAGTGTGTTGCTGCAAGCAATTTAGCAGCGCCGCACTGCATCATTTAAAAAACTCAGGGATGAGCTGTATTCACAAGAATTCGGTGCACCCATGTGTTTTCCCTTGCACTGGTGCTAAAAAAGCTGTCCAGCACCAACACAGACACCCTTGCGCCATGGTGCAAGGGTGCCAGCATTGCAGGGAATCACCCTGCAATGCAGGCACCCTTGCGCCATGGTGCAAGGGTGTCTGTGTTGCAGGGATGATCGTTTATGTGCAGGTGTCCCTTCCTGCACATAAACAATCATTAAAGGTGATTTGTGCAGCACACATAGAAAGAGCAAAAACAAGGAGAAATAAGAGTATTTCTCCTTGTTGCGCCAATCTAATGCCTGCTTTTCAGTGGCTCAGATTTACAGATCCTTGTAAATCTTGGGCAGCATCAAAAGCAATGGGTGTTGCAGCAGACCGCCCACAGCAACACCCACTGCATGCACCTTTTACGTAGATACCTGCATAAAAGGGTACAATATTTACAAAGTGGTGTAAAGCCATGCAAAGTGGCTTAACGCTGGTATGTAAATATGGAGCATGGCATTGAGCCCCCGGAGCTTCCTAAAAAGTGATGCTCCGGTGGCGCAATGCCCTTGTAAATATGCCACTCTCTGTGGCCTCCTAGAAATGGCTTCTATGCTCATTACGTTAGAAGAATAGAAAAATGAATTTCAGGATCTGGGGGAACTGGATAGGTTCTTGGACAGACGAGTATGGAAACAGCGCAAAACGGCCACCATCAGGACTCCAGCATGAGTGGACGTCCTGCAGGAGTGCCATGGATGGCTTACATGCAGATGAGTAGAAAAGACTGAATTCAGTGATCAGAAAATGTGTGGAAATAGAAAAAAACTATGCTACCAGGAGAGCTAAAGAGAGAGATACGTCAAGATCGCCCTTAAAGTTGTGAACTATTTGACTACCATGTTTGTAAGAATGGAGGTCATGATACTGACATTTCAAATGTAAGTGCTCATTGTGGAATGGAGGGAATGGTAGTGTGCTTCTATTGCCATACAATTTAGGACCCCACCTGCAAGATCCATGTTCTGATACACTTTATGTTGGGAAAACCGATTGGTTTGCTGGATATATTGAGATATAGTTCTAAATTGCTCGGGAATGTGGTTAATAGATGAAATACTGAATACTGTGTCGATGTGAGGATTTTTCAGTAATGACAGGGAGAATGGCGCTCAAGCAAATTATGCGTATGTTTGGCAAGGTCACGTGTGTGTACGGTGCTACCAGGTCGGGGGAAAAAAACACCTCAAAACCCCCGTAGTTATGTGAGTCCAGAAACCCACAAAATAGGCTGAGCAACGAAGTCCCGGGCACACGTAGTTGGGGTTAAAGTATGGTCATAGAGTGTTCAGTGTCCAATAACAAAATTGGAGATAGGGGCACCAGCAAGAACACACACTCGGTTTCATCGAGTTCCACTTCCCTCAACACCATTCACACTAGTGATAGTGATTCTGATAACCTATCAAACGGACAATCCAGACCAGGCCAAACAAAATCGTCTTTTTACGCGAGGTCCTGACAATACGAAGAGAGAACAGGACGCAACAAAGACAGGGAACCCAAGAAAGAAAACCCGCAGAGGCAAGAGGGCAGGACACAGAGGACTACAAAAGAAACTCAGGTCAGGGGACGGGAAGAACAAATAGACCAGCCAGACTCTGGCATACAAGTTGTTAACCTCTCGTCCCAGACTTTAAACAGTGGGATGATCTCACTCTTAGGTAAGGGTTTGAGTTTCAACCCTCATGAAAAAGGAGACACATGCAGGCACAAAATTGATCTCTTTAAATTCATTAGAAATATCAAAATAAAAAAACACTTTTTGGGCACACAACCTACCAATAGGAACGCCAGAAAGATCAGTACTGACGACACTTTAGGAGGACACAGTATAAAAGACATACAGGTCACACATCTACTTCTTTCACTGACAGACTCGGACGACCCCCTATAGACATGGACAACCTATTACATGATCTTGACATAGAGACGGACTTGACCCTCAATAGCGGCCTGAAAAATAAATCCAGATGGACGCCGACTCTCCCAGGAGGCAACCCTATAGACACCTTTTACAATTTGGTTATGACTGACATGGACAAACATGAGTACAAAACTCTCAATAACAAACGCAGAATTAGAGACAATCTGTGTAGAGATGAACGCATGGCCCTTAAGACGCAAGGCTCCAACTCCGACATCATAATCAGGGAGGCTGATAAAGGGGGTAACATGGTGGTCATGAACCGATTGGACTACCACAAAGAAATCATGTCTCAATTAAGCGACACCTCCTGCTATGAACTAGTCATAAGCAACCCTATGAACGTACTTATCACCAAAATCAACAGATGTTTATCGGATTGGCACACACTGGGCCTAATCGATGAACAGGAGTTACTTTATCTCAAAGTACACAGACCCTCATTTCCCTGCCTATACACACTACCCAAGATACATAAACCGGAGCCTTTTCCTCCTGGAAGGCCAATAGTGTCGGGCATTGGCGGTCCTACTGAAAGACTTGCACAATATGTAGATCTGTTCTTGGGTCCCATGGTTAAGAATCTACCCTCTCACATCCAGGACACTAAGCACATCTTGAGTATATTAGCCGATGTACAATGGCAACCAGGCATGATCCTAGCCACCCTGGACGTAGTTTCTCTCTATACCACCATAGAACCGGAATTGTGACTTAATGCCGTCACTAGTCTTCTACTCAACAGGCCTGCCGCGTTATGGCAACACACAAATATGCTCATCAACATGATGGACATTATCCTTAATAACAACTTCTTCATGTATGAACAAAGGTGGTACAAACAGAACAAAGGTGTAGCCATGGGTTCCAAATTCTCACCATCATTTGCTAACCTCTACATGGGTGTACTTGAATCTAACTGGATTTGGAGCACCAAAGGGGCTCCTTGGGTTGACTCCATAATCTACTGGGGACGTTATATAGATGACTGTCTACTATTATGGGCAGGGTCTCAAAGCGAGCTCGACAATTTCTGCAGACATCTTAATTCTAATGACATGAGTATGAGATTCACGAGCGAATCCAGTAGATCTAACATCACATTTCTTGATGTAGATCTCTACATAAAATCAGACACTTTACATAGTAGATTGCACAGAAAGGCCACCTCATGCAATGCCATATTACACGCGGAGAGTTCCCACCCCTCACATCAGATACAAGCCATCCCCTATGGGGAGTTTGTCAGGGCCAGAAGGAACTGCAGCGAAGATCCAGAATTTCAAGACTGTATATCCAACATGAAACATAGATTCAAAGCTAGAGGCTACGATGCGCGTACCATAAGCAAAGCAGAAAAAAGGATACACAACATAGAGAGAAACGAAACACTACACGACAGAAGGGTAGTTACGGAACAAGAACAGAAAGTGAGACTAATCACAGACTACAGCGACATGGGTCTGGCAATGAAAAGGAGTATAGACAGACACTGGGGCATCCTACTGGCAGACACATCTCTTAAAGACGTCATCCCGGGGAGACCACAGATCACCTACAGACGGGGAAGAACGCTTAGAACTAGATTGAGCCCGAGTATACCCAGTCCCCTCAGCAAACAAACATGGCTCAACACCCACACCTTAGGATTTCACAAGTGTGGCTGCTGCGGTATCTGGAGATTAGCCCATAATGTAATTAAGACATTCACTGCCAAAAACAAGATTGAGTATACTATCAGAAACAACATCAACTGCAATACACGCTTCGTGGTCTATATTTTGGAATGCACATGCAAGCAGTGGTATATCGGCAGTACCATCAGACCATTGAAAGACCGCATTGGTGAACATGTCAGAGCACTTTCGAACCAGGATAGCAGATATCCAATGGCGACACATGTCATGAACTGCACAACCCAAAGTTCCAAGAAACGCTTCTCCTTTTTTGGCTTCGACGTGGCTACCGTCAGTGCTAGAGGTGGCAACAGGGAACTAAGACTCAGACGTCTGGAAGCCACTTGGATTATGCGCTTACAGACGGTCCAATACGGTTTGAACATCGACCATGAACTGCACTACTTCCTGGGTGATTGAACAATTCAGTCTGTACTATCTATGTTCTAGATGCATCATGAATAATATGAAGACTGCCTTCTGAACCGGTAATAGCCACTCAAGCAGTCTTCACTGTTTTTCTCTTTGCTGTTGTGTTGTTGGCCACAAAAGTGACCGGATGTCTGTCTTATACGTTACAGTCATATTGATGTTAAGTGGTTGATACATTATCATGCTAGATAGATGTTTCTCTAACATGGTTGCCCGTGACAGGCACTCAATTTTGTGCACAGTTTTCCCTTATTTTGCTCTCATATCAACCGATTTTATAATAATCATTATTGTCTTTTATTTACTGTTATGTAATTGTTTTGCATAAGCACACATACTCATGTACCCTCTTTACTCTCACCACATTAAATTCAGGATTTTCCACATGTCTTATTGAGACAAGTCATCCTTTGGGGATTCTCTTCTTTGGCACTACGTTGAATATGTCCTGTCCCTCTTACACCATCCCATGACGACCCTACCTTGCACCACTAGGTACTTTCTCGGGTGTACTCTCCCTGATGCACTTCCCATTGGACATTTTCCTTCCCGATTATCATTACAGTACCTCACGCTTCTGGTGAATTTTATCTGTTTCCATGTGCGGCGTTGATTCACCACCCCTTCAATTTTTCATCTCCTTTGAGCCTAGGCTCTGTCGGGCTTTTTAGCCTATGCCGTGTCGGCCATTGTACTTCGCCCCCTTTTCCATTCTCCAATCCCCACCACCTTTTCTGTCCACCATCTACTGGAGCGGTCATTCGGCATCTTTCCAGCCTTTTAGCTAGCTTCTATGATACCTACCTCCACCACCTCTAGTCCATTCTATCGCCTATTCACTTACGCCTCACTTTTAATACTCTTTAGATCCTTTTAGTGAATACATACAATAGTCTCAGTTTTTCATTTCTTTTTGCCGGCTCCTTTCTTTACATTGCCTTTGACATTACCTTTTTCCGGTTCCATAGCCCGCTATAGGCTTATAATTTCTCAAGCTAATAAATACGCCTCATGGCTCGTTACTCGTATGATATGACAAGTGAACGCATACACTAGTCTCAGGTTCCCCTATATTCTTGCCGGCTTTCTCCTTCGGTTCACCCTTTTCATTCCCTCACTTTCGGTTCTCACGCGCCTCGACCGGCAGCACTCTAGTCTTTCTGGTCACATGACCATTTTTAAGCCTATGACTGTTCTCCAATCGCTTCCGTATCCGGACAGCGACTCGGCACCAGTGGTACACCGTCTTTCTCCTACTACTCAGGGTAAGTCAATAGGGCACTTGTCTTCTGTTAATATTCTTGCCCCATCGTTTCTTCCTTTATTTTCCACTATTCATGTACGTTTTCTCCTCTCCAGACCCCCGTGGTCAGGCCCACCCGCCTCCCCCACGCCGAACACTGGACCGTTGTTTTTTGCTACTAAACGGGTAAGTTTTACCCGCTCTCTCCTCCCCGCTCCATCCGCTACCTTGTTATACTTCTTACCCGCCCTCACCTTCCCGCCTTCATGTACGTTTTCTCCTTTCCAGACCCCCGTGTACAGGCCCACCCTCCTCCCCCACGCCGATTTCTGGACCATTGGTTTTTTGCCGCCAAACGGGTAAGCTCTACCCGTTCGTTTTTTTCCCCCCGCTACCATGCTACACCTGCAACCGCCCTAATTAGCTTCATTGATATTTTTTCCAGCGCCTAATACGCTTACACTGAATGTGTGAAGAATCGCGATCGCTTACCTTAGACTCGCGTTCACTCACTCTGGTAAGCCGTTTTCCCTGGTTTTTCCTTTTGCCGCACTTTCCTTTCTTAACAGATTCCCCTCACTTCCTTTATTCTTCATTTAGCTTGTGGACACCATGATCGATTTCTGATACCGTCCTCCAACTTCTTCAAATTTCTGGACACCCAGCCGGGTTGGAATTATCACCGGCTTGTGGGTGAGTTCACAATCGCGTTTGTGGCGAATTATGTTAATTTCTACACTATTAATTCGGTTTTGCATTAAATGACTGTGTCCTTTCTTAATTTTCTCTACCTCAATTGGGCATACACTTATTCCCACCACTCTCTTCTTCTCCCTCCTCCCCTCCAGCCCATCCCAGTGATATCCATTACCCTTACAGGTACCTCTGTTTTTCATTACATATTTTCACAGTCACTAGCCCTGGATCCTGATCTGTGTGTTTTTTTCTCCCCAACTATGGGGTATATTACTCTCCTCATCGTATTCGCTATTTACCGACCTTATTTGAATAATTATGACTCCCACTGTTGGTATTCTGCTAAGTACCGTTTTAATTTGCCTCAGATACATCATGATATGCTACCCACCCTATCTTCTACCTCTGTTCTCAGCCCCAATAATTGCGTTAAACAGTGTAGCTACATAATATTTACTTTCATTCACAGTATCAGCATCACGCCAGTACTATTAGGCTTTATTTGAGTCTTGTCCTATGTACTAGTGTTGTCACGAATATGATTTTCTATTTGGTTGTCACTACCATTTCACCCCGCAGCATGTGTCAGGATCATGTCACGCATTCTCCATTTTCCTCCCCCAGTTTTTTCCTCGCTGTCATTATGATGTTTTTTCATTCACTCACACTTCACTGAGTCACCATTTTTTTATTTTAATTGTTTTTCTTCCCTCACTTGGCTACAAAATCACCACTCACTTAGGGTTTCCACTTAAACAGGCATAAGTATACTGCTACATGACCGGCTGGTCATGCTGTTCCATCCGGAACATCCATTGCATTTGAGTTTCCCTTGTATACCTGTGCTTATTTGTTTCTTTTGTATCCCCCCCCAGCCCTGAAGAAGTCACGGGATTACTCCCATAGGTGACGAAACACGTGTCAGCTGGTTGCTCTTTTTTTGTGCCACATTAATTAAATTTACTGCAACTCTTCATTCTGGTGTTGACCACAAATTTTGTTATTGGACACTGAACACTCTATGACCATACTTTAACCCCAACTACGTGTGCCCGGGACTTCGTTGCTCAAATACTGAATACTGTTTGGTTCAGACATGGTTATTGATGATTTTCTACACAGCTGGAAACATTTATCTCCCAGTACTGATCAGGATGCATATGGGCATCCCTATTGGAGGGAACAAGGGTTGAAGTATTTGCCGGTTCATTTTTAGAAATAGAAGAAGAAAGTAGAGGAGTGGAAGTAGTAGGGCTGTCATGTCATTTTTACTGCTTTATCTGACCTGACCATATAGTTGAGGCTGTGGATTCTCCTCCTCCGTTAGGCCCTACTATAGCCAAGCTCCACGAGACTTTCCAATCAATTACATATATAGTACCAACTGTTAGTCCGTCATAGAACAATAATTCCTCCAGGTGTACATACCAAAGATTTGGTGATCATGTCCTACAATGTTAATGGCCTAACCTATTATATCAAATGAAAAAAAGCATCCTCCTACAAGGGATCGAAGGACCTTGATATCTCATTTTTAGAAGAGATCCATCTGACCCGAACACTGTCTGAAAAAGTTGGCAGGGACTTGGTGTGGAAGGTGGTCCAAGCATACAGTAAGTGAGGACCTGACCAGGCCATCTCAGGTCAGTTGTCATTTAGAAATGGAGGGGGGCATTCTGTTCCATAAAACAACCTCTCTAACCACATTACTTGCACATGGAAGGATCAAGGAGGGAGGTTTGCATTTGCTTGCATCAGGACTCAAGACTTTACAATGGTTCTTATGTCAAAAGTAACTATAGTTGGAGGCTGGAATCTTACTATGGACCCTGTAATTGATAAATCAGGCAGACCCAATCTTGCCAACGACAGAGACAGAGGCATTCCGAAGGATGTAATGGAAGATCATGCGTTGGTGGAAGTATGGAGTTTACTCCAGCTAAAGGACAGGCAATACACTTTTTTGTTATGTGCCCATGGGACTAGCACCTGTATTGACTATTTTCTATTGTCACAGGGAAAGTTACCACATGCAGTTACATGCAAAATTCTAGATGGCAATGTTTCGGAGCTAAACCAATGTTGCTGATGATATCCATGGGGATGACAGTGGCACCCTCCAAGGCACAGAGAATGAACTCCAGTTGATATAAAGATCCAGAAGAGAAAAATAAACATCCAGTCTTGTTGATTTTTGGCAAATAATGAGGGCACAGTTTCTCACTGCAGGTACTTTGGGCAGCCTGTAAATCAGTGTTGAGTTAAGCTTTAGTGGGATGCACAAGTACTCAAAAACTAGCATACAGAAAAGCAAGCTACCCTGGAGCCTAAGATTAGGAGACTGACAACAAATTATGCCGCACCATCCCCAGACGCACTTCAGGAACCAATAAGGGTTAGTTGGTTCACTGATAGAATATTGACCCCCAAAATATCCCCATACAGAAATATCGAGTTATAAATATCGATGTCAAAAATATCAACATCCTATATTTATAATGGCAAGTACAAAGATATCGGAAAAAAATATTGATGTAAAAAATACAGTTGTACAAAATATCGATTTTAATATATGTATAAAAAATATTATTAAATATATTACATATTAAAATTAACTTTAAAGAAATAAATTAGATTTAATATACATTTTAACAAATACATTTAATTTAAAAAATGTTAACATACGTATATAAAATGTAATATATATATATATATATATTTACTTTAAAACAATTAATAAACTATTAATTTTAATTTATTTTATAATTGTATATATGAAAATTTACAAATAAATATATATGTATATATATATATCCAACTAAACCTCTGCTCCACTTTGGAAAGAGCACGCACACGAGGGCAACTTGGTCTAAGGCTTTTTTATTTCATGTAGCCTCCTCCGACCCAGCAGACAAGAGAGACGAGTTTCGGCTGACTCAGCAGCCTTTCTCAATCTCAACAGCGCCATTTTTACTTGCACTTAAATACTTGCTTTCAATCATGGACATAGAAAAGTTTCTAGAATACAGATAGTCAAGCTTAGCATTTCCCTGTAATCGTATACATATGTAAGTATACTCACTTTACATACTAAGGGGCCGATTCCGATCTCGGCCGGTAGGGCTCCGAATCGGATTCGGCTTAACCGGATCCGATTCGGAGCCCTATTTCCCGACCGATCCGTACGCGCGTCCGGGCGAGCGAGTACGATGCGTATTCGCCGACTGCCTCGTCCGGGCGTCCCGACCGCTCCGACCGACTCGATCCCGGGTCGAACCGCACCGACCGACACGCACGGACACGACTCGCACCGCGCAATGGAGACGTTCCCCGGCCGGGTAATTACGATGCGCGCCGCGAGCAGTCCGACTGACACGCGCACTCCGGCTCGAAAGAGCTGTCGGAGCCGTACTTTGGGGGTCCGTGTCGGACCCCCCTGTACGCGTAGCCGCGCGAGTCGCACACAGGGGGGACCCATGGGTCCCCCCTACCTGTGCGTGTACGGTGCGAATCGCTTCGCCGCGTACACGCTGTAGGGGGCGCACTTGTCCGCATCGCACCCATTGAGTCAATGGGAGCCCGCGTACCCGTTGTACGACAGGCTCCCATTGACTTCAATGGGAGTCCGACCGACTCGACTCCGATGGCATACGTGCGCATCGTACTCGTTCGGTCGGACTGCACGGGTCCGATTCGGTCGGAAATCTCTCCGGGTCCGGCTCGGTCGGAGAGATTTCCGGCCCGAATCGGAATCAGCCCCTAAATGTGCTACGTGACAAATATTATACATGTCTTAAGAATGCATAATGCATCTCAATATCCCCATTAAATGCTTAGTGCACAACCACATCACTGCACATTATACAGAGAAAGCATTGCCTTGACATATTCAGAAACGGGTATTCAATGAAAGTGTTAAAAATGAAATAGCATATCGCGCTTACATAGTTTAAAATAAGTCATGCTGCATTTAAAATATGGCACAGGGGAGACTTAGTGGAATAAATCTACTTCCTACATCACTCCGAATCACCCAATGCTGGAGTCCGTGACAACTTGTTCGCATTTCCGTTTCAATATTGGGTTAACAGACATGAACACCGAAATTGGAATTTGGCACAAAGAAATCATCAATGAAACACACTGATAGCATAATGGGTGCTGACATCAAAATGTGGGCCAGGGTGAATGCGGAACTTGAGAACACGCTTCAACAGCCTGATTGGCCTAATAACTCTCTCCGCATTACCGAATAACCCCAGCATGAACTACTCATACCATAATGCATCAGTGTGTTAGTCCGTAAATTACCGCATGGCTCCGTCAGTTTGTAGACATCTGAACGTTTCAATACAGACAGAAAGTAACAGCATTGTTTGATGAATGAGAGTCACGGGATCACACAAATATCCAGTGCTGTGCAACCGAATTCCCAAGAACGATGCAAGCCGTCAACTGGAAACTTCCGGACTCTGACACCATACAGGCTCCGCTTCAACTCATCCCGTGAGTATGGGACCATCAGTTAAAACCACATAGTCTCCGCGTCTAGCAACAGCATAAAATATAGCCTAAGACAACTAAGCAGGGTCGGGGGAGACCATCTGTACAAAAATGGAAAAGCTGCGTAGTCCTCACCGCTTAAGCCTGTCAGCTTGCACGGTGCCCAGTCACCAGGAGTCCGACGAAAATACTGAGAGAGGCATTTCAAGACATATATATATATACATATACCAATAACATAAAATCTAATAAAAAAACATTATATTATTAAATAAAACATTAATTAAAACATTTAACTATTTAAAAGTCTTTATTTTCCACTTCAGTGAGTGCAACAGTAGGGAAAGTGTTGGATAGCGGAGGGGTAACATTTACTAGTCCCACTCCAGCGAGTGCAACAGTAGGGAAAGTGTTGGATAGCGGCGGGGTAAAAAATACTATTCCCACTGCAGCAAGTGCAACAGTAGGGAAAGTGTTGGGAAGGGGTAAAAATTACCATTCCCACTCCAGTGAGTGCAACAGTAGGGAAAGTGTTGGATAGCGGAGGAATACAAATTACTATTCCCACTCCAGTGAGTGCAACAGTAAGGAAAGTGTTGGATAGTGGAGAGGTAAAAATTACTATTCCCACTCCAGTGATTGCAACAGTAGGGAAAGTGTTGGATAGCGGAGGTGTAAAAATTAATATTACCACTCCAGTGAGTGCAACAGTCGGGAAAGTGTTGGATAGCGGAGGGTTAAACATTACTATTCACACTCCAGTGAGTGCAACAGTAGGGAAAGTGTTGGATAGCAGAGGGGTAAAAATTACTATTCCCACTCCAGTGAGTGCAACAGTAGGGAAAGTGTTGGATAGCGGAGGAATACAAATGACTATTCCCACCCCAGCGAGTGCAACAGTAGGGAAAGTGTTGGATAGCGGAGGGGTAAAAATTACTATTTCCACTCCAGTGAGTGCAACAGTAGGGATAGTGTTGGATAGCGGAGGGGTAAAAATTTATATTCCCACTCCAGTCAGTTCAAAATTAAAAACAAACAAAATATCACCAACACATAATTTATATATAAAGAGAAAGAAAAATACATAAAAATATTTTAAAAAGATAAAAAATAGAAACATATTATAATGTTAAATAGATATGACAGATTCCCAGAAATATTATATTAAATACATTTAAAAATAATTTACAAACAAATAACTATTTTAATTCGAAATTCTTTATAGACAAAAACATTAATCATTACATAAATGTAATCTTTTTATTTCCTACCCTATAACACTGCACAATTCAGAACACACATCAAATTTTTAAAGTAATGTACCTCCATAATTAAATAATTAACTATCAATTACAGAAATATTAATAATTAAAAAACAAATTAAAACAGATAAAAATTAATTTACTCCCAAATGTTACCCCTATAAAACCAAAACTCACACACAAAAAATAAACAATTACTCTAATTAATTATCAATTGATTAATTAATAATAATGATCAACTAATTATTAATTAATTAAACATAAATTACTTTCCACCCTCTACCCCTAAAAACCCCACAACCCACACCTACAATTCATTACACACTTTTCATAAACAATTTACAAAAAAAAAACTAATATCAATTAACAACTACTTAATAGTTAATTACAAATAAATTACTTCCCACCCTTTACAAATATAAACCCCACAACTCACATCTAAAATTAATTGCACAATTGCCATATTTAAATTATAATTAATTAATTATCATTAATTAACAAATAATTATTAATTTATTAAAAAAATGTACTTCCCACCCTTTACCCCTATAAATCCCACAACCCGCTCCTAAAAAAATGACACAATTAACATAATTAACTACCAATTAATTAATAAAATTAACAACCAATTAAAAATTACTTAATAATAAATTACTTCCTACAATTAGCACTATAAAATCTAAATGAAATAAATATTAATACATTTAAAAAATCATTAATTTATGATAATTAAATTACTTCCCACCCTTTACCCCTATAAAGCCCACAACCTGCTCCTAAAAAATAACACGATTACCATAATTAATTACCAATTAATTAATTAATTAGTATTAATTAACAACCAATTAATAATTAATTAATAATAAATTACTTCCCACAATTAACACTATAAAATCTAAATTAAATAAATATTACTAAATAAAAAATAATCATTATTTTATTATAATTAAATTACTTCTCATCCTATTCCCCTATAAACCCACAACCCGCTACAAAACTAAAAAACGCAAAATTTAATTAAAATAAAATTGATAACTACTAAAAATTTAACACATATATTAAAAAACAAAAACAATACTTATACAAAAAAAAGATCACATACATTTAAAGTACATACTAAAATACATAACACTAATTAAAAAATCTATATTTTAAACAACTATATTTTTGCAAATGACATTAATGAGTTCGGGGTTGTTTTTTCCCTGCTGTTTTCTTTTCAATTGTCTCTCGACTGCCTGACCGTAACCGTTCAGCCGGTAGTGTTGTTTTCTATCTGCACACCTTGTTGTCTGTGGTGAGTGTGATTTCCACTCCCCATCCCTTTTATAAGGGGTCATGTGGCTGGTTGCTAGCTCGGCATTGTCCTATCCATTGTCCCATCTTCGACCCATGACCGATGTTGTGGCCGTTCTATGTACCCTTCTTAGGCACATTTTATTATACAGTGTACATTTCTGTACATGTTTATATATATATATACCTAGAGGTCTGCGCATAATGCTCGCGCCGAGTTACGAGCATCCGGACCCCAACATGCTTAACGAGTGGGCGGAGAGCAGTCTGGATTCATCGTGTCGACTAGTTAGAATCCTGGTCAAGTATGCGGAGAGCGACCGTGCAGCTTTGCAAATTAAAATTGATGAAATAAATGCTGAAATCAACAACATGGAACCGTCTGATAATTTGAAAAAATATCGAGAGGAAATGCTTAATCGCTTAAAGAAAGAGGAAGAAATAATCAAAAAGCGTAAAGCATTCAAATTTCAAAGAGATAAGTTAGATTATCTAAATGGACAGATATTTACATTTGCCAAGAAATTTGACACACTCAGATCTTCGAATCAACAACCGACGGCCCTTTCCCAACCAAGTTCAAGCACTGCTCTGCAATCGTCGACTTCATTGTCCGATCTCAGCTCTGCACCAGATAGCGAGTCAGAAAATGAGCAAACTCGCTTAGCATCTAGGTTGGGGTTTCCAAGGCCCTCCCTGGCACAGGAAGTAGATTATTTGCGCTAGGACCGGCGTTCAACTCTAAGACCACGTTTGGGGAACACAACCAAAACCAACGAGCAAACACGAAACGCCGCGAAAGACGACTCTGCAACAAACAGCGACAAGCCAAGCAACAGAAAGCCGACATACACAAGGAACAAACGATGGAATCGCAAATAGATAAATCGACAGGACTATCAAGTGACTCTCAAGTTGTAATCAATCTCACATCTACACCGTTAAGTATGGCTGAAGTAAGAATTTTATCATTAGGTTTGACCTATAGCCCAGCCTGTGACTTTGATTATGCCCAGACACGGATTGATATTCACAAATACACTCGCAAATTGAAACTACGCAAGTATCATGCACTTAACAAAAATCAACGTGGCACACTACTTCAAGTGGCACCACTAGTAACATCTGATTTGACTGCAAGTGATTTGGAAATTTTTCAAAATATGCAACAACTGGCAGCAGAAAGTTCCAGTAATATTGGGATTGAAGCAATCACCTTGAACATGGCTGGCAACACGCACTTTAAGCCCAAATCCACTTTTACCCCGATCATGCTGCATGATAATATTGACACATTTAATGAACTGGTTACAACTGAATTAAAACGACTATATGTGTCTACAGGTCACTCCCAGCACAGATACACACAACAAAACAACTGTTATTTCCAACTTATCAGGAAACTTCAAACTAATGGTAACATTATTGTACGCCAGGCTGACAAGGGGGTAATGTGGTGCTTTGGTCTAGAGAATTGTACTTAGAGGAGGCACTTAAACAGCTAAATGATCGTAGTTGTTATAGGAGAAGTGATATTGGGAAGGTAAAACAGACGTGGTGTGATTTTTATTTAAAACTGACTGCTTGGAGAAGTGCGGGTCTTATTAGCATTGATGAACTGAAATATCTTAAAAATGACCATCCGGTTATTCCGGTTATGTATCTTATTCCTAAGGTGCATAAGGATATGGAAAGACCCCCAGGTAGACCCATTATTTCAGCTCGGAACAGTATCACGGAAAATACCTCTCGTTATGTAGACTTCTTTTTACAGGAGCATGTAAAGCAGCTCCCGTCTTATATTCAAGACACAGGTGATTTTTTAAATAAAATCAAAGGTATCAAATGGGACCCTGAATATCTATTGATTACTCTTGATGTTACTAGCCTTTACACCAGTATTCATCATCATGACGGTGTCAAGGCTGTTGGGCACTACCTAGGAACTAAATCGATTCATATGTGTAACCATAATAAGATGCTATTGACAATGATAAGTACCTGTTTGGAAAATAATTTCTTCCTGTTTCAGAACCAGGTGTTCCAGCAGATTAGAGGTGTTGCGATGGGGGCCTGCTTCTCCCCTAGTTATGCCTGTTTACATATGGGACTGTGGGAGGAGCAGGTCCTCAGAGCAGCCTTCTCTGAAACATTAAAGACACACGTGATTTGTTGGTATCGCTTTATTGATGATCTCTTCTTGATTTGGAGGGGTTCAGAATTACAAGCCACAAAATTTATAGAGGAGATTAATGTCAACTCTTTGAATTTGGAATTTACAGCCAGTATGAGCAAGGAAATTGTTTCATTCCTAGATGTAGAGATTTATATTTGTGAAGGCCAGTTGGAAACCAAGCTCCATAGGAAACCTACAGCTGGGAACTCAGTACTTCACGCGACAAGTCATCATCCGGGTCACCTGATCTGCAGCATTCCCTATGGAGAAATGCTGCGAATCAGGCGCATCTGCAGTAGACAAGAGGATTGCACCATGGCTCAGAGTGAAAGTAAAAAGATTCTTAGACAGGGGATACTCGGGAAGTGATATTGACCGGGCAATCCAAAGAGCCAATCTGGTCTCGAGGTCTGATGCTCTACTGAGTACCCGTGGTGTCACATCCCAGGTTATAGACCAGCCTGTAGAACCTACGAGATTGGTTCTGACATACAATCGGCAACATCGTACTATACGCAAAATCATCAAACATAATTGGAACCTTATACGTAATGATTCTGTTATTGGGGAGTTGGCTACTTCGGCCCCAAATATAACGTTTAGAAGAGCACGCTCCATGTGTAGTGACTTAGTCAAAAGCAGCCCTGAGATATTGGTGACTAAAACTTGGTTAAACTCCAGGAAGGGTTTTTATCGCTGTACTAATTGCAAAGCTTGCAAACATGGTGTAAGTACATCATCATACAGAACCCCCTTTCACTCTACTCCGAAACTGATTACCAAGTTGCTCACATGCAAAACGGAATTTGCTGTTTATGTGCTGGAGTGTCCGTGTGGCCTGCAATATGTGGGCAGTACCAAGTTGCAGGTGCACAAGAGGATACTCCAGCACACTAGAGCCATTGTTAACAGCGATCCAGCATATCCAGTTGTCAGACACTTTAATGAATGTCATGGTAATGCAGTTGAGCAGCTCAAATATTTTGTGGTGGACTCTGTATTGCCGCTTAGACGAGGTGGCAACCGCGAAGCGATGTTACGCAAACTTGAAACCCGATTCATTCTTGAATTAGATACTAAGGGGCCGATTCCGATCTCGGTCGGAGGCGCACCCAATACCATTCGGTCGGGAAAAAAGCCATGCGAAAGCCTGTTTCCCGACCGATCCGTACAGTACACCGAACGAGCAAGTACGATGCGCACAACAGCAAAAAATCCGGCCGAGCCGTACTCACCCAAACCAGGTCCTGTTCTCCGACCGAGGCGAATCTGGAAACGCCGAATCGAGTCGCACGGAAGGAAAAATGCAGCCCCGTCCGGCCGGACAAGTACGATGCGCTTTCCGTACGCTCCGAACCCGTCGCTACGCACAGCACGTCAAAGCATCCGGGAGAGGCGCACATAAGCTCCGATTCGCGCCACAACACGATCCACGGCTCCGAGACGAACACGGCACCGACGAGGACGACGCGAAGCGGCGAGGGCGAGGCGAAGCGGCGAGGGCGACGCCAAGCAACGAGAAGGACGAACGACACGAACCAACCATGAATCCCTTCGTCCCGATCATACCAATATTCTACATTTACTATCGGAACAGGCACGGACGCGTACGGCGCAGAAGGTAAGCCAGACACCAACCACAAAACACATACAACACGTACACGACACATCACACACACACACAGGGATGCTGAATATACTTACACCAGCAACAGCAGCACCATAGGGGCGGGATGCCCATCACCAATGCCACATATGCACACAGGGGCCTGAATGCGCACCACCACCCCTACCCAGGGGGGCTGGATGCCTACCACTACTACCACCCTTAGCCAGGGGGGCTGGATGCCTACCACTACTACCACCCTTAGCCAGGGGGGCTGGATGCCTACCACTACTACCACCCTCACCCAGGGGGGCTGGATGCCTACCACTACTACCACCCTCAGCCAGGGGGGCTGGATGCCTACCACTACTACCACCCTTAGCCAGGGGGCTGGATGCCTACCACTACTACCACCCTTAGCCAGGGGGGCTGGATGCCTACCACTACTACCACCCTTAGCCAGGGGGATGGATGCCTACCACTACTACCACCCTCACCCAGGGGGGCTGGATGCCTACCACCACTACCACCCTCACCCAGGGGGCAGGATGCCTACCACTACTACCACCCTTAGCCAGGGGGCTGGATGCCTACCACTACTACCACCCTTAGCCAGGGGGCTGGATGCCTACCACTACTACCACCCTCACCCAGGGGGCTGGATGCCTACCACTACTACCACCCTTAGCCAGGGGGCTGGATGCCTACCACTACTACCACCCTTAGCCAGGGGGGCTGGATGCCTACCACTACTACCACCCTCACCCGGGGGGGCTGGATGCCTACCACCACTACCACCCTCACCCAGGGGGGACAGGATGCCTACCACTACTACCACCCTTAGCCAGGGGGGAGTGGATGCCTACCACTACTACCACCCTTAGCCAGGGGGGCTGGATGCCTACCACTACTACCACCCTTAGCCAGGGGGGCTGGATGCCTACCACTACTAGCACCCTCACCCAGGGGGGCTGGATGCCTACCACCACTACCACCCTCACCCAGGGGGGCAGGATGCCTACCACTACTACCACCCTCACCCAGGGGGCTGGATGCCTACCACTACTACCACCCTCACCCAGGGGGGCTGGATGCCTACCACTACTACCACCCTTAGCCAGGGGGGCTGGATGCCTACCACTACTACCACCCTTAGCCAGGGGGCTGGATGCCTACCACTACTACCACCCTCACCCAGGGGGGCTGGATGCCTACCACCACTACCACCCTCACCCAGGGGGGCAGGATGCCTACCACTACTACCACCTTTAGCCAGGGGGCTGGATGCCTACCACTACTACCACCCTTAGCCAGGGGGCTGGATGCCTACCACTACTAGCACCCTCACCCAGGGGGGCTGGATGCCTACCACCACTACCACCCTCACCCAGGGGGGCAGGATGCCTACCACTACTACCACCCTCACCCAGGGGGGCTGGATGCCTACCACTACTACCACCCTCACCCAGGGGGGCTGGATGCCTACCACTACTACCACCCTTAGCCAGGGGGCTGGATGCCTACCACTACTACCACCCTTAGCCAGGGGGCTGGTTGCCTACCACTACTACCACCCTCACCCAGGGGGCTGGATGCCTACCACTACTACCACCCTTAGCCAGGGGGCTGGATGCCTACCACTACTACCACCCTTAGCCTGGGGGGCTGGATGCCTACCACTACTACCACCCTTAGCCAGGGGGCTGGATGCCTACCACTACTACCACCCTTAGCCAGGGGGGCTGGATGCCTACCACTACTACCACCCTCACCCAGGGGGCTGGATGCCTACCACCACTACCACCCTCACCCAGGGGGGCAGGATGCCTACCACTACTACCACCCTTAGCCAGGGGGCTGGATGCCTACCACTACTACCACCCTTAGCCAGGGGGGCTGGATGCCTACCACTACTACCACCCTCACCCAGGGGGCTGGATGCCTACCACGACTACCACCCTCACCCAGGGGGGCTGGATGCCTACCACTACTACCACCCCCACTCATAGGATGGACAATGCATGACACAACCAGCACACCACAACCTAGGGAATGCAAGATAAAGACATCCTCCCACCACCATGACAAGCGTGTGTAGGCTGTGTCAAATGCCTACAACACCGAACATGACTTTGAACATACAATGTGACCCCCTAGCACATGTGCCACACATATATGTGTGTGGCACCCACAATGCAAGCAGCCCATGACCATTGTGGCAATGGGGTCTAAACCCCCATCATCACAGTGACCAAAAGGCAAGTGTGGGGTCCATAGCTGAAGCACATTTTGACCATTGTGGCAATGGGGTCTAAACCCCCATCATCACAGTGACCAAAAGGCAAGTGTGGGGTCCATAGCTGAAGCACATTTTGACCATTGTGGCAATGGGGTCTAAACCCCCATCATCACAGTGACCAAAAGGGAAGTGTGGGGTCCATAGCTGAAGCACATTTTGACCATTGTGGCAATGGGGTCTAAACCCCCATCATCACAGTGACCAAAAGGGAAGTGTGGGGTCCATAGCTGAAGCACATTTTGACCATTGTGGCAATGGGGTCTAAACCCCCATCATCACAGTGAACAAAAGGGAAGTGTGGGGTCCATAGCTGAAGCACATTTTGACAATTGTGGCAATGGGGTCTAAACCCCCATCATCACAGTGACCAAAAGGGAAGTGTGGGGTCCATAGCTGAAGCACATTTTGACCATTGTGGCAATGGGGTCTACACCCCCATCATCACAGTGACCAAAAGGTAAGTGTTGACAAAGAAAGAGCTGCAACTGCCAAACTGCATGGATCATTCCTGGTCACAGAACCAAAAACTCATCTGTGGCAAAGTAGTGTATGTGTCCCATTGCAACATAAATTGGGTGAGCCAAATACTGCAGTGCAAATGAGATATTCCTTTGGCCATGTGCAGACAAACAACACCCATGGGGGCTGACACCGTCAACATTCATCAATGACACAATGACAGAAATGACCATCAGAATGCAGAACCACATATTTGCACCAATGGGCACACAAATGCAGATATCCTGTGGAGACAGCAGATGTGAGGTGAACAGATACCATACCATGGCAGCAATGGGACACACAAACCATGATCACTGTGCTGACCGATGACCTAGGAGTCCCAGGGACAGCAGGGGAAACACACCAAACAACATACAGCCAATGGCACACCCAAGATATGCCAATGCAGTGGTGCAGATGCACAAACACAAACAGGCAGACCAACACTGTCATCATACACAGCAGGTGGGGGGGTGCCAGTGTCCCCAGGTAACCACACAACACATGAGGAGAGCTGAATACCAATCATACAGATGTGCATACACTGCCACACTAAGGTAACTCATGGATCCAAATCCCCTATGTGGGCAAGCAGGCATTGTCAGATGAGAGGGAGCACAAAACACACATGTCACACAGGCACGTAGGAACAACAACTGACACAGCAAGACACAGACACACCACAGCACCACCCCCAGGGCCCCCACAATGTGGTGACCCTTGGCTGCATAAAAATCCCACTCTGATGACAAAGCTGAATGTGGTTCACACTGTGAACCACAGTCATGTGTCCTGAGCAACAAACTACCATCACACCGACACAAGCACAAATCAATCAGCATGGCCAGTAAGCCAAGGCCAACATGGAGGCAGGGGTCTAGCTGGGCAACAACTCCCATCTGCACACACTCAAGACCACACCCCTCGACCTCCAACAATGTGCAGCAGTGAAGTACACATGCACTGGTGTCATTGCACATGCACCCATGACTATTCCAGGGTGGTGGGTGGGAACCAAGGTGCAGAAACACATCACACATGGCCACTCAACAAGACTCCTGAATGTCTGACACACTGCACACTACGCTGTACATGGACATGACGGCGATACCACACCAACCAATGGGATCCCAGCCACATTCACACACCAATGAAGAAGCCAAGGTCACCCACAAAGAACACACATAGACAACAACCAACATCGCAGCCCGGACCCTGAGGAGTGCCAGCAGTCACACACACAACGTGTCACAATAACTTAAAGATAACACAAACTGAAAATCACATGACAGGGGCAAACAACAAGTGCCAAGGGGAAACCTGACTGTGACCCATCTGCGTCTGCACACAAACTCAGCCCTGACAGCAAACACACCTATGGGTGACACCCTGATGACCAGTAATGTGCCATGCACCCACATCACAGAGAACACAGGGAGAAGACTTTGGGGGAACATAGCTCAAGTCAGCAAGCATCACAAACAGGTACAACACTAGGGATCACAGCATGCGCAGATAAATGGAAGTGAACACACAGACATGCACATACAACACACACCTTGGGCGCAGGCAATGTCACACGTGTACACACTGCCATGAGGGGACTCCACTCCTGTGTGAGGAAAGCTGTGCCATATGTTGCCTCAGTAGGGCCCCATCATGTCAGCTGAGCACTTGGTCACACAATCAACAATTAGCACCAAATGAGGGCTCCCGTCACATCAGCCTGGTCATGGATGTGCCAACGGAATCATCAGCACAGATCCAACACACTTGTATAGCAATGTTGCACTGACTACACGGATGAGTCCTTCCCCATTGATGCCCAAACCTGCATGTCCAGTGGAGATGGCAACACGGTCAGGAAGTAGACAAATCCAACAATGGCAGGCACAACAGATGTGCAGGGGTGGAAGCCACAGATATGAAATTGCTAATGTAAGTAGGAAATCCCATTGCCAAATACTGAACACATGACACCCTCAGATGCTGCTATGGATGACATGGATACACCACATGATAGGACACATTCCCCCTGGACCACATGGGTTCCTGCACAGTAACACTTCATAATCATGAGACCAGATATCACCATCACTGCAGCAAGGGCATGGTTAGCAGCACCAACAACATGTACATCTGAAGCATGAGCACTAGAGAAAAGAAAGTTGCTTTATTCAGCATATGTGTTGAATGAAAACGACGTCCAGAAAAAAAGAGCAAAGGCCAATGGCCAGTCCATTGTCAAAGTTCAAACAGGGTGACACTGGCAGATGTCACCCTACGCATGCCTGCACAAAACCAGGGACAATCCACTAGGAGGGGCAACCGGGGGGCAGGCCAGGCACCGCAGGGACAGGATCAGGGCTCACCAGGGGAGTCAGGGAAGGGGTGGTGGGTGCTGGAGAGCCACTGACAACTGCAGTGGAGGTGTCTGACATGGTGTGTGCCGGCACAACTGGGGGCATGACTCAGATGTCGTGGGTGCCGGCACAACTGCAGTGGACCCTGCAGATGGAGTGGACAGGTCCGCCACTGCAGTGCCCAAGTCAGACAGGGCGGTAGTTGACTCCACTGCAGTGCCTACCTCCAGGGGAGGAGAATGGGGAACAGGCAAGGTGGGTTGGACAGAGGGGAGGACACCCTCACCACATCAGTGGCACAGACAAGCGCAGCGGGGGTGTGGTGCTGGGAGAGCAAGTGGCAGGGGAGAAGGCCTGATACTCTTGGGGATGGTATATCTGTGGGTGGGGGAACCTGGGGCAGGGTGTGGTGGGGGCACCTGTGCAGTGGGGGCCTGAGGGATGGAGGACGGAGACCTTGTGCCTGAGCTGCAGGGCGGTGGCGGGGTCTTGCTCTTAGGACTCCGGGGGACTTGCGGGTGGGGGCCTCAGTCCGTCTGCACCTGGGGGAGGGTGTCCGGGGGCGAGGGGCACTCTGCTCCATGTGGGTGGGCTTCCTCTTCCCCCGGGATGCTATAGCAGCTTCATCGGTGGGGAAGAGGCCGAGGTCACAGAGGAAGAGCTGCTGTGACTTTGGGGTTGCAGGTGAGGCAAGGGAGGGTGCTTTGGAGGGAGAGGGAACTGAGGACTGCGCAGTGCATGTGGGTGCGTGTGTGTGTTCCAGGGCCCCATCCCCTGTGAGTCTGGCTTCAGTCCCCTGAATGTGCGTGCGTGTGCGTTTTGTCATTGGCGTGTGTGTCAGTGTGCTGGATGTGTGTGTGCTGGTGTGTGCCTGTGCCGGTGTGTGTGTGCTTGGGATGGGTAAGGTGCTGGGGAGTGTGGATGGAGCAGAGGCAGGAGGGGTGAGGGACCTTTTGAGGAGGGACACTGCTGCCGTCAGGGAGGAGTCCATGGACCTGTTGCCCCTCTGTAGGTCAGACATGCCCGATGAGATGCCCTCCATGAACGACACCAGCTGAGTCAACAGCGCGGTGTGCGCATGGAGGACACTCAGCATGGCTGTCTGGCCTACATGGAGCTGGCGAAGGAGGTACACAGACTCCTCACTCAGGGCAGCAGGGGACACAGGGGCAGGGGCTGCGGTGCCTGGCCCAAAGGAGACACGCTCCCGGACATGGGAGCCTCCACGGACCTGGGGAATGGGAGCCGATGGGAGGGCGGTGGTGGTGCTGGTGGTGGCGGGGACAGCAACACTAGCTGGGGTGTGGTGGCTGCTGACACCCGCCTCCACAAGGGAGTCATCCTCCGAGTTGCTCTGGTCCTCAGCTGAGGTGGATGCTGCTGAGGACTCCTCGGTGTGGCTCCCCTCGCCCTCCGTGCCACTGGGTCCCTCCGACCACTCCTCGGCTGCTGACCCAGTCTGGCTCTCTGGCTCCTCCTGGTCCGTGGAGCTGTCCCCTTCCGTGGCCGTGGATGTATCTGCAAACAATGGGGAAACAGACAGACATCAGTCACCTGCACAAAACGCACACACCACTGTGAGCACAGCACATCACAGAGCAAGCCCTGGCATCATTAGTTGTACATTGCTAAAAGTGCCCTAACTGAACAGGAGAAGCCAATTGTCAGTCTGATGCCAAGCATGGCACTCACATCCCACATGGCCTTGCACCCATCTGTCTGGTGTCTGTTGGATTGCAACACCCCAGTGTGGACACATGCACCAAGTACACAGTAGTTGGACAGTGCAGAGGACACGGTGTGGCATGTGGACATGCACACATCACAGCTCTTGCCACTGAGTCAGTACAGGTTTCCGGATGAAAGGGATGCCCAGAGTCAAATAGGAAATGCATGTGATGCATACCAGCGACAGACACCATGATGCACCCATGTCCTGATAGCCAGCGCCACTATGGTGTGCATGTAGCACATGTCACTCCCCTGCAGGCTCACCAATCAGTAGACACATGCCATGGCGGAGGCATGACTGCAAAGTCATACATCACTGTCTCAGTGATGTATGACTTTGCAACCAGATCTAACAACACTCTGCACTGTGTCACAATAGTAGGTCATGGGGAATGCAAGTCCTGGAGCTGCACAAGTGCACATGTACATCCCCCCACAACACATCCTCTCAACCCTCATCTGTCCAGGTCATACCTATTGGACATATGGGAGACCTGTGACACTACCCTCTGAACCTGAGCCCCTCACACTCTGCTGTGAATGGGGAACAGCTGCCTGAACTTCACATTCACATGCCCCAGTCTGCATGGGCAGCTGATCAGACACCTATGTGACACACAAGTATCGTCTCCTATGGTCACATCTCCAGTGGCATGCTGAGCCCCTACCAAGAAACTCCACAGCAGTCCTGGCGACTAATCCACAGCACACTGACACAGAGGCAGACACCTGAGGGGTCAAATCACTGCGCACAATGTGTCAGCTGATACATGGGAGTGGGAGTACAGTGTGTATTGTATGGCCTGGAGTAGGCATGACTGTCCAGCCCCACATGAATGAGGGATGAGCCCTGGACTGTAGGCAGCTGGCTAAGTATGTGTGACACACGTCATATACATACTCCTGGGGCCCAAACATTGTTCCCACCCGCAGCATGGGTGTGTGCCAGATACCCCAGCCACATGTGGTGGATCAGCTCAGCAATTGGACCACAGATCAAAGTAACACGCTGAATACATGTCAGAATACAGGCATTGTGTAAGCAATGGACCCACCCATGATGCCCACCACAGAGTCAGGGAAACAGATGCTGTCTCCCACCTTGAGTCAAGCAAACTGCAAGGACACAGTCCTAAGTGACAGAATTCCCTGCATGTAAGGGCCACACCTGGGTATCAGATGAGGAGTGGGCAGTGCACAATAGAGGGACATGGCTCCTGGACAACATGACTGCTGTACTGTGGCAGTTTAACCAGGCCCGAGGAGGGCACATAGCATGTTAGACAGAGTTCACAGTGCAGTCTTTGACTCACCCCCTCCTTGCTGCTCTCTGGCCTTCAGCTGCCCATCCAGGTCTGGAAAGACCACCGCCAGGATCCTGAGCATGTGGGGGTCAGGGTCCGTGTTCCGCCCCTTCTGCGAGGAGGCGACAGCTTCAGCTGGACCCGTGCAATCCTCCGGGTCCAGCCCCGAAGGTCCCTGCCACCTCTTTTGGCAGTTGCGGATCCGGCGCTTGTAGACCCCCACGGACCGGACAGCCCGGACGATGTCCTTCCAGATCTCCTGCTTCCGATGGGCAGAAGCCTGTCAGGATGACAAAGTGATAAGGCCATTACTACACATGCAACATATCCGTGCATGACACAGTTGCATATACATGTCGCAATCACAGGGGCACATGGTGTACACAGGCAGTGCACGGCTGCCCATGGACAGTTTTCCAGAAGTCACTACATGGTATCATTGCATGGGGAGTAAAACCCTGTTCAGAAGCACTGTCACTGCACCATACCTGTCCAGTGCAAGTCACTACACACTATGGGGGGTGACAACTACTCAGTGAGCCTGCTAGCCAGTGGCGTGCAGACTCTCAGCCTTGCTAGTCAGACAAAATGCACATTCAGAAAGGCAGTGCACAGGACACTCACCTGCTCCCCTGGTGGAAGTAGGCTGTCCAGCAGGGCCTGGTTCTCTTCAAGGCTGAAGGCTGGGGCTCTCTCCACAGTACGTGCCATTGCAGGGTCCACAGGGGCAGAGACAGCAGCAGTGCAGTGGCAGATGTCGTCTTGGAGCATGTAGTGCAGGCAAGTGGGCTCTCAGGGGAACAGCCAGCAATATATATGTGCTGGAGAGGCAGATACTGTCCCTTGTGTCCAAAGTGATAGGTCCAAGTCGTTTGCATCTTCTGAATCTGGCCAATCCATGGAATAGCAGCACCAAAACACGCCCACAGCATCCTTCAAATCTTCAACTTCATGACATACATGATTTTGCAACATTGTTGTGGGTGACCAACTGATTTTCCAGCAACCGACTCGTTCGAAATTCGAAAACGCGTCCGTTGCCAGGCAAGCCCATTGTCAATGGGTGCGCACCGATCGGTCCATTGCAGTTCAACGCGCACAGGGGTACAACGCGTACCCGCACACATTGAAAGCAATGGGCCGGCCGGAGGCACCGATCGGTCCATTGCAGTTCAACGCGCACAGGGGTACAACGCGTACCCGCACACATTGAAAGCAATGGGCCGGCCGGAGGCACCGATCGGTCCATTGCAGTTCAACGCGCACAGGGGTACAACGCGTACCCGCACACATTGAAAGCAATGGGCCGGCCGGAGGCACCGATCGGTCCATTGCAGTTCAACGCGCACAGGGGTACAATGCGTACCCCCACACATTGAAAGCAATGGGCCGGCCGGAGGCACCGATCGGTCCATTGCAGTACAACGCATCACTGTACATGTGACTGGCATATGTCAGCATGCCTGTCTCAGATGGACATATGCCAGCCACAGATAGCTCCCAGGGAGTGAGGGGCACACCTACATCACGACAGCCTGTCCAAACCTTATCATAAGGCATGTAAGGCTGCATTTCCTATTGTGTGTATGTTGGTGTACATGTTGTCCTGTGGGTGTCACCTGTGGGCAGCCACCCCCAGGCTGTGCACGTGTTCATGGGGACAGGATCCTGGGTGTTACGTGTACGTGACCACTGTGATGTGCAACTGTTCATATCTGTGCATGTGCCATGGTCACATTTCACAGTGGTGTTTGTGTATGTCATGTCACATACCCCGTGAGTCCCATGTGGGACGGTATGTTTGAGCCAGGGTGTCCCAGTGGCACAATAGTGATGGACCTCCACAGTCTTTGTGCATGTAGTGTTTACAATGTCTCTGATTTCATGTGCACAATGGGAGACAGTCTCCACATCCACGTTGTGTGTGCATGGACTCTGATGTTGTGCGTGTGTGTCACAGACGTCCATGTCTGTCCTGCCGTGGCAAGTGGGGCCACTACCTGTGGGGGTCATGTTTGTTTTGCTGTGGTGTACACATGATACTCCATGTGATGCCAGTGTCCATGTGGCATTACAGGGTCCCTGGGAATGTACCTGTCGTTGAGCTGTGGTGCCTGGTGCACATCTGTCCTCACATGTCACTGTGGGGGGTGATTGTGACACGGCAGCAGGAGATGGGAACTGTGACACGGCATCATGATATCCAATGGGCCAACCTGGGACAAATTGATGCCACCTGTAGGACCGTGTTGACAGATGTTGGCCATGTATGTACCATACATGTCCTTCCGGTACTGCACACTTCATGTAGTTGTGCCTCATAATGATGTATGTTGGGATCTTGAGTGTGTTCAATGCCGCATATGTGGGGTGACTGACAATCTTGCTTACTTCTCCTCTGCACTGCAGGGCTCCTGCTGTCCATCGGCCATTCCCAGACCTGGCAACGATGGTGGAACGGGACAGCATCCGACGGTACCGCTTCACCAGGCAGCTGATTGAGGATTTGGCAGTGCAGTTGTCCCCACATTTGCAGCCTGGCCGGCCGTATCCTACAGCGCTGACCCCCAAGGTGAAGGTGATGGCAGCCCTACACTTCTTTGCCACCGGTACCTTCCAACATACTGTGGCGACTGCTGGTGGGATGTCACAGACCATGTTCAGCCGTGTGCTCCGCGATGTTTTGGCGGCAATGTTGCTCTTCCTGAACCGGTACATCTATTTCCCTAGACTGCGACGACTCACTGACGTGAAGAGTGACTTTTATGCCCTGGGGAGGATGCCGCATGTAATTGGCTCCATTGATGGGACACATGTGGCTTTGGTACCACCACAGGCCCAGGAGCAGGCCTACAGGAACCGCAAGCACTACCACTCGGTCAATGCACTGGTGGTGTGTCTTGCAGACATGACCATCACACACGTGTGTGCCCGTTTCCCTGGTTCAGCACACGATGCCTTTGTGATGAGGAGTAGTCGCATCCCCAGGATGATGGCACAGATGCAGAACCAGCGTGCCTGGCTTGTCGGTGTGTACTGACTTTGTGCCATTGTGTGTGATCTGATCTGTAGTATTCCGCCCACTTTTCCAAGTCAGCTAATGTGCACTTGTCTGTCCGTAGGTGACTCGGGATACCCCAACATGCCGTGGTTGCTGACACCACTCAGGAACCCTGTGACACCTGCCCAGATGCGCTACAATGAGGCACATGGTCGGACCAGGAGAGTGATTGAGCGGACCTTTGGTCTCCTGAAGAGCCGCTTCCGCTGCCTGGACAAGACCGGAGGGTCCCTCCCATATGCCCCTGCGAAAGTGTGCAAGATTATCATCGTCTGCTGCATGCTCCACAACCTGGCAGTGCGGAAGGAGTTGCCTCTCATCCAGGATGACAATGACCAACACCCGCCACCTGTGGAGGATCCTGGCCTGGACCACGATGCCAGTGACGATGATGATGATGATGATGGTGATGGTGATGTCCGCACACAGCTCATCACCAACTTCTTTAGCTGAATGTGAGTATCCTGAGGTGTCATGTCAATGATGTGAGTTGGCATGATGTGTGGGTGGTGCTCTGGTGCTGTTGGAGTGTGTCCATGGGCTACTTGACTGGATGTGTGTTGCGATGTGTGGTGACAGGTGGGCTGTACTCCCCAACAGTGTTGACATGCTAACTTGGTTCTGGGTGGGTATCTTGTAACATGTATTGTGCATGAGTTTTGCTGTTCTGTCCTGTACTCCATTGCTTTTGACTGTGTGTCATTTCTGTCCTTCACAGGGTACTTTCAGATTCGTTTGGTCAACTGTGTCCACCGACGACGTGATTGCACATCCAGGCTGGTAGCTGTTGTGTCCCTACAGGTGATGTGCGCCACACCCATGGACTTCCTTCCGTCTACAGTTGTTGACTGTGTGCCCGCTACCAGGTGGGGTTACCTTGCATCTGTAGTGGTTACGGCATGTTGCAACTGTGTAATAAACCTGTGCTTCACTTTGTGATGTGCGTTGTCTGTGGTCACACATTTGACTGCCATTTGCTTACTGCACCTGTGGGCTACTTGACTACAACTGGGAATGGGTGTGGTGTCTGTGCATTGCACCGTCTTCCCTGGCAACATCAGTGTAGGCAATGAGTCAGATGGCCTAGGTGTGTATGTGTCGTGTAGCCCTGGTGGTGTGTCTCCCTCATGTGTGTCACATTGCCTGTACTCACATGCCTGTGTTGTCCTTGCTGTTGCAGTTCGCATACACAGTGTAATTTTGCAGTTCATCATCCCCATAACAGCACCCACGTTGGAATCACGACAGAGGCAAGTATGGTGTATTAGTGTGTTTATTGTGATACATTTGTGTTAATAGTGCATAGGATGGGTTGTGCTGTACATGAATCTTGCAATCCCAAGTTCCTAGGTGAATTGAAAGTCCGGGTAGACAGGATCCCCAGTATCGGGGCCACAGTTGTCTGACACATTGGTCCAACTTGTACTCCCCATGCAATGTGTGGGAGTAGTGTTGCCGTCAACAGGGTGAACAGTCTGTGCACAAAGGCGAACATCCAGAACAAGTTCAGGCTTCCTGGGAGTTGCGCTTGGCCATTGGCCTCTCACTTTTCCCTCCTCAGACGACCCCTCTTCTTGGGGGGGGCCCTCAAGTGCAGGCTGCTGCGGTGCAGGGGACTCTCCGCCAGAGTCCTCCTCCCTCCCTGTGGCAGTTGCAGTTTGTTCGGCACCAGATGTTGTTGGCACACAGGGAGGTGTGGACTGGTTGCTGTTCATCTGGCGGAGGCATTGTAAAATGTCCCTGTGCACCGCCGTCATCTCATGCAGTGCATCCCACTTGGACTCCACGTGGGACATGTGTGAGTCCACACGGGACATGTGTGACTCCACGTGGGACATGTGGTAGTCCAAGCGGGCATGATGGGCAGCCTGCTGCTGTTTAATGTCTCTGAGGAGCCCCACTACCTGGCTGAGCTCTCCGGTGCTGGACTGGTACGCATCAGCTATGCGTACCAGTTGTGGGTCGTCATGCACACCAGCAACGTCTGCAAGCAGCGACCTCTGTCTCCCACCCCTCCCACCACCCCTGCTGACATGTGCAGTGTGTGCAGTGGCACGCACAGATAACCCTGGTCCACCTTGGGGGTTGGTGGTGGTGGTGGTGTCCATGGCCCCAGGTTGGTCCAGGGTCACTGTGCTGGTGTTGCTCCTTATTCTGTCCATGTCGGCAGGGATGGTATTCGTGGTGACAGTCGTTGTAGGGGTGGGTGCAGGGGGTGCAGCTGGTGGTCCTGCTGGTGCTGCAGCTGGTGGTCCTACTGGTGCTGCATGTTGACTTGCACCGGATGTGCCAGGTTGTTCTTCATCGTCCGAGGAGGACAGAGGCTGTACGACGCCAGTGAGCTCGGCATCCTCTTGAGCCTGGGACTGGGACTCCTCAGCGTCTGCTGCTGTGTCCCCATCATCACCTGTTTTTGGGAGACACAAACAATGTATGTCATGTTTCTGCAGGCATCAATGGTTGACACACATGACAGTTGTGACTGTGCCTCTGGGTGTGGGCCTGTACATTGCATTGTCCTAAGTCGTCACAGTCAGGGGTTGATATTGGTGTGGCACATTGTCCTGCATTATTTGGGCATTTCTATGTATTTTCTGGGGTGTGAACATGGTCTGCATTGCTTGTGTTTGGTTGACAGCCGAACCTCCTTCCCACCCACCCAGCCAGTCAGTTATCCCACCATGGAACGTGCTTGCATTGCAGGGAGTGGAAGTTGTCTCTCAGGATGTCAGTCAGTGGTGTCCTGCTGTTTGTTGGTGCACAGTTGGCAGCAGGGCCTTGTGCTCCCCACAGCAGTAGCCAGTGTCAGCCATCTTGTGAGTCCTTCTCCACTCCCTGTGATGTGAGCATGGTTCCGGGTGGTGTTGATGGGCCAGTTGTGAGGCTGAGCAATGTCTGTGACTACGACTCCCATCATGCTATTGCCTCCACCCCCCTTCCCAGCATGCCCATGCTTCCTTCCTTTTGACTCTGCTTCCCTGTGGGTTGGGCTGGCTGTGCTGACAGGATGGCTGGGAGTGTTGTCCTGGCAGTTGTTTGGCTAAGAGTTCCAAGAGTGTCCCTGTGCTTCACACAACATAACCCAGGGTGGTGGTGCTTTGTGGGATCTTGTGTTAGGATGGAGGGCATTGCATTCTACCAGGTGGGTACTGTGGAGTTTGTGTTGGGGGGGTGTGAGGGGAGGTGCTGGTGACTATAGTCAGTGCTGCAAGTCCCCCTTCCCACCCAGCCAGCCAGATATCCCACCATGGAACGTGCTTGCATTGCAGGGAGTGGAAGTTGTCTCTCAGGATGTCAGTCAGTGGTGTCCTGCTGTTTGTTGGTGCACAGTTGGCAGCAGGGCCTTGTGCTCCCCACAGCAGTAGCCAGTGTCAGCCATCTTGTGAGTCCTTCTCCACTCCCTGTAATGTGCGCATGGTTCATGGTGGTGTTGATGGGACAGTTTTGGGGCGGGCAATATGTGTGACTGCGACTCCCATGATGCTATTGGCTACACTGACTTGGCCAGCATACACAGAATTCCTTCCTTTGAGTGGTCTTCACTGTGTGTTGGTGTTGTTGTGGTGGCTACATGTGTGGATGTGTTTGTTAGTTCTATTTGTGCCACTGCCTAGCTGTAGTTGTGGTTGTGTTTGTACATGTGTTGGCACAGTTGGATGTGACTTTTTGATGGCATGTGTTGTGTTTCTCTGACTGACATACACATTTTGGGATGATTCTGTTCTGGTTGCTGTGTGATTGCTATGAGTGCATGGTTTGACTCTCCCCTTGACAGTGATGTGTGTGTCTTTTGTGGCAGTATATTGTGTACATTTGTTGTGTACTCACCAGGCTCTGGGATGTCCTCTAGTCCATATATGCTCACTGGCGGTAGGATGGCCCGCACCTTCTCCTCCCAGGGCCTGAGGTATATTGGCTTGGCAGGAGGGCCACTGCCGGTGTGTTGGCTGTTGATGTAGTCTTGCTTCAGCAGTTTCCGTACCCTCCTGCGCACGTCATACCACATGTTCTGGATGTCGGTCTTTGTGCGCCGACATGGTGATTGGGCGTTCACCCTGTTGATGATCCTCTCCCACATCTTGGTTTTCTGCGACATGGGGGTCTGTTGGACCAATGTGCCAAACAGCTGTGGCTCTACCCTGAGGATCTCGTCTACCAGGACTTCCAATTCACAATATAGGAACTTGTGATTCTTCTTGGGGGGCATGGTGATGGGTGGTGATGGTGAGTGATGTGTGTGTTGGTGTGCAGGTGAGGGTGTGTGAGTGTGTGTTTTGCTGGGTGTATGTGAGGTAGGTATTTGTTGGTGTGCTGATGGTGTGTGGCTTGTGTGAGGGATGAGCTGTGGGTGTGTGGTTGCTTTCTCTTGGGTGCTGGCAGTGGAATGGCATTTGCAAAGGCTCATGGTAGTGATTTGTGTCCTTTATATAGGTGGAGTTGTGGGTGTGTCTTTGTTCTCTGTCCCCACCCCCCAGTATTTATTGGCTTGGTAATTGCTTGTTTGGCCTTTTTTTGGGTGATTTTTCCTTTGTGCTGTTTGTGTATGTTGGAAACGTTCTTGTGACCGAGTCGGACCCTGCATTGGTCTCGTACGGTGTTCTCCGTTTCGTTCACGCTGTGTTTGTGCAGTTTTCTATGCTGCGTACGCGTCGGTCGCGGTGTATTGTGTTGCTTCGGCTCGGTTTTGTATGCGTGTCGGTCGTACGGCTTGTCCTCCGTCCGACTCGCTCGTGGTTTCGCGCCTTGCATCGTACTTAGCGGTTTGGAGTTAGCGTGTACGTTTCGGTCGGATTTGTTCCGGGTGCGTGTCGGTCGGTTGGATTCGCGTGTTTTTCCGGCCGGATTGCTGTTTTCCGGGCGGCTCGGTCGGTCGACTTGGTTTCGTTACGTGTCGGTCGGATTTTCGCGCCTTGCATCGTACTTGGCGTGTCGGGCGCCACGGGTACGTGTCGGTCGGTATTTTTTCCGGATCCGAGTCGGTCGGTGCTTTTTCCGGCCCGAATCGGAATCGACCCCTAAGTCACCAAACGGTCTTAATGCCAGTGAAGACTTTCATACTTGTTTATAAAATGTATTAGATAAACTGTTTAGCTTGCATCACATATAGACAGAAGGAGAGCAACACTATATGTGATATATATTTTTTAGCCTGAGCATTTTAGCCTCCTCCCTTATATTCTTTTTTTTAAATATCGATTTTTAGCATAGTATGTTGTATAGCACTTTTTTGCACAAGCACTTTAACTCGACATGACTTAGATAAATTTGGGCATGAGACGCAGGCACTAGCACTTTATTTAAAGTAATTGATCTCAACAGTGTTATGTTATTTGGTTATGTCAATAGGTGATACAATTAACACATTGGGCATGGATTTCAGGGTTTCAGCGTATGATTTTGTGGTCCCATTTTCCATAAGAAAGTAGGAATTTATTATTGTGGGATTTTTTATAATTATATTATACATAATTATTTAATATGCTTTTTTAAATATGCACAGTGTTTTAATTGATTTTAGAATATACTCCCACTTGGGTTTTATTCTTTTAACACTGCTAAATATTTATATTTGTAACACAATGCATTGAAAGCTTTATCCAATACAATTCTACCGCTTTTTAGATATTATGACATCACAAGGGATCAATACATATTCATGACATCAATGATAATTGCAATTTTACGCGTTGGATTCAAACCCTTTATTTTGCTCACCTTTTAAATGAACTGTTGGGTCTTAAACTTATTTATTCATGAATTAAATGAATGCTGCTATATTATCTGTGCCAATTGAAATGAACAATCAAGTATGTTTTCTATCTCTATGAGAGAGTGCTTTTTTTAATATCACGTGTTCATGCATTGTCACTTTAAAAATGTGGTTTTCCTCATTCACGTTATGTGATCAAGGCCTCTGGAAGGCCGAAACGCATTATGGCGGCAGTGCAAGGGTGAAAAATAAAATAAAGAATATTTGCACTGACATCTGGGTCTGTGTTCGTCTGTTCCCTGGAACGTGGAAGCTGGTGACGGAGTTTGCAGCATATATATATATATATATATATATATATATATATATATATATATATATATATATATATATATATATATATATATATATATATATATATATATATATATATATATATGTATATATATATATATACCTTCTTTTATTAGGTATCTCTATAGTAAGTCAGGCTCTCCTGCCTCTCTTCTCAGACAGAGTGTGTTTTTGCTGGCGTTCTTGCACTTTTCCTCATGTCTTGGAGGGACCTCCGCATGTTTGTTGCTTTGCACTTGCTACCCCCCCAGGATTCTGTGTTGTATAGTCACAGAGAGCTTCCTTCCCTCTCGAGGTGAGGTGTATCCTCTGACCACGCGTGGTCTATGGCCACAGTTGTTGTTATTGCTCGCAATGCCTTTCTCCACTATTGGTTGTTGCTCTCTACATTGCTTACTTTTATGGTTTGTAACTTTGACTCAGTAGTTTTAGCTATTGTCCTTGGCCTTCTGCCCCATTCTGTTGGCATGGTTGACATTATGGAGGGTGTTGCAGTATGATGTTTATGTGGAGTGTTCTTTCCAACTCGTCTTATTCTTCTGCCATGGTGTCTTTTCCTATGTTCTTGCACGGTTGCAAATTGTTTCCAAGTGGGGTTCTCCACGATGTTTCTGGTGGGTTTCTCTTCCTCACCTCCCTTCCTGGCAGCTAGTCTCTCTTTTTCTTATACAGACTGAATAGCCTAGTCAGGGATCTTTCTTGGAATCAGCTCGCAAACCTTCCTCCCAGATTGTATTGCTTGGGTATCTTATTCAAAGGTAAGGAATCTGCGGCTAGACTTATCTATCAAATGAATCAGTTACTTACCTTCAGTAACACCTTATTTGGTCGAGACAAGATCTAGCTGCAGATTCCTTACCGACCCACCCATCCTTCCCACTCTGCGACCTGATTCTCCTTTTCTTCCAGATCCCTTCTATGCACTCTTGTGCCTTTCATTGATAACAATAAATTAGTTATTTATAATACCGTTTTTCAAAAACAATATTCTTTTTTTGCACATTGTATATGTGGCTCCGCGTTTTAGCGCAGAAAGCTGTCACAAATTAAATGGATGTCATTGCGTCAGAGGAGGGCTTAAATGGAATTTGTTGACATCACATCTGGTCGCTGATGTCATTACGGAGTCGCTCAACGCCCTCTAACGATGCGCAGAGTGCAGAGGTACTGCTGTAGAAAAGTTTCCGGATCCAGTCTGGCGCCTGGGGATGATTCAAAGGTAAGGAATCTGTGACTAGATCTTGTCTCTACCAGATAAGGCATTAGCGAAGGTAAGTAAGGTATTCATTTAGCTCTGTTGTGTAAATAAAGTCATTGTTTTTACTAAAGAAAGGCACTGGGCTGAACACTGAAGCTATTGGGTCTGTTGGCAGATCATTGAATTCTGGGCTGTTGCCTCTTACCCTGACTATTGAGAAGCTTTGGATGCCTGTCCTCACTAATGTTAGAATGAAGTGTAGAAAGGGGTGTATTTCCCTACTTTTCAGAGATATAGTAGGATGGACACCAGTGGTAAATTACATGACCCACCACTGATTTGACTCAGTATGGCCAGTCTCCCTGTGGACCCAGTTTGAGGTCCGACTGCTGGTCTGACTGTATGGTACATAGGGTAAACTCTCAGTAGGTTAAGAACATGAAGGCTTCCTTTATGGGTGGATGAATCGAGGGACCATCAACTGTCCAGCCAGGCAAATAGCCATGAATCAATACACACAATTCACCCCACTGGCCCCCCAAAATCCTTCTGGACATGGTCGGACTTACACATTAAACTCACTTGGTAGGTCATGGGGCAGATTTGATCACATTTTGCAGGCCTTCTTTTAGCTCCAAGACCAATACTGAAATACGTTTCGTAAGCATGCCAGCTGTATTTCATGCTTGTGCATTCACTAGTGTGATGAGTCATCAAGTCACCCCCCTTAAATCAAATCTAGATGCATAGAGAAAATCCACTGATATCCCCTCTTGTATTGAATATTGCAGTAGCTCCATAGCCGATAGGAACATTAACAAATAGGCCATTTTGACTGTCAAAGTACGAGGGAAGGTGCCCCCTCGGCAAACCTTCAGTGCATCGAAGGGAGCCCCCACAGCATCTCCCCTCAGGCAGGTCGGGATCTCTAATAGGGCAAATGGTCCTTAGCTAGAGTGGCAAAGGCCATTTCCTTATCCTTAATTTCTGAGTGGACACTGAGACCATCTGGCAAAGTGTAAATAACTACCTTGTTTCACAGTAGCTGCCAGGGTGTCCTGCTGGACCCATGGAGGACACTGACATGGCTGCAACACTGCTGATCTGGGTCCGGGTCCCAGCAGCAAAATATGCATTAGGCAAAACAGCTTACCATGTCACTAGCCACATCTTCACCTACTGTCTGAGTGAAACATTCATGCATGGGAGTCAGAAGACCACTTTTATGCTGTTGTGTAGTTCCTATAGTACCCCTGCAGGACCTGGGCGTTTGGATAACATAAACCGTGGGCTTGGTGTTAGACTGATTCTGTGCACCCCCACCGGGTATGTTAGCCGGATTTGCATTAGCTAGCTCACTGTCCCACTAGAATCTCCTCTTATCGGGGAGAGATTAGTTTCTGACAACCTTAGATCATGACAACCCAAATTCCTCAGAATTGTGGAAACAATGTACTACTTTTCGCTCAGTCACTCGTGCTTACTTATTCGGTTTGTCTCAGAGAGTTACACAGAATAACAGTCTGGGCGTTTCAATAAGTGTTTATTGAACAGTTGTTATTCTAGTGTAAAATATATGTGCTGCAGCAATCAGCAGACAATAGCAGAGATATATTATCAGCAGTACGATCAAAGTGAAAGGATAGAACAGTTCTACCATAGTGCAATAATCATGAATACATACATGAATATAAAAAGCATCATGCAAGTGCGCGTACTCCTACGATGCCTAACTAGTTGTACCTGAGTGTACCTAGCATATGTGTAGGTCTAAAACCTAAGAGCCAAGAATCCCTCTAGGATTTAGTCGAACCCCCATACCTGAATAGAGAGAGTGTGCGACCCCGTCCTGGTCTCGAGTTGGACACCCCGCAAGGGCTGTGTTAGACCACTGTCAGCTGGAGCAACTGCATGCAGGATCCTCAGCATCTCTGGTCAGTGTGTCAGCATGGAAGTCTCGGTTCCCTCTATCTTACTGTGGCAAGATGTGGTGTATTTATACCCTAAAGTGTCTTGTCCCTCAGTATGGTTTGTATTGGTCTTTGTTAGACATGAGGAAGACGTCAGGGGTGAACTTTGTACATACATATTATGCGGGAGATGTAGCTGGTTGAATGCTCATGCATAATTTATGAGTACATTGTAGGCCTGTGTTCTGGAAAGACCTTGCAGTGTTCTAACCACAGACTAGATAATGTTCAGCCCTCAGAGCTCGTTGTGTATGGTAAGGAACTAATGTAGGTGAAAGATCATGCCTATATTAGGAGCCATGACTATAATAGGGCATGTACGAGTATGACCATAATAGGACATATACGAGTATGAC